>CM068376.1:124561658-125161658 GCA_034769895.1 Magicicada septendecula | reverse complement strand
ATTCAAAGTGACAACATACATATAGCCTTATCACATCACTTAAGTTTCTTAATGCATTATTGTACAGCTGCGTAAATGAAAATTAAGGTAAAAATACAAGTTTATGGCCACTTGACACTAATATCTGTTTATGTAAAAATTATTAATGATTTTATATTAAATGCTATTAAATCTGTGCTAAAATATTACTGACTTTGCTGTACATCAAAATTATAAATGAAAAATTATAAGAAATGCAAGTTCATAGTCATGTGGATTGTGAATCCTGGCGTGTTCAAGATGGCTCCGATCCTGTTGTTGCCTTGGTGATCTTGTTTGGGAGGCCTTAGATGTTGGCGCAACTCTTGTTTCTGCTGGTCGGATAACGCTTGAAGTTGTAGCTCTCCGTATAATTTTGAAGTTCTGGAATTTCAGTGCTGTACGACAAATGATGATGACTTGTAGTGTCTTGCTGTCTCAGATATGATGCTCTCCACAATGAAGGCGTGCAACGGCCAGCAATCTAAAGTTTGAAAGTGTTCGGGCTTGAACCAAACGTTGTTTGGGCCCATTAAATGAAATATATCTGAGAATCTTGGTCTGAATCACGATTCGGATCCGCCCGGAGGACCATAATGTTGCGTCTTAGACGCTCTCGAAGCAATCTTAAGTTAGTCTTAGAATGCTAGTTGTTGAGTTAGCTGGTGAGAAATGAAATAACTAATTGGACTGTATATGTTTTTTGGAGTTAATCATTTATTGAAAATTATTAGAAAATAGTTGCTGGCGCGTGCAGTTTAGCGCGGCATAAATGCCTGAGAATTAAGATAGAATTGAATATTGAAAGCCATAATCGTACGTAGAGGCCGAGATCGCCTAAGTAATTATCGCATGATGATCATGCTAAAATTTTGAAATATTAAAAACTTTATGTAGCCGCGGCTGGCGAACTGAGGCGAGTTGCCCGTCTGGAGTCTTGCAATTAACTAACTAAAATTGACTGCTGCGCGCTTGGATACAAGCCGGCAGCAGATTAGCGGGGGGGGGGGAGAAATGACATCACTGCACGGACCGCAATGCGGATTTTACAGTACAAAGTTTAACCATAGACTCTTATATTTTTTCAAAATTTTGATTTCCATTTTTTGCATATGGTCCCCATAAAGTTCAAAACAGTTCAGAGTAATACTACATTCAAGTTTGTTTAAAATTCCCTTTATCTAATATGTGGTATGGATTTTTACAGTGTTTCAAAATTTTTGCCTCTTTTTTGGGCCTGATGGCAAGAAATTTGAAATTTCCTAAACAACACTATTTTTAGGTTTCTGTGTAATTCTCTTCATGTCCCAAATTGATATTTGTGATTTTTAAAAATTTTGTCCTCATATTTTCCCTTCCATCTCTTTTTTTTGGGAGGGGAGGGGAGATTAATCTCAGATATAATAGGGGTCTTTGGGGTAAAAGTATGGACATGCATGCTAAATTCTGCAAAAATTGGTTGGTGTGTTCAAAGTCTGTGTGAGGTATACTTCAGACAGATGAACAGATAAGATGTATGATAGACAGACAGACAGACAAACAGCCAAACAGGCCCTTTGGTCACTTCAAAATTGACTCAAATATAAACTAGGTCAGTGTTTTTAAGTACGTAGATCAAATAACAAATACAGGGGTTTATTCATAGTATCATTATTTATTTTCTTTGTTATTGGCAAACAAAATATATTTTAGAGTTCCTAAGGCTTTCACACCTGGCATCAAGAAAGTTGGAAATATTATTTGCTGGGCTGTTAGGCCATGGTCTATTGTTTGTGTTTACAGACGTTTTGGCTCCACCGTTGGAGGTCATCTTCAGTGTTGGAATCAATTGGCAAGGTGTCCCCCAATACTACTACTACTACTACTCTCCAGCACTACAGCCCATGGTGAGCCTTGGCCTCCGCTACGTCCCGTCTCCACTCATCTCTGTCCACTGCCTTCAGTCTCCAGTTCCTAATGCCCATCTTTCTTAGATCTTCTTCCACATCCTGCTGCCATCTTCTTCGAGGCCTTCCTCTTCTTGTTTTGCCCAGTATCGTTCCACTTAATATAGTTTTGGGCATCCTCGTAACATTCATACGGAATACGTGTCCCAGCCATCTAATTCTAGCTGATTTTATGTGTCTCACCAGGTCTTGTCCACCAATCAACTCATTTATTTCACCGTTATTTCGGATCCTATACATATTCCCTTCCTTCACCGGTCCAAATATCTGTCTCAAAATTCTTCTTTCAAAAATTCTTAGTGCACTTATATCCTTATTTACGAGAGTCCATGTCTCGGATGCATAAGTAACAACAGGTCTGATCAGTGTTTTATATAACATCAATTTGGTTCTTGGAGTTAGAAGCTTGGATTTCAGTAATGATTGGTTTGCATAGTAGGCTCTATTGCCAGTTATGATTCTATTTACTATTTCGCTGCTCACTCGGTTTTCATTATTCAGAATAACACCTAGGTACTTAAATTCTGTAACTCCTTGGAAACAGTAATGGCCTGTGTGAAGATCTAGCAGTTCTCTATTTTCCTTCGCAGACACTTTCATGTATTTTGTTTTAGCCTCATTGACTTCCAAACCAATCCTGCTCACTTCCCTCTCTATTTCAATAAAGGTGTCTTTTAATACATTTTTGTTCCTGGCTACCAGCACAATATCATCCGCATATGCTCCTAGTTGCCTCTGTCCTTTTGAAGATGTGTCCTCTGAAGTCTATCTTGTTTATAGCATAGTGTAGTGCCAAGTTAAAGAGGGTCGCAGATAATGCATCACCCTGCTTTACTCCAGTACCAACCGTAAAATCTCGGCTTTTGTTTCTTCCCAGAACTACTTTTCCCCTGAAATCGTTCAGACTGAGCAGTACCAGTCTCACAATCTTTTGAGGTACTCCCAATTCTTCCAATGCTATTCGCAACATTATTCGATTTACACTATTGAAGGCTTGCCTGAAATCTAGTACTGTATATGGATGTCAATACCATATTCGAAACATCTTTCGAGTGACTGCCTCATGACGAAAATTTGATCGACTGTGCTCCGGTCGGCTCTAAATCCACTTTGATGTTCACTTAGGATTTCCTCTGCATATACATTTAGCCTATCAAGGAGAATCATGGACAATATCTTATAGAGACAGCTTAGCAGTGTTATGCCCCTATAATTGCTGCATACAGTTTTATCTCCTTTTTTAAAAACTGGGCATATTACTCCAGTCTTCCAGTCATTTGGCATTGTCTCTTCCTCCCATACACTACATACTATATCATGAATTTGTGCAGTTAGTGCTCCACCGCCTTTTTTGATCAGTTCAGGGCTAAGCTGATCTTTGCCAGGCGCTTTCCCGTTCTTTAGTCGATTAATTGCTCTTCTCACTTCCTCAACTGAGGGAGTTTCTACATATGGTTCTGGACCTATTCTTACATTCTCTTCTACAGTCTCCATTGTGTCCCCCAATACACCCCAGTGATTAGGTAGAGACTACGGGATTTTGCCTAAGAAGGCCCATTTATGTAAAATTTCATACCAGCACAATGTAAGCTGGAAAGCATCATCAACCAATCAGCATCAAGTGCTATCTGATTGCCTTGGTTTATATTTTTTATATTTGATTTTTATTTTTTATACTTTACATTATATTTTATATTTTACATTATATTTTATATTTTACATTATATTTTATATTTTACATTATATTTTATTTTTATGATATATTTTATTAAATACAATTTTATAATTGAACATATACAATACAATATGCTAAATGAAATTGATGTTATTCATACAAAATAAAAAATATTAACAATGCAGAATTGTATTATTTTAATAACAAGTGACATACGTTTATCTGAACACTTTTTGCTCCAGTTTTAAGAGAAATAAACACTAAATATTTAAAGTATGTTGTACATGAAGTAGCTGAATATAATTAATTTAATATGCTGTGTTGTAACTGATTTGTAAAGCAGATTTACTAAAATATGGAAATATGAGTGCACATATATAATTACTTTTGTCCTTGAAAATTTGGAATAATTGGAAATTTCAGGTTTGGAAATTTGGAATAATTGGTGTAACATTGACATATGTATCACTTAAACGACATTTTGTGGAATTGCACACTAATTTGTTTTGTGAACTGATGATACTGGCAGTGCTACAAGTTAACATTGTACAATAGGTATGGGCAGCATCACACATATTGCAACATTGATCAGTGATTCTTCAGTGTGATTGAAAGGACAGGCATTTTACAGAATGCCCAGTATACACTGGGCAACTAGTAAACAGTGAAGTTATTTTACTAAACACTGGCATTTTATGATTCTTTTTTCAAAAAGAGTGATTTTACAATTTGCCTGCGACATAACAAGTTACTTTGTTCAGCTGAGCTGGGTATTTAAAAGTTCTCTCAAGTATAAAAACTACTGATTGGCTTTGTTAGCATTAATTGTTAGTGGTCTAGTGACTTTAATAAATAATTCCTTTATTCTCTATTACAGTCAAATGGCTAATAATGTGCCATGTGCATATATGGCTGCTTCAATGGTTACAGTGTTTACACAGGACTAAGTACTATCATCTTTTTTTATGTAATTAAAAATTCCGTATGAGGTAAACGTATACCTGTTTAAATGTCCTTGCGGACTTTGAATGTAAGAACAACTCATTTTAAGCTCAGACTCCTATATTCAGGTTTAAACGTTACTTGCTGAGTGGCTCGTGATAACTTAATAAAACTGTAAGATGCTAGTGTAACAACACAAAATGTTCACAGTGCACAGATGGATAACATTAATATGTATATGTATTCTGATACTGAGGTAAAGTTCAGTTATTTAATCAAACATTGTTGTGCATTAGTGGTAGTCCTTTTGTTTATGTTGATTTGCATATTTCTGATCAAACATCATATTGAATTTGCAGGATCCAGGAATTATTTGGGGGGGGGGGTGAACTAGTGGTCAATTCGGGGGAGGGGGGTAAGAAAAGGAAGAGTGACTTCTACTTAAATAGATTAAATAATAATAATAATAATAATAAAAAGAGATTATTTTTAATAGTAAAATATATTTGCGTTACAAAAATTTTGATAATAACACTACATTATAATTACGTTATAATCTCGTACAATGTAAACTGGAAACGATGGTTTCTTAAATTGGTATACATATCACTTACATTTTCGATGTCTATACTTTCATTGTAATGAATATGCATTAAAGAAAGCCCATTGAGCCTTTCTTGGCCCATAGAAGATCGTAGCCACGACTTCAACAATCTTAAGCACGAAAAGACACGTTCTGCTGTTGCTATCGATATGGGCGCGATTTCACCTACGGGATTGGGGGGCAATATCGACGACGGCAAACTTTTTTTTTTTTTAAGTGAACCGTGGTGAAGGCTTTCTGCCTTTATTGAGGAAATGACTAGAAAGGCAGGAATTATCGATGGCGGTGGAGTGGAGGCGTTGGCATTACCCCAGAAAGACACGCTGAAGACAATTCTAATCTGTAACGGGCAGAAAGATAGGCTAGCGAATTCTAACCTCTGAATGGGCGGAAATGTGGGCTAGTAAGAATTTTAACCTCCAATGCGGCGAAAGGGGGGTGAGCGAGAATTCTAACCTCCGAACGGGCGGAAAGACGGGTTAGCGAGAATGCTAACCTCCGAGCAGACAGAAAGATAGGGTCTTAGCCAGCCTTTTTGCTCGTCTATCTGCCCACTTGGAAGTTTTTGTTTGCTAGCTCTTCAAAAGACACACATACACAAGAACATAACACACATATGCAAAAACGTATGTAAACACATCCACGCACACAAATATGAAAAAATTAAATAATCTGGAGGGAGCCTTGGTTTTTATGCAGCCTAAAGGCCCCCCAAGATGGTTTATCTGGCATTGGGTGTGATAATTCATGGAGAAGTTCTTTATTTTACCAAATGGTTAACTTTACATTACATATAGCATAGCTTGAGTAATTTATTTGATAGCTATTGGGGGGGAAGTGCCCCCTCTTGCTACCCCCGAATCCCGCCTATGGCTATCGATATTGGTAATGTTACCAAAAGCTTAATAAAAAAATGTATACAAGGGTACATCTGTTTATTACATTTTGATAAGACATCTAATGCACTGTGTGGACCAACGTTTCTTCTCTATCCATATGCAACTTCCAGAACTCCAATTCAGCTATTAGCTTTCTTTTCAACGTATCTACAGTTTCGTTGAATAATACTTTGTTACCAAGTTATATATAATTTTATCAAAATTATCTGGTTTAGTCATTGAGAAGAAAATATGCATATTGTACAAATGTAATGTTTCTTTAGGAAAACGATCTTTTAAACCAGACTCAAATTATCGAGTGCCTGTATGTATATATCATCTGTTTATAGTATGTAACTATATCGTTTGTAGGATGATTTTCTCGAAGAGTTTGTCTGGAAGCTTTTCTGGGTATCCTTATTTCCACATCCAATTCCTCAGCAATACCACATATACTTCCTCATATATAGTTTTAAAAACAGCTTCGCATTGGCACGGCGTCTTTGTAAAATTTTTACAGTATCCCTTAAGTAATCCTGAGCAACTTTTGAGTCGACTTGAGTTCCTCGAAAAAATTGGCTCAATTGCAACGTGCAAGTAAGTAAATCCGAGGGACACACAATTGCAACAAGTGTTTGGCCATCACATAATGCCACTCTTAAGCCTCGAACCTTAACAGCTGTTGCAGAATCTTTCCATTCATTTATTGAGTCTAAAACTGATATAATTTTTGGAAGAGCGAATCGAAACTGGAGTACTACATCATGCCTTTCTATCCAACGGGTCTCACAAATCCCCAAAAGTTTACGCCCTAATGTTCTTTTGTTCGTTTTAGAACATCTTCTCTCTTGGACGAACGTTTTAAAAAATATATTGTCTCTTGCATTGCCGAATCAGCATTTTTAATAGCCAGTACTTGGGATGTTTGAAAAATACTTAAATTGAGGCAATGGCTATAACAAGGGAGGGGGAAAACAGCATTGGGGGCTTCTTCCATAACTGTTTTAACGGCTCCGCGTACTTCAGATACCATAGTACTACAACCATCAGTTGTTATGGCAACGCAGTTGCTTAGACATAAATTACATTTTTTTTAGAGTATTTATAACAATGTTTCCAATAGTTACTCCAGTCAACTTCGGTTCACCATTACTTTGATTATCCGCATTCATTTCGGCGCAAGCATCAATAAATTGAATGAATGATTAGTAAATATTTTTATCGTCAGTATACCTAATGATTAGTGATAATTGCGATTTATTTGAAACATGTGTCATTTCATCGAACATTACATTAACAATTTGAGTAATTTGGATTCTTTTAATAATATTAGATAAAATGTCTCGTCCACACCAATCAGTCAAGTCGTTTTGAGTTGTCTTGCTTATGTATGTTGCACGAGATGTTGACTCTTCAAGATGTTTTTTCAAAACTACATTGCCACTATCAATCTGAAGCTTCAATAACGCTCAAAAATTGCCAGTATTTATGACCGAATCAGATTCACCAGTTGTCAGTTTGCCATCGCTTGATGCCCTCGAAATGGAATGTTCTGGCAACCCAGGAAAATAATGCTTTTTATTATAGGCACTAATCGAGAACGATTTTTGATGTCCAGTTTGTAATTTATTAGTAACGGGTAGCTCAGGATTTTTGTAAATTTTTAAGAAATATTTTGCTTTTATCACAGCTTCCTGGTGACATTTGTTTTGTAGGTACGTGATTTTCAAAGTCTCCATCTTTGCCTAATACTGTAGCAAAGTTGGTTATTGGTTCTATAACGAATTTCTGCAATCGAGTACTTCCATGGCACCCATCCTTAGCGGAACTGACAAAAAATGGGCAGTATTTACAAAAGAATACTTTTTTTTTGTGCGAGAAAACTACCCATTCATAAGAATACAATTGGTTGAAATTCACATATCGTTTTTCATACGTTCCAGTTTTGTTATTTCGCTTGAGAGAGTAAGGAAAAGAATAAACGTCTTTATCCGAAAAATAAATGTCTCTGTATTTGAAGAAAATCAAAAACGTCATCTAAAAGAAAACATACAGTATAGACTATTAAGACATTTTACATCCAAATGTGATAATGAAGATTTGATGTTATGATTGTTTTTTCTAACATATACTCAGTATCGCAGTCTAAATTTAACAAATGTAAAATGTGAACTGTATGACTGAAGCTGATGCCGTTGGATAGCAAAGCGCATGCACATATGTTATAATTTCGACATGCAAGCGCACAAATTCAAACCGAACTACTTGAATGGTACGAGGATATAATAATTGAAAAAATTATGATTTTGATTTGCAATAATCTATGTAATTATAAATTACTGTGTTGTACATACAAATTTAATTTCAAGTTACTTTATGTAAGTTATACTATCACCGTAATTTACTCCTTAAATATAGTAAAATAGTGAACAGAAATTCTATCTTTTTACGGGTGTATCGGAGCTTTTTGAAAATAATGAAATGACATAAAAATCCATTTTATCATATAAAGAAAAAATTGTTGAACGTATATTTTAATTTTCTACATTACTTATTAAAAAATTACAACTTATTACAACTTTTTTCGTGATTGTTTATGCAGAAGAGTATAAAAATTTCTTTGATTATAACATTAAAATTAAGATGTTTGGGGGGGCCGCCCCCTTTGCTCCCCCCTGGATCCGCGCCTGATTTGAATGAGAGTATATTGTTCAAGGGACAATCTTTTTGTAAAATAGCTGCTGTATATATTTCATATTCTTTCATATGAATCAGCCTTTCTTGCAATAATGTGTAAGTTGAAATGAATTTCAGGTATAATCATGAATATTCTCCGTCATTATATGGCATTATTGTATAATTAGGTGCTCTGCTTAAGTAGATTCATTATAAATTAAATTCTGTTTGTTATGTATCATAGAACCTGTTTCCTAATCTGACTGATATAGAACTTTTCACAGTCATCACATTCAGTTGTATATATGACAGAGCATATATTCTTTTTTTGTTTTCAAATGGAATACATTTTTTGATGTTATCTTTAGATCTGAATGAAACAGCGATATTTATATTTTATTATTATTATCATTACCATTTTTAATGCTGTAGTAAAAGAAATATATTCTCTTGATATTTGTTCTGACTATTATTATTTTTGTCATTTCTAAGTCTATTTGGTTTCAATGTTTGCTTTTAATTTATCTACAATTATACTAGGTATTGTAACTATTAAATATGAGTGTTTGTTTCAAGATAGTGACTTCTTCAATAAATGATGAAATAAATAAATAAATGCTTCACAAAAATTAAGATGTGAACCCAAATATTTCATACAAATTTGGGAAATATAAAATTATTGTCTGTATTATATAAGAGGAGGCTAACAATATTTTTGAACAAAATCAATAAAAAATATTTTTATATATATATAATAAATAATATATATTATTTATATAGGCTACATATATAAATATGTATGTATATAAAAAATAATTTATATATTTAATTTATAAAATAATTTATAAAAATGTGGAATATATTTATGCTAAAAATGATCGAAAGTATAATATATTGTACTTCCATAAAATATATTATTATATTGATGGAAAACTACTTGTTCAAAGAACACGTTTTTTTTTTGCAAATCACTGGTTGAGAGTACCCATTTCCTCAGTGCTTAGCAAATATCGGCTCTTCTTGCTTCTGTGATTCACTGTTGTTGCTCTCTGTGTGTGTGTGTGTGTGTGTGTGTGTGTGTGTGTGTGTGTGTGTGTGTGTGTGTGTGGGGTACTTTGTTGATCTATTATTTCATAAAATGTAACATGTTCAGTATTTATTAGTGACTGTTCAGGTTTAAACATATTGTTTTTTATGATTTTTGTATATATATATAAATTTTTCTAGTGTGTCCATTTTTCCCTGTAAACACTTTACAAAAAATAAGTACTATGTGGAAAAGTGGTTTCCTATCAATATAATGATAAAAATAATACTTCGAGAGTGGTGTAAGAAGTGTAGTAGAGAAAAATGTGTGAAACAATATTTTAACACAAACAGTTATAGAAATATATTTAGTGAGAGAGAGAGAGAGAGAGAGAGAGAGAGAGAGTATTCAGATTAAAAGAAAATTGTTTTTGTAGGATACAGTAATTCATCATTTCAGTAGTATTTTCATTATTACATAAAGCACTTGAAGTACATAATGTAAAATTTATTGTCTGATTCTTGGGTGTTGTTCATGACACATCATTGTATTACATACTGATGCAATTTATTGTACCGGTACGTACATATTTTTTATGTACTTTGATATGTACATATGTTCTTCGTTAATATGTCTGTTACTAACTTTGCAACACTATATGTATAGATACAATTTTTCTTAAATTTTATTTTGTTAACCTTAAAACTTTCTTCACAGCTGCAGCTCAGGCTCAGGCTCAGGTAAAATTTAATTAAAATTTTATCAAAAAGTATGTATAATTTTCCAAAGTCAGGAAAGTGCAGTATATAGTTTTTTTTCTGAGTCATCTACTGGTATTGTGTGTTAACTTAAATTATATATGAAGGATGTCCAGAAAGTAACTTACGTTTCAGTGTGGGCGGCAATGGGGAGGGGCTAGCGCCGCCATCTTGGTGACACGGGAGGCATGACTCAGTACGCATCCAGCTCGGGCCGATATAGGTCTGTGTTGTGTTTCTGTGCTTCAATAATAATTTTTAAAATGAGTGCTGCAATTAAAAATCCCGCGAGCTGTGAAGTGCGCTCAGTAATACGATTTCTGCAAGCAGAAAACTGCAGACCGGTGGACATTCATCGGCGACTGTGTGAGGTGTATGGGAAGAATGTAATGAGTGAGGGAGGAGTAAGGCAGTGGTGTGTTCTGTTTAAAAATGGCCACACCAGTGTGCATGATGATGAGCTGAGTGGCCGGCCGAGTGTTCTTACTGACAAATTGGTGGAGAAAATCAATAAAAAAATCCGTGAAAATCGCTGCTTTATGAGTACTGAGTTTCTTCAAATTTCACGTAGTTTGCTTCATGAAGTTGTCACGATAAAGCTTGATTACCATACGTTTTGTGCGCGATGGGTCCCGAAAATGCTTACAGAAATGCACAAAAACCAGCGGATGGCATCAGCATTGTCATTTCTTAATGCCTACGACAAGGATGGTGATTCTCTACTGGACCGTATTGTAACGGGGGATGAAACCTGGGTTAGGTACGTTAATTGTGAAACAAAAAATCAATCCATGGAATGGGGCCATACTCGCTCGCCCAAAAAACCGAGGAAGTGTGTGCAGACCTTGTCAGCAAGGAAAATGATGGTGACAGTTTTTTGGGACAGAAAAGGGGTTCTCCTGGTAGGGAGTTTATGGAATGGGATACCACAATCAACTCCGAGGTTTAATGTGAAACCTTAAAAAAGCTGCGGAGAGCAATCCAAAAGAAGCGACGCGGTAAGTTGAGCTCCGGGCTATTGTTCTTCCACGACAACGCCCGACCGCATACAGCATCACGAACGCAAGAACTTCTGGGAAAGTTTAGATGGGAGCTTTTCAATCAGCCCTCATACAGCCCTGATCTGGCACCGAGCGATTATCACCTGTTCATGCGTATGAAAAAGTGGCTGGCAACACAGCGCTTTGAAGACAACGAAGAGCTGAAGGCGGGCGTTAATGAATGGCTGAAATCACAGGCAGCAGATTTTTACGATGAGGGCTTTCAAAAACTCGTAAATCATTACGATAAGTGGTTTAACTTGAATAGCGACTATGTGGAAAAATAGTCTAAGAATGTAGTTTTCAACTGTGTAAATAAAAAATTTTTCTTTCGTTTTTTTATTTATTTATTCTAAAACATAAGTTACTTTCTGGACAGCCCTCGTATATAAAAAAAGCATATGTGCACTAGAAAATTGAGTGAGACATACAGTGTTGTTAGAAGCCAGTACAACATAAGGCTTGCAGTTTCACACATCTTTTGATATTCATTCAATTCCCTCACGCTTAGTCCATCAGTCCACCACACTCTTGATTAATAATCACAAGTGCCAGTTTGTTGTGGTCAGAAATGGGATCTTAACCACAACTTCATAACACTAGCTTTTCTTTGTTTTGTTTTATTGCTCATTACTTTCAGTTGACTCACAAATGTCCTGGAATTGAACTATATATAGCTTTTGGCATATATTTCTTTTTTATATATGTATTGCGATGGACATTCTAATTGTATGTGGAATGTAGCAGAAAAAGTTGCCATATGATTTGGTAAGGAACATAGTGAAAAATGTTAATTTTAATTCTTGGATTTCGTTGTCCATGTAGTGTCCGTTACTTAACTAAATATAATTATTTCACTACGACTCGGACACAAAACTTTTTATGGGTAAAAACGTAAAAGTTTTTACCTTATAATCTTAACCTGAAATAATTATATTTAGTTAATTTTAAGTATTATTAGACTTCTAAAGCCACTTTAAGTGCAGTGAAATGGTGCGTAAGGATACTTAGCTGTGTGTGGGTTGCGTGTGTGCCAGATACGTAATCATTTTATGGGATATTCTTAAAAAACACATTAATTTGAATAACTATCAAAATATGGGAAATTTAGTGATGGGACTTATATCAAATTACTTGTAATAAAAAGGCCTACCTGATGACAGTAGTTGTTTCAAAAACTAGTAACTGAATGTATGCTGTTTGTGAGTAAAAACGTTTTATAGTCCACAAAATCTGTGTAAAATATTTCAGGTTTTTTGAACAAGAATTGTTCTATTCTAAGCGTTTTTATACAGATGAAGATGTTATCTTTAAGAATGTCATAAGAAGGGGTTACCAAAGAACCAATCAGATTACAAGAAATTCAGTTTAAGGAAAAGATTATGAACCCATAGTTCAGTCTCTCTTCAGAATCAGTAACGAGTAAACACAGCACTGGTACATGACATTTGGTTCACTTGTAATGAATCCAAGTTATAAAATCCTGTAGAGTTACTGCAATTATTGTTGTTATTATTATTATTATTATTATTATTATTATTATTATTGTGTGCTATCCGCAGAAGTGCAAGACATTCCATTTAGGATATAGACACTTCACGTTAACTGGAAAGGTTTAAGCCTAACACACCAGTTAAGCAGTAACTGTTTTGATTCATGGTATGAAATTGTATGTAATCGTGCCACGAGAAGTATCTATACACTCAGAAGTGACCTTGAAACTGGATGGAGTAAATTGACCCACATATTCATACATATAATATCAACCCATTGTCTGAAGGATCTGCAGTCAACAGTACAGGGAAATGAACTTATTTATGTCCACTTATGAAAAAAAAACTTATTTAAAAGAAAGACTCTAATACAAATCATATCAGTAAAGACTTTATAGTTTAGATAAGACTAAAAGAATTTTTTAAATATTAATCTGTTTCATTATATAAAGATTAAATTTGTAGTTTGTGTTATGAAGGTCAACGGAGACAAATTAAGTATTTTTTGTAAAATGTATTAAAGGCACAGTAGTTTGTCATAAAACTCAATAGGATCATTAATGAATCCATTTCATTCCAGTAAATCTCTACCTTGACTACTTATTCTATACGACCCTTATACATCGCAATATATATTATGTCTATCTATATACGTAGCATAATGTTAGCATTATACTGTCATCACATACTTGTTTGTTCTCATACGCTCCAGCAAATGGCCTGTGCTTAGCTTGTAAATTCCGTAATAACAGATCAGATAACAGTAGTCGTGTCAAGTACTGTGGGTGGTAAAAACAATTGGGCGTCAGAATTGCTGATAAGTAAAACATATGGCTCAAAGGGATTATCATGCAGTGGTTACCGCCCACCACTTGTGCAAATTATACTTCTGTTTAGTTCGTCATTTTGGATGTGTGCCATTATTGCTGAATGAAAAACACAGGGTGTGGGGATAAATATATAAAAAGAATTGGAGTTACAAAGAGAGATAGAATGAGAATTGGAAAAATTACAAGAGGTTTTGAAACACAGTCTGTACATGAATTTATGGAAAGAACGCATTTAAATTGGTGGGGCACTTGCGATATACATATGGGGAACAGAAAAGCCAATAAGACAAATCTGGGAAGCAAGAATTGAGAAAATAGGGTAAGGGGAAGATCAGGCAGATATGGGATAAGGCAGTGGCAGTAATATTGGAAAGAAAAGATAGAACACTGATAATGTGAAGAGACCGGCATGAACAGAAGAGAGTGGAAGAACTTTATGTAAAATTAAGATATTATATTGGTAAAAATATTCCTCACAGCATTATATAATAACAGAGTATGAACTGTATATGTTTTTGGTGATTTTAGTTCTTTCAGCCACAGTAAAAACATCTATAAGAGAACATGAATTCACTAAGAGACAGTTATCATAAAATATAACTGTGTGTGTGTGTCCATATACTAGTACAATACATAAACTGACATAAATATATAACATATATATATATATATATATATATTCAAACAATTTGCGTTTATATATATATAAAATATTTAAAATTTATATTTATATTACGGTACCTCAAGATGTTATTTTTCCTTATTTGGAACATGTTTCGAGAGCTCCCATGCTCTCATCCTCAGTGTTCGCGATCTTGCGTCTGGTGAAGTATTTGTGTGTTGGCTGGATGCTGTTAAGGTTTCTTGTTGGTCTCTGGTATTTTAAAGTTGTATTATTGTGTGTGATTGTGGTATATGTATTTGTATTTTGTGTATTTTCAATGTACAAAATACAAATACATATACCACAATCACACACAATAATACAACTTTAAAATACCAGAGACCAACAAGAAACCTTAATAGCATCCAGCCAACACACAAATACTTCACCAGACGCAAGATCGCAAAGGCTGAGGATGAGAGCACGGGAGCTCTCGAAACATGTTCCAAATAAGGAAAAATAACATCTTGAGGTAATATAAATATAAATTTTAAATACTTTATGTATGTATATATATATATATATATATATATTACTATAATACTTATAACTATTTTACCTCAAGATGTATTTTTTCTTTAGGGACATGTTTCGGGAGATCCTGTTCTCCCATCTTCAACCTTCGCCATCTTGCTTCTGTTCGCCAGAGAAGCAAGATGGCGAAGGTTGAAGATGGGAGAACAGGATCTCCCGAAACATGTCCCTAAAGAAAAAATACATCTTGAGGTAAAATAGTTATAAGTATTATAGTATTATATACATCAAGAAACGGACTGTAGCAGAAAGTGATTGAAATATATATATATATATATATATATCTCAAGAAACGAACTGTAGCAGAAAGTGATTGAAAAAAAAAATATATATATATATATATAAACTAGTACAGTAACAAGTACCTCAACTTATGTCATGTGTGAGAAGTTACACTACAATTGATATATATCAATAAAATGAATTGATATATTCATTTTTTTAAAGCCAGTTAAAACATACATATTTTATTTCATTGCTTTATTTTCTATTATTTATATGTTTGTTTTTCAGATATATAATTATGCAAATAAGGAATTGAAAACCTTAAACAGACTATCTTGATCAGTATTGGCGGTGGAGTCCTTAGGTATATAATCTACAAGTGGTGCAGCAGAAAATTCAAACTTAACAAAACGATATAATGATCAGAATCAGAGGCCCCCTCTGATATTTGTTTCAAGCAGAATGATCACTGTTGCACACCACTATATAAAATTATCCCGATTAGCGCTTTCAAGCTTCACAGCTCATCGTCAGATCGGAATTAAACCAAAAACCTGAAAAAAACCCTTCACTCACATCACCCCACCCTACTCACACACAACAAGCTATAATTGAATGTCCCTTCCCCACCCTCAGCCCTGTCCCACCATCTGGACAGTTGTTGCGTCTTAGACGCTCTCGATGAATATCTTGAGTTAGTCTTAGGAACGCTTATTGAGGTGCTGGTGAAATGAAATGATGAAGTGGACTGTATACGTTATTGAGTTAATCTTTTATTGAAATTATTTGAAGTGAATTGCTGGCGCGTGCAGTTTTAGAGCAGCATGATGCCTAATAATTGAAATAGAATTAAGTACTGAATGACATAATAGTGCGTAAAAAGGCTGAGATCGCCTGAGTAAATTAGCGCATGCTGATCATGCTAAGAATTTAGAATACTGAAAATAATGTAGCCGCGGCTGGCGATTGAGACGAGTGGTCTGCTCGGAGTCTTATTGTGTAGAACTAACTTAATTTTGGCTGCTACAGGCCTGTGTCAAACCGGTAGCAGATAGTAGGGATAAAAATGACGTCACCACACGCGCCCGCAATGCAGCAATTTATAGTACAAAGTGTATAGGTACAAAGTTTATCCAAAAGTTACATATTTTTCTAGCAAATTCCTTGTGTTTCAGTGTTGTGTGTGTGTGTGCGTGCATTCCTTTTAAACCTAGTCTTTCTCATCCACACGTGTGTCAGTCACACACCTTTATTTTAAAAACACCTAATTAGTCCTAAGCAATTAATTTTTTAATCTTATCTATCTGTCCTCTATCATTTACTTCTTAATTATGTTATAAAATATTTCTTCATTATCAAATTTAATTTTAGTATTAATTAAATTGTGTAACCCTTTTTCTCTTTCTTTCAATATTTCTAACTCCTCCCTAAGCTTCCTTTCAACTGTGTTATTTACTATTTTTACAATTTCGTAGTCTTCCAAAGGATTAACAAACTTATGGTTGTCTTCTATGAAATGTCTTGCATATAACGAATTCGTTGTTCTATTACTTTCTCCACGTTTGTGGTCAGACAACCTGCATACAAATTTTCGTCCTGTCTCACCTAGGTACACTTTGTTGCAGTCTCTACATTGTAATTTATAAATTCTGCTTTTCTGTAATACTGGGATTTTTTCTATATTTTTATTCCTTATCTTATCAAATACCGTTTCACATTTTTTAATAGCTATATCTACTCCGTATTTATTAAAACATTTTGTAATTTTTCTAGTATGTAAACCTATGTATGTATAATAATTCCTATGTAAATATGTAGTCCTGCATAATTCTTTTGTTCTGGTTCTATGTTAGCTTTTTAAATGTTAACCCTTTTCATAACGTTATCCACTATGTTGGTGTTATAATTATTATTCCTTACAATTCCCTTTATCGTTTTTAACTCCCTATCTTTTGATTCCGTCTCTTTTAAACTTTCTCTTTTTTTCGAAATTTTCTCTTTTTTCTGAGCTCTATAACAAAATGAATAGATTGCCGCCATTTTATATCTATAAGGGTGGTAAGACTCTCTTGGTATAATTATATCAGAATACAATTCTTTCCTAAATATCTCAAACTGTAGTTTCTCATTATCTTTAATTTCTATGTTTAAATCCAAGTAATCTTTAAATTGTAAGTTTTTATCCTTATTATTTACCTCATTTATAAACTCATGCACTTCTTCTATGCTTCCTTCCCAAATTATTAATACATCGTCATTGTATCTAGTCCATAATTTTATATTGTCTTAATAACTTTATTTACTGTGATATTGGTAAACATGTCCTTAACATCCAGTGATATCAATTTTGTATTTACATAAATTCTAATATTTTCTAATTTTTCTATCAATTTTACATTATTCTCTATGCTGTATTTTGTCCCAAATTCATATTTCTCTTTCAGTACTCTGCTAACTTCCTTTGATAATTTATAAATAGGTGCATTAATAAAAGAAACAATGGGTCTAATTGGTTTTCCTTCTTTATGTATCTTAACCTGACTTTTAAAAGTTGGTGCTGTTGGATTACTTTCTAATAAATACTTTTTCTTATTTTCTTCTATAAATGTTATCTGTTTCATCATTTGTTTTATCCTTGACTGGTACTTACTTGTATAATCATACTTTATTTCCTCATATGGTCCTTCACTTATAAATTCTTCCGTTTTCTTTATGTATTCGTCTTTTCTCAGTAGTACCATTGTATTTCCTTTGTCCGCCTTCGTAACTATAATATCACTCTTTTTTATTTTATTCTTTAGTTTAGTTACAGTTGATTTGATTTTGTGTTCATTTTTTGAATTATACAAATTTTTCTTAAATATTTTATCTACTACATTCCCTACTTCCCACCTCATTCTTTTTTATCATTTTCATTTCCTAGTTTTTGTATTATGCTTTCGCATTCAATAATCGTTTTTTCTTGATTTAATTCTGGTGGCGGCGCGTATTTTAAGCCTTTGGTAACATTTCTTTTTCTTCTGTATTGAAAATTACCTCTGTAAGGTTTATTACTCTTTTTTCATAGTTATTCTTAGATAGGTGTTCCTTTTTTACTTCGTTTTTCCTTATTAATTTATTTAAGTTATCTACCATTTTTTTATTTTTATTTTCCAATTTCTTTTCTACGTAGCCCAAACCAAAATTATACAATATTTCTTACAACTCTACATACGAGTATATTCTTAACAATTCCATGTCTGTCATATAATTCCCTATTATATCTATTGATTAAGCCGTAAAGTGACCTTATTTCCAATTTGATCCACAACTTCTCGCTTTGTTCTTTTACCTTTTTAGCTACACTGTTCTTATTTTTGATTTTAACTTGTGCGTATTTTGGGATGACATTATTATCCAGACATTGTCTATTAAACCATATTTTACTTAAAACCCTCTTCAATTTAACTTTTAACTTAAGATATTTAAAAACTTTACTTACCTTATTGTTGTCGTTTATTACCTCATTGTTGTTGTCCATTACCTGTCGTCGATTGCACATCTTAACAGAAGTTTAATGAAGAAAGTTGTGTTAGTGGTTGAAATCACAAGCAGAATGATCACTGTTGCACACCACTATATAAAATTATACCGATTAGCGCTTTCAAGCTTCACAGCATCGTCAGATCGGAATTAAACCAAAAACCTGAAAAAAAAACCTTCACTCACATCTCACCCCACCCTACTCACACACAACAAGCTATAATTGAAAGTCCCTTCCCCACCCTCAGTCCTGTCCCACCATCTGGACAGTTACATATTTTTCTAGCAAATTCCTTGTGTTTCAGTGGTGTGTGTGTGTGTGTGTGTGTGTGTGTGTGTGTGTGTGTGTGTGTGTGTGTGTGTGTGTGTGTGTGTGTGTGTGCATTCCTTTTAAACCTAGTCTTTCTCATCCACACATGTGTGCCAGTCACACACCCTTATTTTAAAAACACCTAATTAGTCCTAAGCAATTAATTTTTTATCTTATCTATCTGTCCTCTATCATTTACTTCTTAATTATGTTATAAAATATTTCTTCATTATCAAATTTAATTTTAGTATTAATTAAATTGTGTAACCCTTTTTTTCTTTCTTTCAATATTTCTAACTCCTCCCTAAGCTTCCTTTCAACTGTGTTATTTACTATTTTTACAATATCGTAGTCTTCCAAAGGATTAACAAACTTATGGTTGTCTTCTATGAAATGTCTTGCATATAACGAATTCGTTGTTCTAGTACCTTCTCCACGTTTGTGGTCAGACAACCTGCATACGAATATTTCGTCCTGTCTCACCTAGGTACACTTTGTTGCAGTCTCTACATTTTAATTTATAAATTCCGCTTTTCTGTAATGTCTGTGACATTATGGGTGGGTCTGGTGATGCAATCAACGTAGTGATACACCACTGAATGAGATTTATTTTCTGTGTGGTCACTACATTTATTGCCTGTATGAGTCAATGATATTGTTATTAAATTTTCCTTCAAACTTTGACCTTTACCTGTAAAACTGTTAATATATTAAAAAAGCTTTTGTGGGTGATCAAAGGAAGCCATGATAATGTTGTATTACTGGTTTTCCACAAATGGCCAGAAATCTGTTGAAAGTGACTACATTCTGGAAGGCACCAGCAGAATGATGTAATGTACTTGCACTATTCTTTTTGTCTTATGGCAATAAAAAAAATATCAAAATCATTCTAAACTCAGATTGACATGTTCCAAAATAAATGTTATGCAGCTGTTAACCTAGATGGCAGTATATTATTGTGCACAGTATTTTAATTTCCAGTTGACTTATACTGTAATCATTAAATTTTCATGAATTATATTGGCTGTTTAAAGAAAGTGAATATTATTTAGTTCATAGAGCTGAACAATACATACAACATTCATTAATGAAACAATTTAATAATTTATAACGTTTACTTATAACCTAAAATCTAGTGACATTTTAAACACATTTCTAGACAATTTTTCTGTAACTGATTAGTTTTGCTAGAAATGATAACAATGATGTGGAGCATATTTTTGAATGTTCCAAGTAAAATTTCTGAGCTAACTAAATTTATCCAATGTAAAACTTGTGACTTTAGGTACTGATTAAGAAATTAAAATTAACTGAAATGTTATGCAATATATTATATAGACTTTTAACAAAATTTTTAGATAAAGTTTTTAGTTAAATTTTACTTGTACCTGAGCCAGCTTTTGCTTGTACGTAAGCTTCATTGGGAGTGCCTCTGATGAAGCTTATGTATGAGCTAAAGCTGGATCAAGCACAGGTAAAATTTGATCTAAAAGTCAGTGTTCCAAAGTCGCCAGTATAGTGTATTACATAGCATTTGATACAGGGACATGCCATACAACGGTGGACAGCTGAGTATGCAGGATTCAGATAATTTAGATACACATATGCCATAAGTAGGCCTAACAGGCATAAGCAGGCAGTTAATCTCAGTTGAAGGTAATATATTAAAAGGGCAAATACCTTATACACTGCTGTTATATTTAAATCACTGGTTGTAACCATACATAAAAACTGTGACATATGTTCACTTACATATTGACAACGCAAACAAGGCATTATTGGGATCACAACTGTGAAGACAAGTGAGCAGTCTGATTAACGGATGCTTAGAAAAACTAACAGCTGATTCTTAAATATACTGGCTGTAAGTTTAATGAGTATCAATTGTGTTTTGATTTCAAAAACTATAACGTATTAGTTCTACTAACATTCACATTTTTTGTTAGCAATGTAATGAATGTGTAATAAAAATTACTGCTATGATAAAAACTGCAATATTAAAACTCGTGCACTTCTAAATCATTTTGCATGAGTAGTATAAATTTAGTTTGTTATAATGTATACCGGCGTAGGTTACCACGTAAATATAAACCTTTGTGTCAAAAATTATATATGTACTGTCAACTCCTGATTTATCGGGTAAGGAGAGGATACGCTCACACAGGCAAATCACAGCTGTGGATAATCCACTGACCTTATAGAACTATATATAATTCTGTTGCATATTGTTGCATTATATTCGATACATAGTTTGAAAGAACAATAAACTATATATTTTTATAATACTTTTACATTGATACATGATGAAATTATGTACACAGTAAATTATTAATATCAACATGCAAGAAATGTCAACTATAGATTAATAATATTTATATTTAAAATAATGTACACTCTCACTGGAATAAACAAATTTAGGACTACAGTATAAATGTAAGTATTATTGATGTTTACGTGAACTAAACTTCCTAAACAACATTGGATTAATAGTTACAGAATTTTTAAAAATCGTCTGCCACACACTTTTGTTTTTGTTGCTGTTTCCATTTGTTGGAATTGATGCGTACAATTTTCTCAACATCGGCTAGTGTAATTTATTGCAAAATCCACAGTACTGGATGTATAAATATGAATTTACTGACTTTATAAGATATTTTATTTATTTTTTGGTATTACCTTATTATTTAACTATCTGCACGTGCAATTTCCTTGCACATTTTACTTTTACCAACTCTGCAATTTTCTTATGACCTTCCACAAGTAATCCAAAAATTAGGTAGTCTGCCCCTCCCCACCCACAGATAATCAGGAATTGACTGCATGTCACTTCCACTTAGCAGTGTCTTTAACTTAACTTCATTTTAAAATCATATATTTGTTCTAGTTTTGGCCATATTTTATGTTTATTCATTTTAAAATCAACCTTTATACAAGTGATGCCAATATTTGTAATGGTTGAAACTCCACAAGAGAATAAAACCTATCCATAGTTACAGGGACTAGAAGGACATGCTTAAGTTCAACACCCATTCACAGCACACATGCAGTTCATAAGCTAAGAGCTGTAGGGGTTTATTAGAGATGTTGAAAAAGTACCCAAATTAAAAGAAGATATATAAAACCAGAGATATCACTTAAGGTGTTACTAATAATGTGAAACAGAATACAAAAACAGTACAGAAAAGTGAATTTACTAGTATGCTGGGAAGTAGACAATTAATCTAGGCTGTTTTGCATGATGGAGGCTTGACACTTCGAGGATGATATGGAAGAGTGTGAGTGGAAGAGAAGTTGTGTATTGTGGGGAATGAACTGATATTATGACCTGCAAGACAGTGGCGTAACTATTGGGCCCACAGGGCTTACTAGGTGGGGGAGCCTGCAGACTAGGCGTTCCCACACAGATATTTCTCATAATTTTTACAAATAGGTATAAACCACTGAAAGTAAAACCAAATTTTCCTGTATGTATTTAACATCCAAAGAAAATACATTTATTTTTTTACTGTTATTTTACCAGTACCTAATTATGTATGTTGAAAGTATAAATTATTTGGTTAACTGTGCAATAGAGAAGTGATAACAGTTAAGAATCTACCAAGGCCTCTAGAATTCAGCGAGCAAACATTCTCCAAGCTGAAATTTATTTAAAATTATCAGTGTAGCATGATGTCTCAAAAAAGGATGAGTGGACTTTGTGTGCTAATTGTTGAAAATGAAATTGCTAGATCAATTGACATTAATCATCATCATGTAACGCAAAAATTGAGCAATCGCAAATTTTACGAAATCAAACTATGCTGAACGCAAAGAAATGTGTATGTTTTAGAAAGCGGGGAGGTAGTGAAACGCCTGTACCGTTAGGCGGCGTTACATGAAAGAAATTAACTTGTACAAAGGCTGTAGAGTATAGCGGTAGGTTAGCAACACCGGCCTTGGGGCTGACGTCTATAAGGAAGGTAATATTAGGCTAAGTCACGTTTTGGGACATAACTATCATAAAATGTATTATTCGCTAGGATATTAGGGGTGTTTGCCAATGTTGTAAACTTTAAGTGCATGTAACAATAGATACCGTTATGTTCGAGAGAGCGATGTAAGAGTGAGATAGATAGTGACGCTGGTTTTTTTGACGCGAAAAACGTTCAGCAAATCAGAGGAAGCGTCATGTGTTGCGCGGGAGGTTTTTGCTAAGGAGATTGGGCGATTTTGTATTTAGCGCTAGTCTAAACCTATGGGATTGTTTTCTATCTTGAGTTGGTAAGGGAAATTCAAAGTATAAAAATATGTATTTGGAGAGAAATCAGGCAGTCTTCTTTATATCGGCGAAACTACACTGAAGAGACTCGCGTGCGCTGTTTTGCGTTAACTATATAGATATAAATTTTATTAGTAATTTAAAGAATAAAGTAAATTCGCAGCAGTAAACAGAAGTACGGGAACGCGATAATTGCGAACGCTAAATTTATAAAGTTTAATATACAGTAATAAGTTAATGAGTGAATGTTCGGAGTAGTAACGAACAACGAGAAGTAAATACTACATATAAATCTTCATCAATACAATATGTTGTGGTGAAATCACTGAAGAAAGCGAATTAGTTCGTGTTAAATTCACGACGGTATGAGATAATCGAGACGAACGCGACGCAAATTGTGTAAGATGCTCTTAATGTAAATTCAAGAATACGTTGTAAACCAGAGTGTATAATTATACGACATAATTGTATGTATCACCAATATGTCAAGTGTAGTGTACATCTGTGATAAAGTGAATTAGTGCATTCATAACAAGGATTAACGCGTAACAAACAGCTGCTGATGACTCACCGGCATGCAACACCTTAAGGACTACGCACATCGGAAGGATTCTCCACGCAAGTAACAAATAAATGAACATTTGATTCAATATTGTTTTATAAATATATATATTTGTAATCAAATATAGTTACTCAATTTGTCTAAAAAGAGCTCATTGCCACGAAATAATATTCAAATTGTAAGGCAAAACTCTTCAAGTCATGTTAAAGAAATTTGTAGTATATAAATGCAAATGAATCATTAAAAGTTGATTGATATATTTTAATTTGTGTTTATTATTACTGGCGCCCTGAGGTACAATAAAGAGTCGGTACACTGGAGTAAGTGTTATAGTCTATTGAGTAGAAATATTAATATTATCAGTGATTAAAGTAGTTTGTAAACCTTACTTCTTACATGCTCATAGGCCAACATAATATGTAAATCAACAATTTAACTCTTTCGTAAAAGGCCTATCAAGTAGTGTATTACAATCATCATCTTCAAGGATTAAACCAAGAGTGGTTTGTTCCAGTCTCAAATAGGCAAAGATTAGAGCTGGTCACTCCAGCACTTCCTCGGACGTCCCACACCTCTCGTCCCCTCGGCTTATAGTTCCATAGTTGTTTGGGGATGGGGCAGTCATCCATTCGGCAAAGATGTTCCCACCATTTCAGCCAATACTAGGCAACCCTGTTGAGTATCGTCATAATATTCAGTTCCTGCCGCATATCTGTGTTTCTTCTATGATCATGGAGTGTATAGCCTGCCACGTGCCTGAGAAATCTCATGTCAGCCACTTGGATGCGACTGGCCTGGCCTTTTGAATTGATATTAATGAAATAATAAACTCTTCTGCATCTCACAATGCAGTAAAATTGCAAAAGTTTCAAATGAAATAAACCTACATTAAAATTACTTGAATGTCATACTACTTTTTTTTAATATAGTAAAGACATTGAGAAATCGTTCTTTTGCCTTGTAAATGATCGAAATCTTCAAGTTACGTTTTTATATTACTCTGTACTAAATCTATATGAAATTCAAAATCTGTATTTTTGTAAAATAAAATTTCTTTATATCAGAATATTTTTCATTATTCCAATGCCAGTGTTAGTCCTATAAAATTATTGCAAATTAAGGCTAAAAGCATATGACAGAAAGTTAAAAAGATGAAATAGATTTAAAAATATGAGATTAGTTAATACAGGTATGGCATAAAATTTAATATAAACATTCACTCTCTTCATGAGTTTAAATTTAATAAACTTTGTATTTTTTTCAAGATGCATGTAAGTTCAATAAATGACAAAATTATAATTGGTTACTAGTGACATGTCTGATTATCAGTATTTTTTACAATGCTCAAAGACATAAAAGATACTAATGAAGAAATCAAGTAATCAATTTAAAGAAAAGTTATAGGCTATTTTATTAATTAAGTATACATCATATAAGGAAGAATAGTTATTCTGTTTACCTTATGTGATTTTAGTGGTTGCCACAGCTATAAGGGGGGATAATATTCAAGATGGAACAAAAGCATGAATTAAGTAGGGTCAGTGGGGGGGGGGGGTATGCAAAGGATTCCTGTGGAAGGGTCTGGGAAAAGAGTTATTGCTGCAAGATATGTTTGGATGATGTCATGTGGGACAAGTTTGAAGGTGTGATCTATTTTGAAAACCTAAACAACCAAGAAGAATTAGTAAAAAAATCAAAAAGTTGTTATTAAAAGACTGGTAAGAAAAGTGAGATCAATCAGCCAAGCAAGACTAAAACTAGCTAGTAGAAAGTTAGTAAATGACATTTAATTTTCAAAGGTGATTTGTTATGTGAATTGTTTATACTTTTATTGGGAGCCTTGTCATGTTTATTGTGGATTCTAAAAAAATAATGATAATATAGTGGATAATGTAGTAATAATAATAATAATGTAATTTGTAGGTGGAAGGTGACCTCAGATGGCCCTGATGGCAATTGAAATTGTAACTGAAGTCTTGGAAAGAATTAGTAAGGGTAAATGTAAAATGTACATACAACTCAGAGTTTACCCTATTTATAAATAGTTTATTTATTATTTTGTTGTTATATATTGTACTGCATTTATTTTTTGCTAGTATAATATTTATTATATTTGCAACACGTTGGATGCGTCATTAATTGTACTGTAATTATTTTAACAGGTATTGTAATTATGATATGTAACTACCTTTATTATGTTTTTTGTTTATTAGTACATGAAAAGAAACTCTCTCTCTCTCAGGGTTAATGATTATTAAGGTGTTTGATCGTATTTACGATTGTATATAATATTTTATTTTCTTTAAACCAAACCAAATACAGTTAGTATGTAGTATTTTGAGAAATAACCATGTAAAAAATAGATACCAAACAAATGTAACTTGACTGATTCTGAATTCTTCCAGCTGCCACGGGTTCACTTCTGGTTGATGTTTATTATTTTCAAAAGCAATATCAGGCTTGGCGATCCGTTCCTTCACACAAATTTCTTATTGGTTTCACCGCTGAATGTTGTTTTCTAGGACGACTGCAACACAGATGTCTCCTCGGAATACTTAATTATATTTTATGGCCACTTAAACTATTCTTCAGTCCAGGATTTCCCTCTTCTATTGGCGTTCTATTAAGGATATGTTTATATTTCTTGTAATATTATTTATTTATTGAATATTAGTTTATTTTACTAAACTCAATAGGAATGTTGAATCTCTCCTCCTGAATGTTTACTTTATTAAATTTATAATCAAAACTCTGGTATAACAAAATAAATTCCTTTACTGTTTTTTCTTTTTACATATGACATTAAACTTGATGATGTACAAATTTGATTTATTTAAATGTTACCAATTATTAATTTACATATCACTCTTTTAGACTATTCATGCTGTTACTATTAGATATAAAATTAGACTAATGATGTTACTTTTCTTAGATATGAATTTAGACTCTTCATGCTACTCTTATTCAATATAATTCAAGACTACCGATGTTACTCGTATTAAATATAATTTTAGACTAAAAACATTTCCTTTCATCTCTATACAATACAATCTTTAACAATCTACAAATTTGCCACTTTGATAATTCCCTACTTTCATTACATCTGTTTATCATATACCTATTAAAAACATATATCACTTTTCTATTTCTTATTAAACATCTTTATTTTATCTCTAATATTCGTAATTCTAGTTGGTATTTATTAAATTATAATTTTATTACTATTTACTCTTATTATAACATTAATTCCAATTTCATATATTCTTTTCAGAACATATAACTTAATATTGTTTTATATCATATAGGAATCGACCTCTATGTTGACTGGGTGAGTCGATAGTCCCAATGTTTTTGTTTACATTTTAAAACATATGTTCCATTTAATATTAAATTTACATCTTTTCTCTTTTAAAAGTTATTATTTCCCTATTATGTACTGTGTTGCATTTTAACAGCAGTACATAATACCTTCCCTTATTTCATAATTTCAGATACAATTTTAGATGAAATTTTGAAATAACCAACATAGTCTAATCTTAATATTTAAACATCTGATTAATTAGTTATTTGTACCTCACAAAATTCTTTTAACAAATTGTTTTTTTCTTTTATTAATATTACAAATATGGTCCATCATTATCATGAATCACGATATCTTAAACAGTCATTACTCATTTATGACTTAAAACAACATTAATTAAACCAACTGGTTTTACATCAAAATAATAAATAACAAATAACAATTGTGCCTAATTTCATGGCTAAAAAACTCAAAAACATGACTAAAACATTATCTTTCTTTCAAACCTCACCTTCCCGATCCTGGTCATTAATTTCATTTCAGAATTATCTTTTTTTTTAAATTATTTTTATTATAATATGTGTATCAGCTTTAATAATGTGATATGCTTTGTAAACCTAATAACTGTCCACGATAATCAGTATATCTTTAATATGTTTCCTACCACTAGTTGAGAATGGTCCACAAAAATGTCAACAAAACTTGCTCTAACGCTCTCACTGCTTGATGATTTATCCACCTTCCCTCATATCTGAAATGGGCTAACTTGATTTTTTTACAAATATTATATAGTAACTTAGCACCTAAAACTTGATGTTGATTCTTCATACTTTTCACACCTCGAGTCGTATTGTCATATTTATTTATTTTTTTATTTCTGTACCTCGTCGTTTGTATCATCCCTAAAATACCATAATTCCCTAACATTAAATACTACACATGGGTTTGGATTCGGAGGGGTACTATTGGCTTCCATTACTCCGCCGTTTTCCCTAAATATATCATCTGAAATCAGAGGAACTTCATCTCTGTCCAGGAAAAAATAAAGTTGCACTATCACAACACAATACATATAATAATTACCTACAAGGTAGCTCCTTCGCTACAAACTTATATTCCAGGGATTGTTACATGATTTCTTTGAGGTCTCTTCACATTTTTATTCTATGACTATTTCACTTCTAGTGTTTTATCACTTCAGTTAATGTTCTATCTTTCCCAGGTAACTGGTTAACCTTACTCAACCTACATGTTGTATTATTTCCATCTTGGTGCTGTCAATCAATAATATTTTAGATTCTATCTTCATCTAACTCATTCTAACCCTTCTTAAATAGTAACTAGTATTGTTTTTTTATCATTGTTATTATACTGATTAATCTGCTTATTCAAATAATTATTATGGTTATTATCCGTCTTTCTCTTCTTTTATGATTATTGGTTCAAAAAATTTCTTTTGAAATATGATCTTCCTTATTTTAGAATTTTGGGGTATATTTTCCTTTCTTTTAATTCATAAAATAAAAATTTTTTATTTGTAATAACTTTCATATTATGTTATTTGTATTAATAATTTTAATCCCATCTTTGTTCCATTAGTTTGCTTTAGTCCATTTCCATAAAATCAGTCCCTTCTTTCCATGTTTTCATCTTTAGTTCATCCATTGTCAGATACATAAGTTATCCTTTTTGCCCAGACTATTATTGTTTTCAGTATGAATTCTATCCTTGTCAACTTTATCACTACTACCTTGTATTCTGATTTTTCTGCTGTGAAGTCTTCACTCATTTCAAGACCTCCTATTGAATTTCCAATCAATTCTGTCCTAATGACATATCTTTCGACCACTCTGTATTGCAATTTTTCGAACACCAAATTTTCAATGGTATCTTCGCCTACTTTTAACACTTTATTCTCTAGTTCATTAACCAAATATGTCACTGTTATATCAACTATTGATGATATAGCTGATATTTTATTATCCCTTTCTTTTTCTGATGTATTCATTTTAAATATAAATTTCCTTAAGTTTTTATTATGATTTTTTAATTCTGTTCTTTCTATGTAATTAGCGATTGGGAGATTACGTACATTAACCAGCCCACTCCTAATCATATCTAATTCTTCCTGTGTATTTTTCTGTTTCTTGGGACGTCTTTTACCTATTTTCTTCGTCTTCTTTTCTACATACTTATTATTCTCTTTGTTTCTGCTATGTTTCTTTTCAGATAACAATACACTTTTGTCCTTTTTATTTTCTATTTATTTACTACCTTTTATTTTCTGATTTACTGGTTCCCTGATTTTATCATTTGGTATTATTTCTATCTCCGTTTTGTTATCATTCATTACTTCTTCCGTTATCTTATTCAATATTTCCACCCTTTGCTTGTCATCTTCTAGCATTGTTTCTATTGACTGGTTTTCATCACTCATTATTTCTTTCTTATACTCTTCCAACTGTTGTTTCAATTCCTCTCTATTTTTCTTACTCTCTTCCTTCAATTGTCCTTTTAACTCCTCGTTTCTTTGTCTAATCTCCTCCTTCAACTGTTATAGTAATGTTTCATTATTGCTTTCTATTTTATCATTCAATGTTTCATTATTTTCTTTCATTTGTTTCTTTAATTCCTCATTATTTTGTTTTAATAAAGTTTCATTATCTTTTTTCATTTTCTCATTGTTTTTATCTAACTTCTCATTTATTTTTTCTTCCTGTTTCTTAAAATTGTCATTAGTTTCTTCCTTATTTTGTTTCAATGTTTCATTAATTTGGTTATACCCTTCCATTATAATTCTCATAATTTCCTGTAAATTTGCATCCATTGGTTGGTTTAGTTTCTTTGGTTGGTCCCCTTGGGCATCACTTACTATTATTTCCATTTCAGTTTCTTCCTCTTCAGCACTATTACTCCTTAATTCATATCGTTGCTCTGGTTTGTTAGCCATTTTACAATCTTTAACTTAATTTAATTACAAGGAAAAAATTTTTTATGCTAATTAAATTAACAAAATTGTGTTATTTGGTGCTGGTTTAAAGAAAATCTTTGCTTTCACGTATGGGCGCCATTATGTACTGTGTTTATTTATACGTATGGTAATTAAAATCTGCCCCACGTTGGATCATTATTATGTGGTGTTGTATTTAGTAGATATTGTATTTAAGATATGTTCCACGTTGGGACAGTCATTATGTACTGCATTTATTTTTTGCTAGTATAATATTTATTATATTTGCACCACGTTGGATGCGTCATTAATTGTACTGTAATTATTTTAACAGGTATTGTAATTATGATATGTAACTACCTTTATTATGTTTTTTGTTTATTAGTACATGAAAAGAAACTCTCTCTCTCAGGGTTAATGATTATTAAGCTGTTTGATCGTATTTACGATTGTATATAATATTTTATTTTCTTTAAACCAAACCAAATACAGTTACTATATAGTATTTTGAGAAATGACCATGTAAAAAATAGATACCAAACAAATGTAACTTGACTGATTCTGAATTCTTCCAGCTGCCACGGGTTCACTTCTGGTTGATGTTTATTATTTTCAAAAGCAGTATCAGGCTTGGCGATCCGTTCCTTCACACAAATTTCTTATTGGTTTCACTGCTGAATGTTGTTTTCTAGGACGACTGCAACACAGATGTCTCCTCGGAATACTTAATTATATTTTATGGCCACTTAAACTATTCTTCAGTCCAGGATTTCCCTCTTCTATTGGCGTTCTATTAAGGATATGTTTATATTTCTTGTAATATTATTTATTTATTGAATATTAGTTTATTTTACTAAACTCAATAGGAATGTTGAATCTCTCCTCCTGAATGTTTACTTTATTAAATTTATAATCAAAACTCTGGTATAACAAAATAAATTCCTTTACTGTTTTTTCTTTTTACATATGACATTAAACTTGATGATGTACAAATTTGATTTATTTAAATGTTACCAATTATTAATTTACATATCACTCTTTTAGACTATTCATGCTGTTACTATTAGATATAAAATTAGACTAATGATGTTACTTTTCTTAGATATGAATTTAGACTCTTCATGCTACTCTTATTCAATATAATTCAAGACTACCGATGTTACTCGTATTAAATATAATTTTAGACTAAAAACATTTCCTTTCATCTCTATACAATACAATCTTTAACAATCTACAAATTTGCCACTTTGATAATTCCCTACTTTCATTACATCTGTTTATCATATACCTATTAAAAACATATATCACTTTTCTATTTCTTATTAAACATCTTTATTTTATCTCTAATATTCGTAATTCTAGTTGGTATTTATTAAATTATAATTTTATTACTATTTACTCTTATTATAACATTAATTCCAATTTCATATATTCTTTTCAGAACATATAACTTAATATTGTTTTATATCATATAGGAATCGACCTCTATGTTGACTGGGTGAGTCGATAGTCCCAATGTTTTTGTTTACATTTTAAAACATATGTTCCATTTAATATTAAATTTACATCTTTTCTCTTTTAAAAGTTATTATTTCCCTATTATGTACTGTGTTGCATTTTAACAGCAGTACATAATACCTTCCCTTATTTCATAATTTCAGATACAATTTTAGATGAAATTTTGAAATAACCAACATAGTCTAATCTTAATATTTAAACATCTGATTAATTAGTTATTTGTACCTCACAAAATTCTTTTAACAAATTGTTTTTTTCTTTTATTAATATTACAAATATGGTCCATCATTATCATGAATCACGATATCTTAAACAGTCATTACTCATTTATGACTTAAAACAACATTAATTAAACCAACTGGTTTTACATCAAAATAATAAATAACAAATAACAATTGTGCCTAATTTCATGGCTAAAAAACTCAAAAACATGACTAAAACATTATCTTTCTTTCAAACCTCACCTTCCCGATCCTGGTCATTAATTTCATTTCAGAATTATCTTTTTTTTAAATTATTTTTATTATAATATGTGTATCAGCTTTAATAATGTGATATGCTTTGTAAACCTAATAACTGTCCACGATAATCAGTATATCTTTAATATGTTTCCTACCACTAGTTGAGAATGGTCCACAAAAATGTCAACAAAACTTGCTCTAACGCTCTCACTGCTTGATGATTTATCCACCTTCCCTCATATCTGAAATGGGCTAACTTGATTTTTTTACAAATATTATATAGTAACTTAGCACCTAAAACTTGATGTTGATTCTTCATACTTTTCACACCTCGAGTCGTATTGTCATATTTATTTATTTTTTTATTTCTGTACCTCGTCGTTTGTATCATCCCTAAAATACCATAATTCCCTAACATTAAATACTACACATGGGTTTGGATTCGGAGGGGTACTATTGGCTTCCATTACTCCGCCGTTTTCCCTAAATATATCATCTGAAATCAGAGGAACTTCATCTCTGTCCAGGAAAAAATAAAGTTGCACTATCACAACACAATACATATAATAATTACCTACAAGGTAGCTCCTTCGCTACAAACTTATATTCCAGGGATTGTTACATGATTTCTTTGAGGTCTCTTCACATTTTTATTCTATGACTATTTCACTTCTAGTGTTTTATCACTTCAGTTAATGTTCTATCTTTCCCAGGTAACTGGTTAACCTTACTCAACCTACATGTTGTATTATTTCCATCTTGGTGCTGTCAATCAATAATATTTTAGATTCTATCTTCATCTAACTCATTCTAACCCTTCTTAAATAGTAACTAGTATTGTTTTTTTATCATTGTTATTATACTGATTAATCTGCTTATTCAAATAATTATTATGGTTATTATCCGTCTTTCTCTTCTTTTATGATTATTGGTTCAAAAAATTTCTTTTGAAATATGATCTTCCTTATTTTAGAATTTTGGGGTATATTTTCCTTTCTTTTAATTCATAAAATAAAAATTTTTTATTTGTAATAACTTTCATATTATGTTATTTGTATTAATAATTTTAATCCCATCTTTGTTCCATTAGTTTGCTTTAGTCCATTTCCATAAAATCAGTCCCTTCTTTCCATGTTTTCATCTTTAGTTCATCCATTGTCAGATACATAAGTTATCCTTTTTGCCCAGACTATTATTGTTTTCAGTATGAATTCTATCCTTGTCAACTTTATCACTACTACCTTGTATTCTGATTTTTCTGCTGTGAAGTCTTCACTCATTTCAAGACCTCCTATTGAATTTCCAATCAATTCTGTCCTAATGACATATCTTTCGACCACTCTGTATTGCAATTTTTCGAACACCAAATTTTCAATGGTATCTTCGCCTACTTTTAACACTTTATTCTCTAGTTCATTAACCAAATATGTCACTGTTATATCAACTATTGATGATATAGCTGATATTTTATTATCCCTTTCTTTTTCTGATGTATTCATTTTAAATATAAATTTCCTTAAGTTTTTATTATGATTTTTTAATTCTGTTCTTTCTATGTAATTAGCGATTGGGAGATTACGTACATTAACCAGCCCACTCCTAATCATATCTAATTCTTCCTGTGTATTTTTCTGTTTCTTGGGACGTCTTTTACCTATTTTCTTCGTCTTCTTTTCTACATACTTATTATTCTCTTTGTTTCTGCTATGTTTCTTTTCAGATAACAATACACTTTTGTCCTTTTTATTTTCTATTTATTTACTACCTTTTATTTTCTGATTTACTGGTTCCCTGATTTTATCATTTGGTATTATTTCTATCTCCGTTTTGTTATCATTCATTACTTCTTCCGTTATCTTATTCAATATTTCCACCCTTTGCTTGTCATCTTCTAGCATTGTTTCTATTGACTGGTTTTCATCACTCATTATTTCTTTCTTATACTCTTCCAACTGTTGTTTCAATTCCTCTCTATTTTTCTTACTCTCTTCCTTCAATTGTCCTTTTAACTCCTCGTTTCTTTGTCTAATCTCCTCCTTCAACTGTTATAGTAATGTTTCATTATTGCTTTCTATTTTATCATTCAATGTTTCATTATTTTCTTTCATTTGTTTCTTTAATTCCTCATTATTTTGTTTTAATAAAGTTTCATTATCTTTTTTCATTTTCTCATTGTTTTTATCTAACTTCTCATTTATTTTTTCTTCCTGTTTCTTAAAATTGTCATTAGTTTCTTCCTTATTTTGTTTCAATGTTTCATTAATTTGGTTATACCCTTCCATTATAATTCTCATAATTTCCTGTAAATTTGCATCCATTGGTTGGTTTAGTTTCTTTGGTTGGTCCCCTTGGGCATCACTTACTATTATTTCCATTTCAGTTTCTTCCTCTTCAGCACTATTACTCCTTAATTCATATCGTTGCTCTGGTTTGTTAGCCATTTTACAATCTTTAACTTAATTTAATTACAAGGAAAAAATTTTTTATGCTAATTAAATTAACAAAATTGTGTTATTTGGTGCTGGTTTAAAGAAAATCTTTGCTTTCACGTATGGGCGCCATTATGTACTGTGTTTATTTATACGTATGGTAATTAAAATCTGCCCCACGTTGGATCATTATTATGTGGTGTTGTATTTAGTAGATATTGTATTTAAGATATGTTCCACGTTGGGACAGTCATTATGTACTGCATTTATTTTTTGCTAGTATAATATTTATTATATTTGCACCACGTTGGATGCGTCATTAATTGTACTGTAATTATTTTAACAGGTATTGTAATTATGATATGTAACTACCTTTATTATGTTTTTTGTTTATTAGTACATGAAAAGAAACTCTCTCTCTCAGGGTTAATGATTATTAAGCTGTTTGATCGTATTTACGATTGTATATAATATTTTATTTTCTTTAAACCAAACCAAATACAGTTACTATATAGTATTTTGAGAAATGACCATGTAAAAAATAGATACCAAACAAATGTAACTTGACTGATTCTGAATTCTTCCAGCTGCCACGGGTTCACTTCTGGTTGATGTTTATTATTTTCAAAAGCAGTATCAGGCTTGGCGATCCGTTCCTTCACACAAATTTCTTATTGGTTTCACTGCTGAATGTTGTTTTCTAGGACGACTGCAACACAGATGTCTCCTCGGAATACTTAATTATATTTTATGGCCACTTAAACTATTCTTCAGTCCAGGATTTCCCTCTTCTATTGGCGTTCTATTAAGGATATGTTTATATTTCTTGTAATATTATTTATTTATTGAATATTAGTTTATTTTACTAAACTCAATAGGAATGTTGAATCTCTCCTCCTGAATGTTTACTTTATTAAATTTATAATCAAAACTCTGGTATAACAAAATAAATTCCTTTACTGTTTTTTCTTTTTACATATGACATTAAACTTGATGATGTACAAATTTGATTTATTTAAATGTTACCAATTATTAATTTACATATCACTCTTTTAGACTATTCATGCTGTTACTATTAGATATAAAATTAGACTAATGATGTTACTTTTCTTAGATATGAATTTAGACTCTTCATGCTACTCTTATTCAATATAATTCAAGACTACCGATGTTACTCGTATTAAATATAATTTTAGACTAAAAACATTTCCTTTCATCTCTATACAATACAATCTTTAACAATCTACAAATTTGCCACTTTGATAATTCCCTACTTTCATTACATCTGTTTATCATATACCTATTAAAAACATATATCACTTTTCTATTTCTTATTAAACATCTTTATTTTATCTCTAATATTCGTAATTCTAGTTGGTATTTATTAAATTATAATTTTATTACTATTTACTCTTATTATAACATTCATTCCAATTTCATATATTCTTTTCAGAACATATAACGTAATATTGTTTTATATCATATAGGAATCGACCTCTATGTTGACTGGGTGAGTCGATAGTCCCAATGTTTTTGTTTACATTTTAAAACATATGCTCCATTTAATATTAAATTTGCATATTTTCTCTTTTAAAAGTTATTATTTCCCTATTATGTACTGTGTTGCAGTTTAACAGCAGTACAATATGCACTATAATCCTCACATGTACAATGGTATTATATGTTCAGCACAGGCCAAGGTGATTCAATATGATAAAATATGATATGCAGCTGAACCCAAATGCAATGTTGCAACAGGGGCGGGCTCTAGGCTTTCCAGGAGACTGATTGCTCCACCCCCTAGTAATTTACTAAATAATTAATAATTGAAAAACATGACATATAATAATTTGATATTTTTTTAAATATAATACAAACTGCAAAATACAATTCCTTAACAAAGTGAAAAGCCTGAGTAGTGAACTGATAAAGGAACCTTTTTAAGTCAATAATATGCCACCATGGATGGACACATTTGCCATCTTTGAAGTTTATGCAGACTTTGTATGGTTAAAAAGTATAATTAAAATTCTAAATTAAAATTGTATAAACATGTAGTTGCCTTTATTGTTTTTGTTTACAAATGTATCCACTGGTTCCATAGCATAGCTTTTGTAATAAGAAGAAGACTCTCACATGTAAAATAAATGAAAAACAGGTAGTGAACACATTACATTTTAACACTCTAAACACGTAAGAGTGTGCAGAATACTCTAATCATGTAAAATCTAATCTTGTAATAAGGTTTTGTTATACTTGGATCAAAGGGTATTATGCCTGTTACTAAAAGATTCCATAACTAAGCAGTAGTATGACAGGTCTTTATTTATTTAAATGAATGTAAATTTCCCAAAAGCAGACTTTCCCGACATGGACAGCTCACAAAGCAAAATTTAAGACCTTTTTTTTCTATAGTGGACAGATCAGAAGTCGGAAATCCTTCAAACTGTAATTACTCTATGCTTAACTTATACTTGTTAAATTTGTAACTACAACAGGGCATCAAACGACTGTGAGACTGTGTTATGTCTCCTTTCATCAAACCATGGTAAATGTTTATATTTTCTGTTGTCAATTTTGTTACTTTACAATACCAGTACATTAAAGAATGCCTGCTTTGGTATAGTATAACTCTCTTGTTTAGAAGAATGACATGTGGCATTAGAGGAATTGTTATCATGGTAATTGTGTCAACATGGACAGGAAATAGTAATCCCATCTTAACAGTGTAATCTGATTGGTGCATAGTGAAAATTGATTGGTGTACAGATAAGTTCCGAATGCAGTGAATAGTTCCTAGTAGTGCTGTGTAATTAAGAACACATTATTTCATAAAAGGCTTCCAAATATTAATTAACTTAAGAATTTTTTACCTTGTATAATCCACTATGCGATCTCAGTTTTTTACATACAAGATGTTTCAGGGACTAAATCTCCATCTTCAGGTCAGTAAAAAATGTATTATTCCCCTAATACATAGGGGTCGTCGAAATGATTAAAATGTTTATACATAAAAACACACGCACAAAAATCACTGAATAAATTAACATATAACACAAACACATGAACACGTTAAAAGCGACTCAGTGCACCGGTCGACCTCCGATCGTCAACTAGCCCGTGTTCGTGCTTCATTGCTTATCATCAACGCGGTATCATATAATTTATTGGATTTAAATGATAGCTGATCACTGAGTAACTGCTCTTTATTTACTTTGGATGCCTTGTATATTTCAAACTCTTCTAAAGCATTCAGGAAATGACCTTTATTACAAACATGTATCGGCTCCATGTTCTCTTTGAATCCGGTGTAATTATGGTTTTCGTTTATTAGGTGGAGTGCGTAATTTGATGAGGTGGTTTGGGGTTTCTTTTTTGGTAGGTGTTCTTTAAATCTCTCAATAAATTTCCTCCCCGTTTGTCCGATATAGAACTTATCGCACTCACTGCACTGGATTCTATATACTCCTGAACATTCCTCCAAAGTTATTGGTTTTCGTGGCTTAAGTATATTTTTTAGATTATTTATGGTCTTGAATGAAACATTTATATATAATTTTTTAAATTCATTTTTTATTATGTTGGGGAGTATGTTCGTATATAATGCTGAGACATATTGTGTTGTATTTTTAACTTTATTATTGTCACCATTTATTTTCCGTAATTGTTTATGTATCATTTTATCCACAATTTGTGTGTTATATCCATTTTTCAAGGCTATGTGTTTTATTATGTTATATTCTTCCTTATAATCCTCCGTATTCATTGGTACGCTTATTAGTCTATGTGCTAGTGCATTAAATGCCGCCATTTTTTGTGTGTATGGATGATTCGATTTAGCATTTATAACTATGTCTGTTGTGGTAGGTTTTCGGTATATTTTAAAACCGAAATGGTTGTTTCTTTTCAACACCAATACATCGAGGAAGTTTAAGCCATTATTGGTTTCCATTGCCATAGTAAATTTTATGTTGTGGTTAATTTCGTTAATAAATTTAAAAAACATATCCACCTGTCTATGAGTGCCATTAAATACTATGAAGGTGTCGTCTACATACCGTGTATAAGAAACAATTTTATCATGGAATCGGTTATAGTCAGACAATAAAAATTTATTCTCATAATAGTTCATATATATTTCGGCCAAAAGTCCACTTAGAGGTGAACCCATAGCCAAACCTTCCTCTTGGTTAAAATACTTGTTGTCATGAGTGTAATAATTTTGCTGTACTATAATCTGTAACAAAGATAGGAGTTCATCTATCTGTTTTTTGTTTAGAATACCTGTTGTAGTTAAATTTACCTTTAGAATTTTTAATGTTTCCAAAACCGGAATATTTGTATATAAATTGACAATGTCCATTGAGACAAGTTTATAACTAGGTGTAATCTCCATATCTTTAATTTTATTTATGAATTCAAAGGTGTTTTTTACATTGTGGATATTTTCTAATTTTATGCTGTTCTTAATAATTTGTTGCAGTTTTTTGGCTATTTTATAATTAGGGGTGGTCGTATAGTTAATCAAAGGTCGTATAGGAATGTTTTGTTTGTGTAATTTGGGCAGTCCCGTAAATTCAGGTGCCTTAGGTTTGATTTGTTTCACATTCCGTCTGGTTTGTGTGTCAAGTAAATTTACACATGTATTAATAGCTGAATTTATGGTTTCGTGTGTTTTTCAATCGGGTCATCATTTAACATTGTTATGATATTATCTTGAATGAATTCGTTACATTTACGTAAATAATCTGTATTTTCATAATAACCACTGTGTTTCCTTTATCTGCTTTTGTAATTATTGCATTGTTATTTATTATTTTTTGTTTGATATTTTTAGCGATTTTTAACTCTTTTTTATGTTCTGTGTTATGTGTGCTATTTAATTTCAGGAAACGATTCAACTTATTGTTGATTAATGACCGTGTTTCACACTGAGTGTCTTGGTTCTTAATACATTTAATTGTAGCCTCAGCATTCGTGACTTCCCGTGTTAAAGCGTGTTTACTAAAGTCAGTAAATTATAGTGTAGGCCCTTCGATAATAAATTCTGTTCCTCTGTTGATAATTCAGTGTTAGTAAGATTGGCTGCACGTTTATAAAATATATGTTTACATTCTATGTTATCTTGTTTTTATTGTTCAATGTATAGTTTATCAAGTTTCTTGATGTGTCTCGATATAATTACTTTGGCATTATCTCTAATCTGTGTTTGTCTCAGCATTATATACGAACATACTCCCCAATATAATAAAAAATGAATTTAAAAAATTATATATAAATGTTTCATTCAAGACCATAAATAATCTAAAAAATATACTTAAGCCACGAAAACCAATAACTTTGGAGGAATGTTCAGGAGTATATAGAATCCAGTGCAGTGAGTGCGATAAGTTCTATATCGGACAAACGGGGAGGAAATTTATTGAGAGATTTAAAGAACACCTACCAAAAAAGAAACCCCAAACCACCTCATCAAATTACGCACTCCACCTAATAAACGAAAACCATAATTACACCGGATTCAAAGAGAACATGGAGCCGATACATGTTTGTAATAAAGGTCATTTCCTGAATGCTTTAGAAGAGTTTGAAATATACAAGGCATCCAAAGTAAATAAAGAGCAGTTACTCAGTGATCAGCTATCATTTAAATCCAATAAATTATATGATACCGCGTTGATGATAAGCAATGAAGCACGAACACGGGCTAGTTGACGATCGGAGGTCGACCGGTGCACTGAGTCGCTTTTAACATGTTCATGTGTTTGTGTTATATGTTAATTTATTCAGTGATTTTTGTGCGTGTGTTTTTATGTAGAAACATTTTAATCATTTCGACGACCCCTATGTATTAGGGGAATAATACATTTTTTACTGTACCTGAAGATGGGGATTTAGTCCCTGAAACATGTTGTATATAAAAAACTGAGATCGCATAGTGGATTATACAAGGTAAAAAATTCTTAAGTTAATCATAATAGCGATCTGGAGACTGGAACAAAAAAAATATATCTTGAAGCCAGACAAGCAAACACAGTCTATAAATACAAGAACATCAAGAGTAAAATATTGAAAATCAACCTCAATATTAAATTTATCAAAAAGTGTTTACGACATAACATCACACCAAAATTCGCAATTTTGAACATTAGAAACAAATCAGCGGCAGCTTATAATGCCAAAATAAAAGCACAAAAAACGTGGCTTAAGGAGGAAATTAAAGCATTATACATAAAGAAAATTCGTTTAAATAAATTGTTATACAAAGCTCATTTAATGGTCATGAACACGTTACACCCAGCTATAGTCAATGAAGTAATTTATCTAATACAAACACAGATTAGAGATAATGCCAAAGTAATTATATCGAGACACATCAAGAAATTTGATAAACTATACATTGAACAACAAAAACAAGATAACATAGAATGTAAACATATATTTTATAAACGTGTAGCCAATCTTACTAACATTGAATTATCAACAGAGGAACAGAATTTATTATCGAAGGGCCTACACTATAATTTACCTGACTTTAGTAAACACGCTTTAACACGGGAAGTCACGAATGCTGAGGCTACAATTAAATGTATTAAGAACCAAGACACTCAGTGTGAAACACGGTCATTAATCAACAATAAGTTGAATCGTTTACTGAAGTTAAATAGCACACATAACACAGAACATAAAAAAGAGTTAAAAATCGTTAAAAATATCAAACAAAAAATAATAAATAACAATGCAATAATTACAAAAGCAGATAAAGGAAACACATAGGTTATTATGGAAAATACAGATTATTTACGTAAATGTAACGAATTCATTCAAGATAATAACATAACAATGTTAAATGATGACCCGACTGAAAAACACACTAAAACCATAAATTCAGCTATTAATACATGTGTAAATTTACTTGACACACAAACCAGACGGAATGTGAAACAAATCAAACCTAAGGCACCTGAATTTACGGGACTGCCCAAATTACACAAACAAAACATTCCTATACGACCTTTGATTAACTATACGACCGCCCCTAATTATAAAATAGCCAAAAAACTGCAACAAATTATTAAGAACAGCATAAAATTAGAAAATATCCACAATGTAAAAAACACCTTTGAATTCATAAATAAAATTAAAGATATGGAGATTACACCTAGTTATAAACTTGTCTCAATGGACATTGTCAATTTATATACAAATATTCCGGTTTTGGAAACATTAAAAATTCTAAAGGTAAATTTAACTACAACAGGTATTCTAAACAAAAAACAGATAGATGAACTCCTATCTTTGTTACAGATTATAGTACAGCAAAATTATTACACTCATGACAACAAGTATTTTAACCAAGAGGAAGGTTTGGCTATGGGTTCACCTCTAAGTGGACTTTTGGCCGAAATATATATGAACTATTATGAGAATAAATTTTTATTGTCTGACTATAACCGATTCCATGATAAAATTGTTTCTTATACACGGTATGTAGACGACACCTTCATAGTATTTAATGGCACTCATAGACAGGTGGATATGTTTTTTAAATTTATTAACGAAATTAACCACAACATAAAATTTACTGTGGCAATGGAAACCAATAATGGCTTGAACTTCCTTGATGTATTGGTGTTAAAAAGAAACAACCATTTCGGTTTTAAAATATACCGAATACCTACCACAACAGACATAGTTATAAATGCTAAATCGAATCATCCATACACACAAAAAATGGCGGCATTTAATGCACTAGCACATAGACTAATAAGCGTACCAATGAATACGGAGGATTACAAGGAAGAATATAACATAATAAAACACATAGCCTTGAAAATGGATATAACACAGAAATTGTGGATAAAATGATACATAAACAATTACGGAAAATAAATGGTGACAATAATAAAGTTAAAAATACAACACAATATGTCTCAGCATTATATACGAACATACTCCCCAACATAATAAAAAATGAATTTAAAAAATTATATATAAATGTTTCATTCAAGACCATAAATAATCTAAAAAATATACTTAAGCCACGAAAACCAATAACTTTGGAGGAACGTTCAGGAGTATATAGAATCCAGTGCAGTGAGTACGATAAGTTCTATATCGGACAAACGGGGAGGAAATTTATTGAGAGATTTAAAGAACACCTACCAAAAAAGAAACCCCAAACCACCTCATCAAATTACGCACTCCACCTAATAAACGAAAACCATAATTACACCGGATTCAAAGAGAACATGGAGCCGATACATGTTTGTAATAAAGGTCATTTCCTGAATGCTTTAGAAGAGTTTGAAATATACAAGGCATCCAAAGTAAATAAAGAGCAGTTACTCAATGATCAGCTATCATTTAAATCCAATAAATTATATGATACCGCGTTGATGATAAGCAATGAAGCACGAACACGGGCTAGTTGACGATCGGAGGTCGACCGGTGCACTGAGTCGCTTTTAACGTGTTCATGTGTTTGTGTTATATGTTAATTTATTCAGTGATTTTTGTGCGTGTGTTTTTATGTATAAACATTTTAATCATTTCGACGACCCCTATGTATTAGGGGAATAATACATTTTTTACTGTACCTGAAGATGGGGATTTAGTCCCTGAAACATGTATGTAAAAAACTGAGATCGCATAGTGGATTATACAAGGTAAAAAATTCTTAAGTTAATCATAATAGCGATCTGGAGACTGGAAAAAAATGTATCTTGAAGCCAAATATTAATGTTTAGGGCTAAGTAAATCTTAGTTCATCACTTACTATTATCAATGAATGATTCGGATGTATGATAGTTTCAAAAATGTCTTATTAAAGAGTATGATAACAAATTTGGACTATTTGAGATGCAGTAACTAAGTTTGGTGTTGGTAAAGCACAAATAAGTGAAATTTTAAGGCTGAAAAGAACTATTGAACTGTTGGCTGGAAAATGGAAATCAAGAATGAAAAAGGAAGTTTCCAAAAATAGAGTAACTAGTAATAAATAAAATGGTTGTGCAGAGCAAGAGCTAATAAAATCCAAAATTTGTGGACCTTAGTTCGAGAAAAGTCATACAAAATTGTCAAGGTATAGGTTTTGTTAACTTTGAGGCTGATTTTGGATGACGTGATCAATTTTGGAAATGGTAAAAAATTCCTACAAAAATGGATCAGAAGCTGGATCAGTGAATATGGGAGAAGTCCAAGATTGGAATATTGGTTTACAAGACATTATTGCTGGCTACAGAAAGGAAGATATTTTTAGTCTCGATGAAACTGAACTCTTTTAGTAAGCTTTGCTGGTGAAAACGATGATGATATCAGTTGAATTGGCATGTGGTATCAAGTAGTCAAGAAATCGTTAACTATAATGTTACGTGTGAACATGGCTGGATAATTTGAACAACCTTTAATAATTTGGCATGGGATAAACCTCATTGCTTCTCTGATGTTAATATCAGTGCTTTACAAATATTCTGGCATTCAAATAAAAAGCATGGATGATAAAGGAAATAAAGTCAGTTGTTATCAAAGTTTGATAACAAAATCAGAAAATAAAAAAAGAAATGTTTTATTTTTGGGTAATGCTGCATCGCATCCTGATAATTTCCAGCATACTAACACAAAGCTTATATTTCTTCATCCAAATGCTACATTGTTTGCCAGCCTTTAGATCAAGTAATCATAGAAAGTCATAAAGATCACTACACGTGGTGGGTGTTGAAACATTTGCTAAATGATGTTGATATCATTGAACACCCATTAATTGAAGTATCGAATAAAATTATGACAGTTTTGATCCCAGTCACATGGATTATTACAGCTGTTCAACATGTGAAACTACAGATGGTTTGTAATTGTTTTATAAATGTGGTTTCTCTGATAAAGACAGTACCAGTGCCTCTACTGAACATCAAGGCAATGAAGCCAAAGAAGAACTTACTCATATTTTAGACATGTTTAGAATGAGCGGCAGTGATTTTTTTGGATATAAACAATCAACTTGAAACGAAAGGCACTTCATTAAATATAGAGGAGATTGTGAACTCCTCAAGTGAAGTGGATGAAGGTATACAAGTAACACCACCTTCTTGTAATAAAACAGACAATAATGAAGAGACTTCAAATGACCTTATTTTTGTTAAAAGATAAGCTACAAACGTTATAGAATACTTTTTACGCAAGTCCTGAAGGACTTGATGTAATGTGTAAAGAGAAAGTAAAATTTGGAGATATGTGTTAATAAAGTGAGAAAACAAACCACAGTAACTGTTTCGTTTTTAAAGTTAATGCCAGTGCAGTTATGAAGTTTAGTGTAGTATTTTCAGTACTGTACATGTATAATATGTGAGAATTCCTTTGTTGTGGTATTATTCTGAGTACAGGTATTCTGAGTATTTAATTACTGTAAGAAAGTTTAGTGCCGTACTTAAGTTTTACAATTATTGTATATTTAAATAAATATAATAATAAATAATAATAACACACTACCGCATGTATTTAATGTTTAACAACTTAAGTTAATGTTTAACTTTAAGAAAACTTTCTTTTACTTATATTCTATACCCCCTCCCCACCAACCCAATCACCCTGCTTTCTGAATAGTAGACAATTTTCCGTTTCCTGATGGGGTCCAGTATAGGGAGATTATACTCTATATCCTTTCAGTTTATCAGAATTGTAGGCTGGCAGTGGTAAATACTATGATGCTGATCTTGCTTGTTAATCTTACCGACTTTGCCAGTGTTTTGTCAGCATGTGTATAAATTATTCCTCAAATAAAAACGTCAGTTACACAGCCTTGCTAACTACAATGCAGTTGTTAGTTTTGCTAATTTTCATCCACGCTTTACATGTGTATATATACTGTATAAAAAATCTAACTGAGCAGCAAAATATGTTATTTCACGCATAGCTAAAACTTATAAAAATCCTATGTCGTAAAAAAAGCAGAGTTTATAACTCCCTATATACTATGATAGAGAATAAGCTATCACAAATAGCTTAAAATATTTGTGTATACTTTATACTGAACATCACTTATTGTGCAGCACTATTTTAGTGACTGCTGATCAGCACTTTCAAGAAATTTAGCTCAATATCTGATTGGAATAATTAACTATTCTAATAAAAAACCACAGTACACAATGAAAATGGTTAATTAAATGTTTTGTAATCTGAATCTTTATGTAATCAATGTAACATGCAATCATTGTTAAAAATCTGAATCTGATGCAATGTTTATTGGTTTCATTTCTCTTCTGGGTGTTTTTTGAGACAGGTTGTAGAATATGCCTCACTCAATCCTATTGTTCTTCAGCTTGTAGTTTTTATGTAAATGACAGCCTGAATGTGGTTCTTTTCTTTTTATTTTGACCATAAGTTCAGAGGCATGAGCTGTTGTGAAAGTCTAAACTATGATACAAGTAACATCTATCTAAATCTATAACATTCAATGCAATGCTAATAAAAATCATAAAAATGTTATTAAAGTAAAAAAGGTGTGGCACAAAAAAAGTCAGGTATAAATAGAGAAAACAAAACTTGATTGGGCGAGGGAAAATATTGTAGTTAATTAGAAGCTGTCACACGTTGCAAATCTAAGGAAAAGACACAATCAGTTGTACACTTCTTCAAATATAGGTACCACAAAACATGACTAAATATAATTATTCACTACCGACTCAGAACACAAAGTTTTTTATATGTAAAAATGTAAAAGTTGTACTTTATAGCCTATTTTATGTTTTTACCTATAAAAAACTTTGTGTTCTGTGTCGGTAGTGAATAATTATATTTAGTTAAGTAATGGACACGTCATGGACAACGAAATCCAAGCAAAAAAGATGCTAAAGTTTTCTTATCGGTCTGAACGGATCTCCACTCCTCTACCATTCTTTTGACTTCCATCATACCTTTCTGTTCTCATCAGTGTCATCTGCACATTGTCCTGGTATTTCCTCACCTTGACTTTCCCAACAATTTCCTTAACATTGTTCAGAATAAATCCATTATTTCTGAACAAATAGCCTAGACATTGTATCATCTTTGTTTTCCATTACTTTATAAATTTGCTTTCCTCCTTTACTTCCTTAATTTTTCAACATGTTTTTATCTTTGTAAATTGTCTCTATCATGATTCTCCAAATTCACGTCTTCACTGCCTGACCAGCTCCCTCTTCTATAGCAGCCAAGCTCACTTCTGTAAAGTGAGGACCTCCAAAGCTTTCCTAAAGCTTTTGTAAAGCATTCGTAGTGGCGGTTGCACCAGATAGATAACAAGTATATATTATTGGTTTTTATAAACTGTGTATCACAGTCACTAGAGTATTTAAAGTTTGATGAAAGTACTATAGACATACACACTGTACATCTGGCAGATAAACAGTCACAAACTAATTTTAATCCTCATGCATTTCCCATAAACATCATTGTGTATTAGATTTATTATTGATTTGAACTTATTATTGTTTAAGAAGTTTTTGTAATATTCTTTTAAGTAAAACTGCAGCACGATCATAAAACATATAACAAAATAAAAAATATTGTATGCAACATCCATTCTTTGTAGCCATGTTTTGAAGTAAGTGAGGTTATCACAGATACTGAATATTAATTAATAATTATAAATATATCACTATTGACTTGGATCACTAATTTTTTATTGGTAAAAATGTTAAACTTTTACCTGATACCTTATAGCCTGAACCAGTTTTCACTTATTACAAGCTTCATCAGAGGCCGAATTAGAGGGTTTATCAGAAGCTTCATCAGTGAGCCTCTAATGAAGCTTATAATAAGTGAAAACTGGTTCAGGCTATAAGGTAAAAGTTTAAAATTTTTACCAATAAAAAAATGAGTGATCTAGTCAGTAGTGATATATTATAATTAGTTAATAAACAGACACGTCATGGACAACAAAATACAGGAATATTCATCACATTAAAATTATATGAACAGAACAATAATATCTGATTTTAATTGATTGAAGATGTTAAACTGTCAGATTACTGTACTGTTTACCTTGAGAAAACAGGATCATTTATAAGTAAACTTCATAGTCAGTTGTGAATACTGTCTTGTAAACAGGTAATACTGAAAATGTATTAGGGCTACTTACGGTGTTGCTTACAGATGGGTTTTTGATATTTTTTGGAATAGGATAACCAAGTTGATTATGTTATAATTTGTTAATGCATGAAGAAGTGTGAGCATAAACACAATACGTTCAGTAACTGTACTTCAGTTTATCAATAATAAGGCATCATATTTTTAACCCAGGTCAGTTGCATTCAAGTGGCTGAAATTAGATTGCTCAGGTATGTGGCAGGGTATACTCTACAAGATCATAGAAGAATGCAGGTATACAACATGAACCAGTGGCGAGGCGTGAGTTTTTAGAATGTGTATGCGGTTATACCTATCTCAGCCATCAACAAATAAAAACTCCTCTCTCTCCCTGTGATAATCAAACCCGGTCAACAGTATTAACAACAGATAAGAAAAGAGCAAATATTACAATTTTTCCTTTTTCTAATAGAGACCAATATAAAAATATTAATTATATAAATTGTTTTATTAAATCAAGCAGACTGTATTAGGAACTTACCAGTACGTTTAGTGGCGTCTGGTGATACCGATTCACCTGTTATTTCCACTTGTTTTAATCACATAAAGCCACAGAATCCATAAATAAACACACTGGACAATTACTTATTTAAAATAATTTATAATATCTTGTATCTACTGTTTAATATGTCATATGTAAACAATACAGATTCACAATGGTAATTAAAATCGTCCACAACGACACTAATTCATTCATTGTAACGGTTCACAATAATTTATTATTCACATTATCATTAATTATTATGCGTTTGGTTAGTGATGTGAGTGATCCGTACTGTGAGGACCCAACAATGTGTAGATTCCTGTCCGCGTGGACCAAAAAACGTTTTGTAAAAGAATGTAGCTTGTAAATGCGTGCATTGATGAATCACCAGGTAGCAGAAATGATGAAAATTGTGGACTGTATTAAATTCATTTTAATTGACGTTCAAATTCACATTACATGTAATTAGCAGTTATTTAAATAAGTTCTTGGATTTCGTTGTCCATGACGTGTCCGTTACTTAACTAAATATCACTATAATATTGACGACTCTGAACACAAAGCTTTTTACAAGCAAAAACTTTACGTTTTTGCTTGTAAAAAGCTTTGTGTTCCGAGTCGTCAATATTATAGTGATATTTATTTAAATAAGGTTGGCTAATGAGCATGTCGTCTATAGAAAGTATCAAATTTTTAAGTTGTATTAATAACGATGAAGGGGCCTAATGGGCCATATGAAGTGTGGCCTAAGGCCTACGATAAAGGTCGTAAAGAGTACGACCTGCGTTAGTACGCAGAAATAAATACTTTCGTACAAGTATTTAAAGCAGTAAGACTGCAGGCGAGCCGACCGCCGCTTCGAGCGTTTTTGACGTACTGAGCTTTGACATGAGTAATCAGAATAGAACAAAAGTAGGAAGCAGATTAGCCAACCTATAAAATAAAATTATCGCTCTACCGCACATACTGCCCGTCAAAATCAATCGATTTTTTACCATCTTTTTAGTAAATTATTACACATCTTGTAACTTAATTTAAAAACATACAGCGTTCTTAATATTGAGAGTTAGTTTCAAGGCTAAGTTGAACCTTGAGTAATGAGATTAGATAACAACTGTACGTTAATGGTTTAGAGATAAGCATGCATAAGATAAGCCTAAAGATAAGCGTTTGTAAGCCAAGGTTGGCGAACAGCTGATTTCAGACATGAATGTGAATGTCTGCTTTGGCAAATGTTGCCGTCACATAATCTATGTGTACAGTATAGAACATTATAAAACATGAAAAAATACATGTTTTACATGCATAAACATGTTTATGCTTAATAATGTATGATCGGAAGCTCATCACATGATGGACGATAGTTTGTAACCCTATGCATGTCATAGATGGTTACCGTAAAACTAGTTAAGGCCAGTGGACCTGTACAGAGAATTAATTACATGAACAAGATTGTCACAATTACATGTTTAAGCATATATTTAGCATGGCGTCATGTATTGACCAAGTCATGCTGTTCCTGAAGTTTCAGGAACTTACAATATGTAATAATGTATGAACAAGCTAGATAGCTGACTGAATGCAAGCCCAAATATGACATGTATGTCATAATTTAAATAAAAATAATAATTGTGCATGCTTAATCACAAAATAAATACAATATAACAATACCATATAAAATAAATCTAGACGTGGCACAGTTACATGCGGTAGACGCAAAAACGATAGGTTTTACATAAATGCAAGTTATATAAATACAATAACAACAATTTAGTTAATTACAATATGAATAATTGCAATGTCATAAATAACAAGATACGATACTGTGATTGCAAACGTAGTACATGAGTTGAACAATTTAAAGACATTCACAGAACAATAAATCACATATATTAGCAACAGTATAAAGAAATGAATGCATGATTGCGCAGCTGCAAAACATGCAAATATTATATAACAAATTTTTATAAAATGAGACCACCATAAGACATGAAATATACCCCAAAACATCAAATGTAAATGTGTAAGACATAGTATGCCACACAAAATTAACATACAAATACAAAATAGTAATATACCACCAAAAACTATGATGATTATAGAAGCACGCAATGGCGCAAAATTGATAAGAAAATGTTGTGATAATGCATCACAATTAAGTTAACCAAATGGTCGTAATAAGTAATAAGCCAATGGCTAAGTAAAATAGCAGTGTGCTAAGTAATCATAAGAATCTTGTCAACTCTCTTCCCGCGCTGGCAACAGACATAACTTATGTATTGGTGTCCGCAAAACATCCGTAGGCATGCGAATGTCTACGACATGAATTAAGTTATCTGAGCCGGGAAATGTGGCGATAATTACGCCAAATTTCCAGGCTAATGGAGGTAAATTATCCTCAATAAGCAAAACCAGGTCACCAATGGAAACATTATCTTTAGCGAACTTCCATTTGTGACGCTGCTGCAACTGGTGCAAATAGTCGCGAGACCATGCCTTCCAAATGCCTTGGACAAACCTTTGTAGAAGTTGCCAACGCCCAAGACGAGAAATAGGAATGTGAGAAAAGTCTGGGTCCGGTATCGCCGTTAACAAAAAAATCAAAAAATGGCCAGGTGTGAGTGGCACCGGGTCGTTAACATCTGAAGAGACGGCAAATAAAGATCGAGAGTTCAGACATGCCTCTATCTGAGACAAAACTGTCGTGAACTCCTCGAAGGTGAGTATAGATTTGCCTACCACGCGGCGCAGATGAAATTTCAAACTCTTTATGCCACTCTCCCAAAGGCCACCGAAATGAGGTGAGGAGGGCGGAATAAATGACCATGATATCCCCTGAGAGGACGTGAATGACTTGATCGATGAGATGGCATCCTTATTATGCCAAAAGTTGTAGATATCATGTAAGATAGTGCGGGCCTTCCTGAAGTTTGTGCCATTATCGGAGTATAATTGACTGGGTATGCCCCTACGGGCCATGAAACGACGTAATGCAGCTATAAACGCACTGGCCGTAAGGTCGGAAACCAATTCCAAGTGAATAGCCCTAGTCGCTAAGCAAATAAACAAAGATACGTATGCCTTAGAAAGAGTTCTGGATTTCTGCCCGCCATGACGGATCATGAAGGGACCACCATAATCAACCGCGCAAAATAGAAACGGCCTTGAAGGAGTGACTCTAGGAGATGGTAAAATACCAAGTCTCTGTACCTGCTGTTTAGCACTAAACCTGAGACACTTTACACATTTTCGAATGATGGAGCGAATGACTAACCTTGCATTAACAATCCACCAACGTTGACGCAGTGAATGATGTACGAGTTGAGCACCAGCGTGTAGTAAACGAATGTGTTCGCGTTCAATGATAAGGCGAGTAATATGCGCCGATGGGGGTAATACAATAGGATGTTTAGAGTCGTAAGGTAATTGAGAATGCTGTAATCGTCCGCCTACGCGTATCACTCCAGAATCATCAAGAAACGGGTCGAGAGAAGCCAACTTACTCCTAATGAAAACAGAAGATCCGTTATGAAGACAATTAATTTCGGCTGCGAAGTGGATCGACTGAGATTGTTTTATGAAGAAATTGAGAGCATGATGAATTTCTACAGGGGTAAGATCGCCCATACATTTGTCAGCACTTGAGAGTCTAATATTTCTGATGAACCGAAAACAGTAAGCGTATACGCGCGTTAGACGATGCAACGAGGAAAAGTCCAAAGAAAGGTCGATAGCCAGGGTAGACATTAGAGAAAGGTTATGGGTATGTTTCTCTTCCGCAGTGACTTCAGAAGATGACAGAGTGCACGGTACGAAGGATGGAAAAGGATTGGACTCTGATGCTTGAGATAGACAGCTGGGACCGTGCCACCAAAGCGAGCAATCGCGCAAAACGTCAGGGAAACACCCCCTGGAGATAATGTCAGCAGGATTGTGTCTAGAATTGATGTGATGCCAAGTATAAGTTTGCGTAAGACGCTGAATTTCAGCAACACGATTAGCAACGTATGTTTTCCACCACGTAGACTGGGCATGAATCCAGTAAAGAGAGACCATAGAGTCAGAATACAAATGAACATTATCAATAAACGAATAAAGAGCAGGAATGACCTTAAATACAAGTCGCGATAACAACAAGCAAGCGCAGAGTTCGATGCGAGGTAATGACACCTGTCGTAAGGGAGCTATGCGAGATTTGGAACACAGGAGATGACAGGAGGCAGAAGAATCTTGATAAATGACTCTGACATAAATACAACAGCCAAACCCCCTTTCAGAAGCATCCGAAAAACCATGCAATTCAACTGTACTTGCCTCACGCTTGCAACGAATAGACCATGGGACCACAATTTTGCTAATCAGACCCAATTTGTCACACAAAGAATGCCAATCCGAGCGTGATTGGCCGGAGATCGGTTCATCCCAACCAAGCTTGCAAAGCCAAAGTCGCTGCATAAAATGTTTGTACAAAAAGACAACTGGACCGATTAGACCAAGAGGATCGTATATTCCAGCAATAATCGAAAGAATTTATTTTTCTCTTGGAAATGCTTGAATCAACGGGAAATGATTTGATGTCGAACAAAAATGAATCGGCAGTATTATTCCAAAGAATGCCTAGGGTACGCACATTGTCCTGTTTGTTTAGAGGGCGTGAAAAATTTTCATGATTTGCGACCGCTGTGGGTTCATTTGATGCCCATTTATGCAACGTGAAACCATATTGACTTAATAACGCACCTAGATCAGATTTCAGCTTGGTCAGATCAGGGATGGTGTCCGAACCGGTAAGCAGATCGTCGACATAAAAATCGTTCGTTATAGCTAATGCCGCTTCAGGAAAGGAAGCTTGATGGTCTCTACCAATTTGTACAAGACAGCGAGTGGCCAAAAACGAAGCACTAGCCGTGCCGTAGGTTACCGTTCACAATGCAGAATGTTTAAATGGTTCAAGAGGAGAATCACGCCACAGAATGCGCTGATAGTGACAATCCCCTTCAGCCACGCGAATTTGTCGATACATCTTCTCGATGTCGGCGATGAGAACATATTTATGCATGCGGAAACGCAAAAGAATGGAAAAAAGGTCTTGTTGAACAGTCGGGCCTACCAACAATATGTCATTTAGAGAAAGGCCATTGGTAGTCTTGGACGAACAATCAAAAACGACGCGCAGTTTTGTGGTCAAGCTAGACTGTTTACATACGGCATGGTGAGGCAGGTAGTAAACATTTGACGCTCCTGAGTTGATGCGCCAGCATCGATAAGCGTCATGTGCCCAAGATCCTTATATTCTTTAATAAAGTCTGTGTAGTCATGCGCGAGCTTAGCATCTCGCTTAAATCGACGCTCTAAGCTTAAGAATCTTGCTTCAGCACTAGTGTAAGATTCCCCCAAGTGGAGATTATCGGGCTTAAATGGAAGTGAAACCACAAATCTACCCTCGTGGTTGCGCTGGGTAGAGCGCACGAAATGCTCTTCACAGGCTGACTCGTTATCAGGGGTGTTGTCAGGGATAGTTTCTGCTTCCCAAAATCTTTCGAGAGATTGCAGAATTTGACTGTCGTTGTTCCTTGCTAGGAACGAAACAGCAGGACCCTCGTTGCGGCAGTGTTTGGGCAAGTTGCCAGCTAAAATGTAGCCTAGCTTTGTTTCCTGAATGATGGGAAAATTAGGGCCGCGTATGTATTTATTAGTTAAGATCAAGTTCAGGTAAAATTGTGCCCCTAATAGTATGTCGATTTGCGACGATATGTTAAAATCTGGGTCAGCCAGGAAAATGTTGCTCGGAATGTGGAATTGATTTATATCAAACGAGTTTGCAGGCAGATTGTGAGTTAACGTAGATAAGATGGCACATTTCGCCTCGAAGCTATATCTCTGATAACGAGAAATAATGCGTATAGACGCAAGATCAGTTGCATAACACGCTGTATTGTTTATGCCCGTGATTGGTATGTTGGATTTAGTTAATTTAAGCTGTAATTTCCTTGCAAATGATTTTGTACAAAAATTTATTTGTGAACTGGCGTCCAGAAGAACTCTCGCCCTATGTCTGTTGCCAGCCTGATCAATGACAAATACAACTGCTGTGGATAAGAGAACATTGTTCTTGCATTGTAATTTGAGCGAGCAGTAATTGCTGCTGGCAGCTATTGAGTTCGGCACGTTATTTGCGTGCAACAATGTGTGGTGTCGTTTTGAACAGATTTTACACACCTGCTTATTCTTACAGCTAGATATAAGATGATCTGATCTAAGACAATTGCTACAGCATTTATGACTTGAAACAACTTGTCCCCGCTCAGCGGTGCTTAATGTACGAAATTTATCACATATGTAAAGCGGGTGATTGGATTTACAACACAAACATGAATAATGGTTTGCCGCTGAGTGATAACTCTTAAATGTAGTGCTGCCAGCAGTGTTTCTTGAGTTATATTTATCATATTTATTGCTAAGTCTTACATTAGGTTTGTTGAGTTACTGCCCGGTTTCGATAGGCAGTGTATTTTCCAACAGCTGTCTACGTAAATTTAAAAAAATGCGTGAAATCTTGAAAGCTAGGTAGATTGTCAGGGTCTATTGACTCCTTCCATAGTTTAAAAGTAATAGGGTCGAGTTTAGTGGATAGTAATTGTATAATAATAAATTCAAATGAATTCACTGACAGCTTCATTGCCGCCAGCGAATTAACGGAAGACGTTATTGTGTTTATGAATTCTGCCAAACTTTGGACAGAATCCTTAATTGTTGACTTGACTTGAAGTAAGTTTTGAACATAGTATTTTGCTAGTATGAACTTGTCATACCTTTCGGACAGCAAACTCAATGCTATTGAATAATTTTCTTTACAGATTGGTAATGACTTAAGTAAATCCAAAGGTTCACCTTTTAAGGAAGAATGTAAATAATGTAATTTCTGCACTGGTGTTAAATCGGATCTTGTATGCACTAAGTCCGTAAAAATTGAATAAAAATGTTGCCACTCCAATATGTTGCCTGAGAAGCAGGGCAAACTTATTGGTTTTAATTGCATGGGTGTCGATAATACGGGAGGTACAGTCTGACCATTAAATGTATCAAGTAATTGCAGAATATTTGCTTTAGTCGAATATAGCATTTCTTCGACCTCAATTCGGTCTTCTTGAGCCGCGCTCGTGTCTTTACTAATAAGCTCTATTTCAGACTGTACCTCGTCGTACTTCGACGCCAAGCTTTTGAGACTTTCTAGTCTTACAGTTAAAAAATGTTTTGTGTTTCAAGTTACATCAAAGTTATTTATGGCAGATTGTATTCGCACTATTGCGGACTTTAAGCCGCCTCTTTTTCTGGATAACACTTTGAGGCCTTCTTCAGCCATTGTACGCACCTTGTTACGCTGTTATTGGTGATACCTTGTAGGCGATGTCCTGCAGCGTCGACACCTTGGTGAAGATGGCAAACACAGCTCATAGAGATGACCGCCTTGTGTAAAGCACTGTAGCTAGCAGGCTCTTGTGAAGATGTTATCAGAAGGCTCAAAGATGACGAGCGAAATGCTGATGAAATCACGCCACGGTCGTATCAGCTGATGTGCTAATTCGCCCGTGTTGGCCAGAAATAGTGGCAGAAAAATATTAAATGGTAATGACGCATGGAAAATCCAGGTCCGGAGTGACCAAAAAATGGTTAGTGATGTGAGTGATCCGTACTGTGAGGACCAAAAAATGTTGTGAATCCGGTCGGCTTGGACCAAAAAACGTTTTGTAAAAGAATGTAGCTTGTAAATGTGTGCATTGATGAATCACCAGGTAGCAGAAATGATGAAAATTGTGGACTGTATTAAATTCATCTTAATTGACGTTTAAATTCACATTACATGTAATTAGCAGTTATTTAAATAAGGTTGGCTAATGAGCATGTCGTCTATAGAAAGTATCAAATTTTTAAGTTGTATTAATAACGATGAAGGGGCCTAATGGGCCATATGAAGTGTGGCCTAAGGCCTACGATAAAGGTCGAAAATAGTACGACCTGCGTTAGTACGCAGAAATAAATACTTTCGTACAAGTATTTAAAGCAGTAAGACAGCAGGCGAGCCGACCGCCGCTTTGAGCGTTTTTGACATACTGAGCTTTGACATGCGTAATCAGAATAGAACAAAAGTAGGAAGCAGATTAGCCAACCTATAAAATAAAATTATCGCGCTACCGCACAGCGTTAGTTGTATTTTTTAAACGTTAGTTCTATGCGCCTGGTTTTTTTTCAGCAAGAATAAGTCAACAACCGTATCGTAAAAAGCAAAATTAGTTTTTAGTTTCAAAAGAAGCGTTTTTTCAATAGATAACACTGATAGAGCCGAGAGTCTGTGTTCAGTTTGCTAGTTACGCAAATACGTTTTTATTCTCTTCAAGGCTGAAAACGATCTTACTGTTGAAGAGCTTGTAACTGGAATTGTCATTATAAGGTTTACAAGCCTCCACACTTGAGGAATGGTGTCACTCAGATCTGCTGATGTTAAGTACTTTGACAAGTCACTAACACTATTTTTACAAACCTGCAAAAACTACAGAAAGCTCACTCCTTAGTAACGGAAAATCAAAATACTGGCCATACGAGCGTTTTAGAGATTCAAAATGCTCGTCTGGAAACTTTTTAGAAAATTCTGGAAAACGTCGTGATTCTAGTAGAGCGATAAAATCAAGTTTACCTACATCTGCAAACCTCTGATTAAGTCTACATTTTAGTGAATCAATAATTTCATAATACAGCCTACGATAAGAGCTTTCCAAATCCGACATGTTATCAATACATAATCTTTTACTTCTGTGAGTGCTTGTAGGCTTGTCCCACCTCCCTGTTGGAATATTCTGAATTTCATTCCGGTCACTCCAGAATTTGTTGTAGTTATTCCTTAAATTATTAAGATATTTATCAAAGTCTTCAACGCATTTCATACAAAAACTGATTTCAGAACTTTTTTCTGCAAAATTTCGAATATGGAATCTGCCTGTGGTAGTATTGAACCGAACAGATGAAGTAAAAATGTGAAGTCAAAATCTTGAAGAGTAGCAAGAAAACCTATTGCTCCAGTATAACTTTCATTGTCCCACTTACCTCCGTTCTCAATCATAGACTCGAAGAGACTTATGATGTCAGCCTTGTGTTCTGTTACAGTATTACAGTGGCCACTAGTCTGCTGTTGTAATTCTATCTAGTAGGTGCAACTGATGGAAATCGCTTCTTTACTTCTTGATCAAGTGCGTGAGTTCGTCTGGATGATTTTGAAAAAAAATTAAGCTAAACCAGATAATGTGCTAAAAAATATTTTACATTCTTTAATGTGATCTACTGAATTTTTCAAGACCAAGTTCATTTTATGAGCATAACAATGGATAAATATTGCTTGGCTGCACTTACTTTTGACCAGGGCCTGTAACCCTCCATGTTCACCAGACATAACAGCAGCACCATCGTACGTTTGTGCAACTAATTTTTCTTCACAGTCATATTCAGTCAGGACATTATAAATACGTAATTTCCCAACGCGTTAGCTGTACGATCGTCGCTAAAACCGATAAATCTTTCCTGAACGGCTCCGGACTTATCGACGTAATGAAACACAGTTGACACCTGGCACGTATTTGTGATATCTGTTGTTTCGTCCATTATTATTGCTACAAAAGGACTTTGTTTTATTTAATTTTTTATTTCTGTTAATAAGACTTGAGAAATGGAGTTAATCAAGTCATTTTGAATATCGCTAGATAAACCAGAAAAGACTGTAGAGTTTTTAAGGTGGTTGTCTAACATTCCATCGTAATTTCGTAACAAATTTAACAGCCCTACATAATTTCCTCAATTTGACGATGCCATCGATTTGTCATGTCCACGAAATGGGAGTTCATTTTCAGCCAAAAAACACTACATCAATTAGACAATGAAGAATGTACCGGTTTTGTTTTCCATGTCATTGTGCTGTTTGATGTTAATTTTAAATTGTTCAAGAAGGGAAGCAACATGACTGTGAAATCTCATGGCGTTTTTGTAAATTAAATTGTTCAAATCAGAAACTCCTGAATTTGTCCAGACATTTTTTCAGTTGAAAAAAAAAAATGCATGGCCAACAATATAATTTTGAAGTTTTTCTACAGCCTCAAAGCCAAGTTTTTACTTCATAATGTTGTTCCTTTAAATGTAGTGTATAATATTTGTTTTTGACGTTAACATGGGAATTAATGGGGTTGGTCTACCACTAGAAATAATGTTTAGTTTATCTGTAATACTTCTACTACTGAATGGCTGTATAAATAAACTTTCAATTACACAATTGCACTCAACTACACACGACAATGATGTTCCCGCCGCAGGCTGTACTACAAATGAACTCATAATTTAAAAAGCTTTAAACAACACGGTCTGCGTACGCACTAAGCACTGTATATGCAGAATCAGTAACACACAGCGTTACAGCTATTCACAGACGGTGGGAGTGGGAGCACAAGTCAGAACGCCTGCCTGTTCACACATGAAAATCTGCTGCATGGGTTAATGACCGCTATCAAGAGAATGTATTCGTTAGCTGCAACGCATACTGTGCGCCTGGTTGTAAACAGTAAAGCTTTATTAACTGTCGTTATATCGCTCAAGTGAAAATTAAGTTTTGGCTTTTGAAATGACAAACTTTTACATCTCAAATAATTTAAAATTAATTACAAAACTTTATACGATTTACATACAATTTTAAATTGTATGCGCCGCATACACCGCATATATGGACTCTTCGACACTGACATGAACTGAATATTATGAATTGTAATATTATATTTATTATATTATACTTGATAGGATTGCCCAATGTCAGATAAATTTGTAATCCTTGTTGAAGATGATGGTGACCTTGATTTTATATAATTGCTTTTAAAAGCTTAGCAGAATTACAGTGTGAAATTCTCTGATGGCCTACTAATTGTGTTTTGAAGCAAGGATACTGAAAAGTTTATCTATAAATTACAAGCCAGGATAGTTGGCATTAAAATGTATGGAGAGTACAAATAAAACATTAAGTGAAGCTTATTTGCAGACGTTAAAGCCAACATGAAGGAAAAGCCAAACAGTGATAAAGAAGAAAAACCAAGGATGTGATTGCTAGAAATATATTCAATAGTAATTACAGTGGAACTATATAGAATTCACTAAGGAAGTGAGTTGTAAAATTTGTTAAGAATATTTTGATTTAAGGATGCTTATTACATAACTTGAGAAAAAGGACTACAAAAGCATTACAAACAATGGTGCACAGTAATCAGCTGGCAGTATTATAAAGGAAATATATATAAAAGACCAGAAGAAATAGGATTTTTACTAACACTTGATACAACTACACATCAGATGTGGGGGCTTAGTCGTATTTAGAAGACATGTCATTAACATCATTGATTGGATCACTGGCAGGGGCAAAAAAGGACTTGGAAGAACAAAATTCTTTGGTGTTTGTGCAAGAAAGGATATGCAACTCAACAAAAATACATACAAGAAACAATGGGACAGAGTGATCACTGTATTTTGAAGGGTCGGGTATCACAGAGCATGACATTTAATTACATACTTGAGACTGTAGGCGCTACTGAGATATGTTATTAAACGTTTTGGCACTTAGAAACTAAAACCATAGTTTTGGATTTTAAGACAGTGTTGATAACTAACTAGCAAGTGAAAATGTTACACAGTTTTTGCTTAGGCTAACCTGGTTTCTGTTACATTATCTAGCTTGTACACTGCACAAAATTGTTTGTCAGTTTGCAACCATCAGATTGCTTTGTTGATATCTTCAATGTTACTAAGCCATTTACTGATTAAGTACAATTATGTAAAACATACTATAAATAATGGAAATGTAATGATTATGACAGTGTTACCATCTGGTGGGCTCTTACTGATTGTTGTTTTTGCTGTTGCTGTTATTGTATTTTTTAATTATTATTATAAAAATACGACATTCAAGGCCATTAGATTTTTACCTTCTATTATGCATATATTACAGCATACTAACTTGTTTCAGCAGTAGAAATCTCATGAAGGTATGTGTTCTTACGTCATGCTGGAGTCTCATGACCTTGTCTTATGTAACTTTCTTTTAACAGTCAAGTTTTCTGCATATAAAATAAAAAAAAAAAAACAATATAAAAATATTGAACTGTCTAAAATATTGTAAAATTTTTTTATAAAGATTTCTTGACTTTGTTATTGTTACCAGTAGCTTTACTGAAATTATAATCCACTTCCAATAATTTGCTACTTTATATTGTAAAATCTGTGTATTATATTAGAGGTCTACTTATACTTTTAATAAGAATAACATATTCTGTACTACACGTTACCCATTCATATGAGTATCCATGTGTTTATATAAAATGATAGGGGAAACTAAAATTTCACATAATAAAAAATTCTGTTAATCCTAAGAGGGGAAAACAAAAATATTAATTTATAATGTAAATGATCTATTTTAATGTAAATAAATGTGGTACATTTGTATATCTTAGGATATGTTCATGGAAGCTGTGTCTATATGAATTAATAAAAAAGATCAGTGACTATGCCATTACATTATGTTATTTAAAGTATTCCAAGTTAAATGTAGCGCCTTTTTAAGTTGAAATATGGATAACTTTTTGTCATCAGAATTAAATTATTGTTTTTTTTTCTACTGATAAATTAGTACTTTTCCTATATAATAGAATGCTGATGTCTAGAAAGATAATTCAGTACTATTAACTAATATTTTTGCTAATATAATTATACTATTCAGTAGGTATGTTCGGCATTTTCACACTGGATATAAAAAGGGAATCTGTAAATGAATTGCTCACACCATTTATCAATGTCAGCTTTCCTCAAAACTCAATTAAGGCATGTATAATTGTATAATAGCTTATAGACAAATCATTTGAGAAACAGAGTAAAAATACCTTTTCAGAATTTTCTATCCAACTTATATGTAACTCATGTTATTATAGTATAAGAAAAAGTAAATGTAGCTATGGGAGAAAGAGTTAGAGTGCAAAGGTAAATACAAATAAGACAAAGAGCATAGGGATAGAGAAACAAAACAATAAAATATGAGGTTAACATAGAAACAAACCAAGAAAGAAAACAAACTGATGTACAGAAACACTTGGGATTATACTGATGTACAAAGAGGAGGAAAAACGAAAGATGAAGCGACAGAAGAGGGAAGTTAGAGCCTCTCTATTGTACCATAGTTTAAACAAAACTGGTATACGAAAGAAAAAAGTAAGTTGTAAGACTAACATGACAAAACAGTTTTTAGACCAATACTAATTACAGGAATGAGAGTTGGGTACAATCGAATTTAATGGGAAATAAACTACAAGTGATGGAATTGAAATATTTAAGAGGGATTACAAGTATATGGAGATGGCACTGAATAGGCAGTGCCACAACAAGAAAACATGTAAGAGTAGATACAATAATTAGAAGAGTATCAAAACAGTATCATAGTGGATTGGCATCTTTTTAGGATGTATGATAGTTAATCAGTTACATGCATATGGGAAGCAAGAGGAGAATAAGATAAAATCAGGGGAGAATAAAAATTGAATTTGGTATAAGGAAAATTTATATACCTAATATTGTATTTTTAAAAATGCTTAATTGATTAAAGATTATGACTAAATTCTTAAAAATGAACAGTTTTGAGTGAAAATGTTTGGTTGTGTATAACCCAAGAGCTTGCATGGACATCAGCTTTCAGGCATTCCATTACATCTGCATAATGTTAATTGAATTTCTAAGATTTACATTAAATTTCCAGCAGTGGAGGAGGTGTTCTTTATTCATTTTTAAGTTCGGTTTCATGACAGAGTTTACATTCTTCTAATTTGTAGATGTTAATTTTGAGTACAAAGGGACTGAATAGCTTTGTAGAATCACCAAGATGAGTAAGAACAAACATGAACATCTGGAACCGTTAATTTTAAATGAAGCTGGGTTGACTTCAGGTTAATTATTTTTTTTTAGCAATCAAATATAAACACTTATATGTACCAGTGTGCTCCCTGAACTGCAGAACTCGCTTCTTATTTTGAAAGAAGTACATTTATTATTACATAAATTTGATATTAAATAATTTCTCAATAATAGAAAAGTTACAAAAATCATGATTTCTGTACTATATTTTTAGTAATTTAACAATTGTAGAGCACAAAATCATACAATTAACATTAAAAATTCTAAGCAATTTGGGTTACACTTCCTTTTAGGCTGACACCCTGCTGGATTTCAGTTTTTTTTTTCAAAATTTTGAAAGTTTGACAACTTAATACTACATTCAGATGTTAATTAAAATTCATTTTAATTTGATACCCCACATGAATTTTTCCGATTTTATCAAAATCTTCACCTACTTTTTGGGCCCTGACGACCACAAATTTTGAAATTTTCATAAATGAACATCATATTCATATTGTGGTGTAAATTCATTTTAATTTGATGCTCCATGTGGGCTTTTGAGATTGTTTTTTCATAATTTTTACCCCTTCATTTTTGCCTCCTACTTACCTATTTTGGAGCGATTAATCTCAAAAACAATAGGCTTCTGTAGAGTAAAAGTATGGACATGCATGCTAAATTAAAAAAAAAAAAAAAAATCAATTGATGCTTTCAAACATTATTATGAGACATACCCTAAACAGATAGATAGATAGACAAATGCCAAATGATGGAGTCAAAACTGAGAGCTTGCTTCGTTCATTCAATAAGATAAAAATATATTACAACAGCCAATAAAAATAAATTTTAACAAGGTTCTGACACATATGATATGGTTTCACGGATCATGCTATCTTATTCACTGTTCCCCCCCCCCACAATATGTCCCTTAGTTTTTGCTAATCAGTAGCTTAACAGTGGACGTCATGGAACTGATTTTGTTTCTACCCTTTGGTTTTATCTTGGACAGAAAAAATATATAACTAAATATTCATCTTCATTTATAATGTGACTTTCTTATTTGGATCTGTTTTTTAAATTCCCTAGTTTATGATCTGTACAAAAGCACTAACTCTACCAAGACTTTATAAAACTTCATGTTGCTAGCATTGTCTTCCTCAACAGTCTTTGTAAGGCATCATGTATAGTCTGTACTGAACAAATTTCTGTTTTCTAACCCCATAAAATAAGGAGATACCACAGACTCTAAAGGGAAATTAATAAGATGAGTTAGTAAAAATAAATAACTAATTTGTTCCAGGATATGACCATCAATTTATTTTTAATTCGAAAGAGCATTTCATTTTAATATCATTGCTTTCTTTCTTGAATGGAAATGATCATGTAAGAATTATATAGGCTATCACTGCCAGAGTCATTGCTAAAAGAATTTATATCTGTACTGTTTGGCCGTGGTCAATTAGCCATTGGACTGCAGTGCTTCCTCCAGATGCTGCAACTCAGCATCCAGAAACCGGGACTCGCAGATCTTCTTCGCCCAGTCTAACAGCATCTTCAGCACTGCCCGCTTCAACACTGCTCGGTGTTCAGCACTGCTTGGATGGTGATTCAACAGCTTGTGTAAGTATCTGTCAGTGTGCGTCAGCTTTCTATACACCTTGTTTCCCAGGCTGCCATTGGCCCTGCATAGGACTAATCTGTTGAGTAACACCAGCTGATCATCCATCTCCCTCTTCATCCTGAACTGTGTCAGTCCTTCGCAGGCCTGGGATGCAAGCTGGTGCAGCAGCTTATGCTGATTCACATTGACAGATACCTGCACAAGCTCTCGAATCACCATCCGAGGCAGAAGCGGGCAGTGCTGAAGATGCTGGTGGACTGGGTGAAGACGATCTGCCAACCTCGGTTTCTTGGTGCAGCATCTGGAGGAAGCGCTGCAGTCCAACGGCTACTCTGCTGCAGAAATGAGGAGAGCTGCTCGGCCAAGAAGATCTAGTGGGTCGGATGAGTCAGTGTCACAGGAGTTTGCCGGCTCGATTGTCTTGTCCTACATCCGAGGTTTGATGGTCCGTATTGGGAGGCTCTTGTTGAGACTAGGCATCAGGACAATCTTCAAGCCAACTAGGAAGATACAACAGTTCCTGAGACCAGTGAAAGATGCCAGAGATCCACTGTCATCCTGGGGGTGTATTGTGCACCTTGCTCATGCTCATGTGGCCAGACATACATTGGCACCATGAAGTGTAGTGTTTGCACCCTCATTGGTGAACACAGTCATTGCTGCCATTTGCGCCAGCCAGAGAAGTATCCAGTCACTGAGGATTCTCTTGCCAATGCAGACCATCCCATTCTCTTCAAGGAGACCAAGATCCTGCCTTTAGTGAAGAATTACATCACTTGAGTCCATATGGAGTTGGTCCCGATTCAGAAGCACACCCCGATTGCAATGACCCGACGGGGTGAAAGTCTGTTGTTAAATAGAATTTGGAATTTGTTTTGTTGTTTGGTGTTACCAAGCCTATCAGAATAAAACTGTACTGTTATTGGCTCACTTTCTACCCCTGTAACGCAGTGGTGCTTCTGATTGTCTAGTATGGCACTTTGTATGTTATATAGTGAACACCGTTTCCCCAGTAACTTATTGCTTTTAGCTCGGTTAGGGGTACGCTTGGTTCTCCACCCTTTTGTCGAACACTTTATAAACTGTTTTTACTGAAGTAGGACTCTAGTGGGTGGCCAAAACATTTAGACAATGACAGAACAAACCAATCGACCATGGCCAAACAGCCTGGATATAAATTCTTTTATCCTTGTAAGAATTGTTCATATTTTGTGAAAATGAATAGCACTGTTTGAAAAAGCTTGTCTCAGTGATTATCTGATTGTCAGAAAAATGTAACATTGTGTTCAGTCAATACTTCCTAGACGTACAAGGCCTCACAGCGTTTGCGTGACGTCACGACTTGGCGACCGACTCTCACTGCCGCTTATACTCTGTCAGGCTCTGTACATAATTCTTCGCCTCGGTGTTTTGGAACGGGAAAGCACTTGTTTTCAAAACGATTTCCGAATTTTTGCGTACTATTTATATTTTGAAAAAGGTTAGGTTATGTACGGTTCGGCATAGTTTTCATTATACTTGATGAACTATATTTCACACATTGTCCTGAAAGAAGATTTTCTTTTTTCCCGATAACTCATGTCTGTTTTAATAAATAACTTATAACTCTATAGCAACAGTTTTGTGGTGGTGGGAGAATAACAAAAAAGACCCCAGGATTATTTGAAATTTTCGAAGTAAAATTGCTGAAATATTTTGAGAATTGATATTTCATCGGTTGCTGTAACCAAATCGGTTGGTATTACCAAATTCTTACAGAATTGCAAAAAATTTACGAAAGTCAATATCGAATGTTCACACATTTTTACTGTGATAAAAAAATACTGAAATTACATAACAACCTCTTCATTATAATCTGGTATGCATTTTAATGTATAGGCCTATATCTTTAGAAATATAGATACATGTACTTACATAATGTAGATACATAAATTGTACTTACCTTTAAACATATTTTTATAAAGCATATACTTGATGAGAAATGTCTGTACAACTCAGGTTTTGGCAATGGTGTACTGTGCTTTGGTAATATAAAACGAAACAGTATATACTGCAGTAAGTGTAATGAATCTTAGAAATTCTAAAACAGACTGTTTCACAGCCCATACTCACTATTTTCAACACTGTTTCTCTTACAGTGCAGCAAGAATTTTCAGTCTTCTCCCAGAAATTTTTGACTGTCTTCCACTGAATTTAAAAAGAATTACTCATATAAAAAAAAAGTTCAATTGCTGAAAATCTGATTATTAAATAATAAAAACACTAAACAGTTCCTAAAAAGTCCATCAGTAACATTAATTACCTTTTAAGGCCTGTGTGTGTGTGTGTGTGTGTGTGTGCGCGCGCATACAAATGGTAGTCCCATTTACAAGCATGTTCATTATACTTTTTAGTTTACAACAGTTTACTTTTCATTTCATGCAATCAGTTTAAAATATATTATATTAATTTTATACTTTGGTTACTACTTAAGCCTTCTAATATAGACACTGTTCATATTATTTTGTACAGAATAAGTGTATTTCAGAGAAAAGGTTTACATATTAATTAAGTTTATTTCATTCCTAATTAATTATACCATCACATTTGAAGACTGTGACGTACATTAATACAGTTTATTGTTGTTCCTTTATATCTCAGTTTATGATGCCACGTGGAACCCCTCAAAATTTGATTACAATGTCAACATATTATATTTGTATCGATATAAATATAGCACAAGCTTTGATATTATTTAACATTATAAATTAGTATTTATATTAAGTTATTTACTTTAACAACACAATAAAAGAATTTACATGTGAAAGGTATGATAAGACAATCATAATATATAGTTATAGGAGTAATTTTCTAAATAGGATGTAAAGACAGAATCTGAATAACTATTTTGGTTACAAACTTTTAATTTTGGAAGTAACTACAGGTTACGAGGAAAACGTTTTAAAACCAAAGTTTATTAGCCAAAAAGTGTTTAATAAACGTGCTTTAACAAAGTTGGCTTCTTTAAATACAATACTATAATTTATTTAATGTACTGAGTTTTCTCTTTTTGGCCTGATGAGTTTGTAGGTTGTCATTCATATGATGGCATAAATTATTTAACATTATATTTGTTGAACACCATACAATATGTTTAAGTATGTATCCAGACTCATGACAACTATTATTTAGTTCATCTAATGTCATTTCATTAGAGTCTAGTATCTGATGTGTAACGTCTACGACATACTCTCTTTGATTAGTCAGTGAAAAAAAATCATTAGACTCTGCCAGTTTGCTGACAGCAATGTAATTGTATAAAATTACATCTACAATACCTGGTGCTGGACATAACAATCTACCACGGTCAAGATTTTTGATTAAATTAAATGATTCATTTAACTGAATAGTTTTGTCCAAAGTAATAGTCTCCTTACAAGTATTACATTTTTTTTTTTTTTTTAACATATGACAGCAATAACCAGCTAAATATGTGATTACAGGTAATAAGTCTGCTGCTTTAACTCTGTCAGATTCATCAATGAAAATGTTACTTATTGGTTTACTATACTTGGGGGTGCAATTACTTTGTACAGAAATATCATCAGGATAATATGGACAATCTAAAAATTATAATGGGACCATTTCTGATTTTATTACGAGTTCAGGTTTCAAACTTGACTGTAATCTCAGTTTTTTTTCACACTCCAATAACTGTCGGATTGAAATGTGATACTGTGCACCAGCTAGCTGTCTGTATTTACCAAACCTTTCTTCCAGAAGGTCTGTCTACATCTTTCCAGGTAGTATGTAAGACATATTTAATTCCTGAGTACAATAGCGACATATTTCTATCATCCCATATGTAGTCCGTTTTAAAGCACTGAATGTTTCTTTTGTAAACCTACCTGTTGAACAGTTAATTGTATCCCACCTTTCTAACCAGTCCAGAAATTTATTTAAAAATTTATATTTCTCATCACTTTCATCCACTATTAATGGTTGCATGAAAACATTGCTTTTGTGCAGGCCTTTGTACGGAGTCTTTACATTCATTATATCCCACCACTTACATATTATTGAGATGAAATGTGATGTGTCTTTATAATGTTCTAAATTATGCTGTGATCCTAAGTGTAATAAACCACTGACAACAAATTTATTAAAAACTTTTAAAACTAATTTTACATTTAGCCTCTCTAAATTGGATGGTGATAAAAATTTAAATGTAAGACCATAAGCATATGATAAAATTGAATTATTTTCAACTTCGTGTAACTTTTTCAGTGATAAAAAAGATGCCACTTTGACTGTACTATCAATACCATCAAAATCTGGATAAAACATACAGCAATCTTGATTTTTCTGATTTATCCAATTATTTCTTATATTTTTAAGAAGATGCACAGAATCTATTAAAAAAAATAAAGGTCTTTTTTGGTCTACTGGATGTGGATAAACAAAGGAATTTGTATTTTGTGGTGAAAATTTGGATATAGCTTTTCTATTTATAGCATTATTGTCAGTGATTATACATATAACTTTGTAACTAATTTTTTCTAAGCCAAGTATTGCATTTCTAGCCACTGAATGTAGTAATTCGTAATTTATAGTTTTGACAGGTAAACTATGTACATCTTTCAAAGGTGTTAGAACACTAGACACCATGAACACAAAAGCACTCGTGGCAGCAGTTTTGTTATTAATTGCTGCGCCAACAACTGAACCTCCTTTATAATCATAATAAGGTTTTAAATGAATTTCATCAAGCATTAAAATAACTGTTTTTTCATGTTCTTTCAAAAACTGTGTTTTATGATATGCATACATTAAAAAATTATTACCACCTATTTCAGACTGAGGACTGAATTCTGTATTATTGCATACGTTTTTTAATGTGTTTCGATGTGGTAAAATACAGTTCCCACTTTGTCGTAAAAAGTTGTATGCATGTGGTGAAATTGTATTCAACAGACATGCAAACACTAACAACTCAGTGGAATAACAAACATTTGTTTTTTTACAAATACTTAATTGTAATTGTTCAATGATAAATCTTTTAAAATTATCACTTTTATTTAACAGCAACTGGGACACTAAATTGATTATTACTTCTAACAGGATTTGAGCGTTGTCATCTTTTTGATGTTGAACAGCTAAATTTTTCAACTGATTTATAATTTCACAAATCTCAGTAAAATTGGTAATTTTGGGGGGGGGGGGGAATTTAAATTTTGACCCTATTTCTTCAAGTGGAACATTTTTAATATAAACTATAGCCTGTAATGCTTTATCTATCTGTATAGAATATTTAATAAATGGTTCAGGATCTATTTCTATACACACTAAGCATACAAAATCATCATTTGTTACAACACTCCATGAAGATGGAATTCCAAATTTTTTTATACAACATAAAATGTCTTGAAAATTTTAAATGTTCCTTTCTGAATAATAAGTTTCAGCAGAGTTGATACTTTCAATTATTGCTGTATTAAGCAAACCATTTTCCCTTATTTGTTTTTTTTTTTTTATTTGGAGACTGCCTGCTAGTAGTTGGTGTTGCGTAACAGCTTGTAGGATAATCAGGAAACACTGAAGGAACCGCTGTTTTTTTAAGTCTCTTGACATTAAGGGGTGCTGAAACAAATTTCCCTTCCTTATGATCATATGCTGACACGTCATTTTCAAAGTCTGAATCTTTAAATTATGCTGTTCACATACCTGAAAATAATATGGACGTATTAATAATGCTAGAGCCAATGCACAATAATGTGAACAGAAAAACTGCAGATTCACATAATCTCTTGAATGACTGTAACCTAATTACAGATACCTATTCAAATTCTACAATTACAATTACCTACAAGTGTATCTTAAAGAATTTATAAAAAATGAACACATGGATAATTTATACAAAAATAAACAAAAGAAGTACCCCCCACCACTGACTTCAAAAGTTTTCAAGTTACACTTATTAATGTATGGTACATCATTTAATATTTCTTAAATACAGTTGACTTACTTTTGAATGCTTAGTTGGAATAAAATCTTTCCGTTTGATTGCCGCCAGCCAAAGTCTTTGCTGATCTGAACTTTTGGGTAATCTGTAAACAGATACTTTCGGTCCTGTTTCATAGTTTCCTTTACATAAAGGTACACAACATCTACTTGGCATACTGAAGTTTTAAGTCAAAACACCAGCTCAACTAAAAGTCACACTATTACTAATTAAAAAAGTTTGATCACTAACACAACAATAGTATATAAATTCACATCCAGAGATACACTATTTAAATTACCACATAATTTGTTCACTTTTAAAATACTGAATTGAGTAATAGTCGGCCTATAGAGTCACTACCTGTAAACCTGTGGTATATAAAAAAGTTACAAAAACCTCGTTTTTTGTGTTTGTACGTATATATTAAGGCCCTAAACAAAATGCAGAAAAGGTTGCATTCTGAATAAACGAATTCTATACAGAAACGACTAACTTTAGGTATGGTTGTTTGGGTTAGTTTTGTAAAATTGCGAATTAGTTTCACAAGAAAGTGTGTACTGCCAAAACTTCCTAGATGAGATGTACATTTAGGAAGTTTTGGTACTGCTTAAACGATTTCTATAGAAAAACGAAAAAGGTTAGTTTTGCATTTAAAACACTGGTTTTTGTATGTTGAGTTTTGTAAATGCCTTGCACATTTTTAACGAATTTTTTACTTCTGCTTCTAGTTTAGGCCCGTAATATACGTAGGAAAACAAAAAACGAGCTTTTCGTAAGTTCTGTAGAAACCACAACATAGCAGTGGCGGATTAATGAAATTTTGTGGGTGGGGGCGGTTGCCTGGAAGAGAAAGAAGATCCAGGGGTCCTCCCCTTGAAAGTTTAGGAAAAAACCTTCAAAAACTATTTGAAGCTGTTTTGATACTTAAAAATATCAAAGAAGTGCAAAAATATGCTTTATTTTAGACAAAAAAGTTTTAAATTTGTGGAAATTCATAGCCTTTTTCTAAGTAGCTTCATTTATATAATTGTTAACATGAAACCACAAGCTCTATAAGTTTTTGTCAACACAGAGCTGGTAAGCAAATTAAAAGCGAATAAACTGAAATTAGAATAAAATACTTTTAAAATTGTAGTTTTTAATTTGTTGACAGTTACATTTTTGCCAGTTTAGTTCATAAATATATATACTTATATTTTAAAATAATATTTGTAAAGTCTTTAATAGATATTTAAATATTTTTTTCTAATTTTATTTTCAATACAATTTACAACGATACTCATTTTGAAACAAACATAGTAGGAATAAAAATGCAATATCCATATTAATTATATTAGTAATTTGAGACTAGTACCTCCAAAAAAGTACAATGAAACAGTGAGAATGATATTACACCGTTACAGTAAATCGAAAGCTTACTTAAGGTGCATAAAACAGTAGTTTTTAATGTAATATTGTATTTTTTTAATACACTGAGTGGTTAAAATATGACACAGAAGACCTTTTTACAAAAAATTATCGTGTTTATATTTTTCATTTTAGTTCTCTACTCATACAGTATATATTCTCCCATATACAGGTAGTACATTCTCCCAGGCACACAAAGTATGGTGGCTTGGGGAATACGGAAGTAAATGACTAAATCTACTGACCAGGGCTCTAAATTTGCGTGCTTAACTTTGACACAGATTACAAAAAAATTACCATTTGATTTGAATTTAGTTCCCCCTCTCGGGGGGCGATCGCCCCCTCCGCCCCCCTTTAATCCGCCCTTGCAACATAGTAGAATAAAGTTTTAACCTAAAGCAATATCAGCACACCTAAACGTCACACTATTATAAATAAAAGACAGAAAACTTTTCACTCTAAACAGAACACTAAAATGTAAATTCACTACATAAAACTACCAAATAATTTGTTTGTTTGAAAATTGTGAAAAAACAGAAACGTAAACAAAAAAGCGTCTCGCTCCTAACCTAAACCGTTACCGTTATAGCGACTACATAATTCAGTCGGTCCTCGCTGCGAGACGTCACAGCCTTTTTCTCTTATCGTTGGCAGGCTTTGTCATCTAGGAAGTATTGGTTCAGTACAGTTGGATAGTCATTGACAAATTTTAACTGATTTAATAACTGTTAATTTTTTTTACTTCATTTTTTAAATTAACTAATTTGGTAGCAGCTAACGTAAAATTTATAGCCAAAGTCCTCAACTAGATAAAGATCAAGATGCCTCCTGAGGTTTATGTTAGTTCTTACAATGAGACTATATTCATTTGTTATACACCAAATCAGTAAACAAAAAAGGGTTTAACTATTGGAGTTTCCTCCTTAGGAATGTTGTGTCCAGAAGCTACAGTACTTCAGTGTGTTCATGAGCATAGTTTGCTTTGCTGTAAACCACTTGATTTCTTCTACTGTGTAGGCATTTTCATATCTCTTATATGCAATCATTATGGTGACAGATGGGGAGGGGCAAGTGCTATTGATAATGACCATGATGTTTGTACTAGTATATATCAACTGTACAAACTAAAATAGTAATGTATATGTAAACCACTATATGCAATTTGCTTCATATTGGTATAGTAAATGTACATTTAGTTACACATTAGGTCATTATTTTAGAATAATTTAGACTTTATTTACTTAGTTTCCTTACAATGTATCCGTTGCTTTTGTACTGGGTTTCTTTTGAAGTGAGTAATATGTAAAAAGAAAAACGGTAATATGAGGAAGAACAATAAATGGGGACAATGCCAACAGTAAAACAATAATGTAAGAAATTAAATGTCTTTCTAAAGTCTTTTTCTTTGATATACTAGGTTTACTGGATGTGTGTTAAAAACCATTATTTCTTTGTTCTTTATTATAAACCTAGTTTGAAGCAAACTAAATTATATAAGGGTATACTATTGAAGACAATTATAACAGTTTTGTCTTTGAAATAGGAGTAATAATTGTACCTTGGGTCGGTTTTTTCTTTGAGTAAATATTTCCAAATTAATTATGTTACGTAAGAGTTTTGATTAGCATTGGATTAATCACATTCTTATGATCTTATGTTAATTTTTGAACAATTTTAACTTAACATTTTCTATTTTTTAATTATTTTAAACAAAAATTATTAAATGGCCCAAGGTACAATGAATGTCATTGTACCTTGGACCACCCTGAATTGTACAAACTATACTTTGAGCCAAAACCTAATAAGTGATCAGGAATATGAAGTAATTAACACTGAATCAAATTTCAATCTATATTTAATCATATATATTATAACAATATTAAACGTGTTGTTGTGTTGTGTAATGTAAATGTGCGAGCACCTACCTGCTGTCCGTTCTTGCGGTTTTCTTCCGACTAGGGCGTGTGGATTTTGGATTTGATTTCGCAAGTATGTAAACTCAAGTGTATAACAACAGCACACTAAATTTGTTATTTTAAAAGTGAAGAGTTTTGTGTAGTTGGTAGGCTCCGTAGTACAGCAATAAAAATACAATGTGGGGTAATAAAAACGGGGTTTATTACTCCAATCACACACAAGAATGAAATGCTTATAAGTTCAAATCTTCTTACAAACTAAACAGTAAATAAATCTTGTATAATGTTTTCTGAATGATTAATAATTTTCAGAAGTTGAGCTCGTTATTTTCAAAGAAGTTATTTTAACTGAGAATTTAATTAATGAATTTGATTTAATTCAATTTAATTTCAATTATTTTAAAAATGATTCTAATGAAATAAAAACTCTAAAGTTACTTGAAAATATTCAAAAATAAACTAGCCGTGACAATCTAGTTCAAGCCCCTTTATTTACTAGTGATCTGACTCACGTATACTGCAGTATGAGCAAATTATTTAATTCTTTGTTAAGATTTGTATAGCGCTTTTCTCTTTATCTACTACTAATTCTTAACTAATGCTTATTAATTACTTATACTGGCTATACAGATTATCACACGTGAATAATTCTTATTTAATTAGAGTCTCTGATTTTTGGCATGTGAATGATTTATATTACATTGATTTTAATTAAAAAGAAAGAAAAATTGAACTGTTGAAAAATGAATAACGTGATTTTGACTTTCCTGATTCTGAAGAGGTTGTAGAGATGCTCCGGAAGTCCCTCGCTGTCCTTGTCCAATCGGCTAGAGATGGTGATCTACTGAGCGTCCTGGGTTTTGGCGGTGAGCTCGGAAATCAGCAACACTCTGCTCTCCTGCTATTGATGAAGTTTTTACGTCTGTAGTTTTCTGCGAGAACTGCTTCAGGTCCCTCGTCGATTCACGTTCCACGTCAGCGTGTGTGTCTCGTTACGAGTTGTCGCTCTGCTCGTCAGCTGATTCGCAAGTGGTTTAGACGGCCTCTCTGTCGTATTCTTGAAGTAATGTCTTGTAGTCTTGTAGATCTCTTGCGTGCGTACGCCAACAGTTAATGTAGTGCACGATACGCTTGTTTGTTGATGTGGAAGAGTATCTTGACTGGACGCTGTAATTACGAGTCGTTACAGTTGATCTGTTTTATGATGATCGTAATTAGGCGTGTTGACCACGTAGATTCTTCAGATGAGTCTTCACAAAACTATGATTTTGAGACGATTGAAGATGTACGTCTGTTCTTCTTGAATACTGGCAGTCGAGTGTTTGATCAGCCCCAGAACTCCGCGTTAGTTCCAATTTCTTCGAATAATTTGATTGGCTGACACACTCTCCCTACTACCCAAAATTTGAATCACCTCACCCCGTGAGAACGAAACTACTTTCCCACAGACTGAGAATTTATATTATTCTTAACACAACGGAACTGAATTGTCGTTCAGGATTTCCGGTGACACTTTATATTGAAATTATCTTGGCTCCAAGCCAAGTTATGCTAATTCTAAAATATACATTTGGTAGATAATTCTTATAGCTATAACATATTAAAAGCTCTTTTATGTAGCTCAATTATTAAGGAAGTTATTAACATAAAATTAATTAACTCTGTTATTATTTAATTATATTGCATAAAATTCGCACCCCCTATTATTAATATTTCGGCAAACATTTTGGCTATTCTAGATTTTTCCTAAATTTACCGGTTTCCGAAATATTAATAATTGAAAGTTTGGGCGGGGCTCTATTGGTTTATAGTGTGTGTGTGTGTGTGTGTGTGTGTGTGTGTGTGTGTGTGTGTGTGTGTGTGTGTGTGTGTGTGTGTGTGTGTGTGTTACGTAAGCGGCAGCTGGCATTGCCATGTGGCTGTGTACAATGCGTTGAGTTGCACGCTACATTATAAACGTTGAGTTTCAATGTTTTAAATTTGTTTAAGCATTAATATAGTAAACTTAACATATAACTCCAAATCAATGAGATTTGGTGATGTTATATACACCCCCACCCGTTTAAAAAAAAATGAGTGTAGGATATACAATTATTATTTTTTTTCCCAATTTAAATTACAATTATCTTTTTAAACATACATTGATGATGCTTCACAAATTATACATTGTATTTTCTGTCTACTATCATATACACTGATATTACTATTTTCTATCATATGGCTTAATTCTAATTGAATAACATATGTTGAGATTGTGCATGAAATTATTGTGCAGTAAATGTTTGTAGCATGGTTAGTAGTACTTAATTGCAACGTTTAAGACGGAATGTCTCTGATAGCGATAGACAACAGCAGCACGCGTGCGCTCCAGGAATTTGCTTGCGTTTGTTTACAGTGAGACCAAAGCATGCGCGACGCTAATTAACTTGACCTACATTCTAACAGCTGACCGCTACGCATTGTATAACAATTTCCGGCCACCGTGGCTTGCTTCGCTCGTACGCGTGTTTGTTTATTACCGCAATTATTATTAATATTATATAATACATTTAATTTATTTTAATAATGATTATTAATATTTACATTATTTTTAACCCTATACATTATATTCAAAGTGCCTCTAATATTTGGTAACGGTCTTTATGGGTGATTCGACAATATTCTTCAAACCATTCATCGAATCCTTCACTATCCCCGGATACCACACCAGCGGCTTCCCAAGCTCCTTGCGTGGGAACACCCTCACCCTGTTCCTGTACTACCGGACGCGTTACGTTAGGTGTGCATTGTTGTATTGTGTTCAACTGTAACAATGGTTCTGTAACGTCCGGTGGGAACACCTTATTACCTGGCACCTGAATTACATAATCTAAAAAACATATTTTTTTATACAACTTATTATTCCTATTTCTAATATTTTTATTTTTACGTATTTTTGCAAAGCTTATGGCGCGTCCCCCCTGGAGGCGCCCCTTGCCAAGTTTTTTGGAGATTGATGGCGTTTTGGTTTTTCGCTAGGGTCTCTAACGTCTTGTGTATCACTCACTTGCGCGGTCGTATCGCTTTTCGATACATCGACTGTTTGAATCGTTCTCATTTGGATCCCATCGTTGCCTTTATTTTGCATCTTCTGTCTACCGATATTTGGCTTGTCCTTATAATCAAAGGGTTTATTTGGCGGTTTTGGAGGTGTCTGAGGTGGAGTCGCGCTAGTGCTAGGTCTTTGATCAGGTTGGGTACGGTATTGTACCCGTGTATTTTGACCGTCGTTATTTCGGCGGAAGTCCGGGTTATATCGCCACCCGCCTAAATCAAAAACCGTTTCGCTTTGTGACACTAAAATAAGCAATTCGTCAACCGTGCGTATCCCTTGTGTAAACACGGCTACACGTATGTTATGGTTGAAATGATATGCTAATTTAGTGACAATGTCGATTTCCGTAAACGCTGGTGTCAAATGCTTAGCGCGCTCTACTTGCTGAATGATATAATTTTCGGGCGTTATTCCGTGTTTTCTTTCGTAACGTCCGTATTCGAGTTCGTTTCTTAGAAGTCTGTGTGTGTGAATTCCAATACCGGCTTTCGAACTTCTGTTTGAATTCCGCGTATGTGGTAATTTTATCACGTACAATATTATACCATTTTCGCGCAGAATCACGCATCGCGTTTACAATCCACTGAATGCGATCTTGATCATCTAACCGCGAGCCTACTCTCGCCATTTCCCTCTCACATGTTAATAAGAATTCGATCGGGTTTTCATTATTTTCCCCCGTGAAATATACTCGATTCTTTTCATCGGTTTGTCCCTGTACTAGGATATTAGGAGCGGATCTCCTACGTACTTCCTGTCGTACTTTAAATAGCTCGTCATTAAGTGTTTGCAATACACTTTCTTTATTCGAATCTATATTAGAACGGGTCTCTACCATCGAAGCATCAAGCCTGTCAACACGCCGTTGTGTTTCCGTCGCGTCCGCTTGAATTCTTACTTCGAGTGTATCTACTTTTTTCGCAACCTCGGCAGTTTGTTTTTCACACCGAGGCGCCGTCCATATATTACGTCACCACTTTGGGGGGGAGGGGGTTCGGCTAAGTGTGAAAAATGGTGACAAGGGGGAGGGAGGGGTTTCAGAAGTTGTGACGTAACCACTTTTTTATTCTTTGTTTTATAAGGATGAGTTTTGTAAAGAGAACGCTTTTTTATGCAGACAGGCGTTTAAATATTTACATTTTCTTCGCTAATTTTTACTGGGGCGTAGAACACACGCACACAAAAGTTCGATTTCCCCGAACTCGGCTACCGCGTGTTTACTCACATCATACATTCTTCTCTGCTAGCACTGTGTTGTCGGTGTCTCGATTTCCCCGAATTCGGCCACCCCGTGTTTACTCACATCATACGTTCTTCGCTGTGAACACGCTCTTTGTTTAGTCTTCTCTTGATTTCGAGCGTGTCTGTTTAGTCTTCTCTTGATTTCGTGTCTCCAGTCCTCGTATCGCGCGTTTTGCTACGCCTTCACTCCCATCATACATACCACCATTGTGGTCGTTCGTAACATGAATCGTGGCTAGCTTTACGAGTCTCTTTTCGACGCTTTTAAGAAGGCCTACCCCGACAGGCCGAAAGTGAATCTCCAAAATGACTGCAATACCTTCTGGGCGGAAGCAAAAAAGGAGTGCTGCAAGGAAGATTCGTCTTTGACGCTAAGATTAGTGCGAAAGTGAAAGAGCTTTTGGTGAGAGGGACTAATAAGAAAGTCAAGGGTTTGTTTTCGTATTTTACTATACATTCCACGAATGTGAAAACCGCAACACATGCACCTGCAACAATCACGGCTCCGGCTGCGTCGACCAGTCAGCTCACAGTTAGTGATACACCTAAAAAATGTGAGAGCAGAGACTCTGAAAATGAAAAAAGGCGTACACCTTCAGAGGATGTATCTCAGACGACGATTGCGAATTTGCAAGCCAAAATTTGTACTTTACGTAAGCTATTTAATTTGTTTAATAGTTTTAATTAAATTAAATACGGTACTTAATTTAATTTAATGTGTTTAAAAGTAGTTGTAATAAAGAAATAACTTATAATTGCTGGTACGTAATTTTTCATTGAAGATCGCCGACTTCCAACAAAGAAGGGAAAATAAGGGGGGGTCTGACCCACCATGGTGACGTAATATTATGGGGGGGGATTCGCCGAGTGTGACAAATGGTGACAATGGGGGGAGGGGGTCCAAAATGCCGAATTTTGTGGTGACGTAATATATGGACGGCGCCTTACTCTTGTGTTCTTTGAATCGGCTCTCCATACGCGTAACTTGTTCAATAAACGATTTCTGCATCGTGGTCTCAAAAACCTTGAACCGTTCGTAAATTTTCGTTTCTACTGTATGAACTTTTTCTCTGATTTCCGTGACTAGCGGTTAATTCTTTATTACTTTCTTTTATCTCCATTTATATCCGCGTTACTATGTTCTAGTGCTTCGGTTAAACTTAATTTTTGCGCATCTATTTTAGCCGTTAATTCCGCGTTACTTAGTTCAGCTTTGGCTGCACTTTGTTCAAACTTCGCGTTCATATTGGCAGTTAAATCCGCAGTTGTCTGTTTCATTTGCGCGTTCATATTGGCTACCAAATCCGCATTTGCTTTCTCAGCTTTATCCGCGTTCTGTTTAATTTCTTGCAATAATTGTTTAAACGTTTTCTCGGTATCCATTTTTACACAACAATTTCAAATACACAATAATTTCAAACACTACCAATTCACAAAACTCTCTTTGGGGATTTTAGAGTTGGACGCCAGCTGTTTTAAAAGTTAAAATAGCAAAATTTGTTTCAACGTAAATTAAATTTAATTTGAATTTAATTTCGTCGGGCCCCACGTTCCGGGCAAGCCATTTATAACAATATTTAAACGTGTGTCGTTGCAATGTAATGTTTACTGTGTTTAATGAGCACCTACCTGCTGTACCACTACCAATCACAAAACGTTTCTTTGGGGATTGTTAGAGTTGGACGCCAGCTGTTTTACTAGTTAAAACAGCAAAGTTTGTTTTAACGTAAAATGAAATGAATTTAAATTTAATATAATTTAAATTTCTCGGGCCCCACGATCTTGGAGCGCCATTTATAACAATATTAAACGTGTTGTTGTGTTGTGTAATGTAAATGTGTGAGCACCTACCTGCTGTCCGTTCTTGCGGTTTTCTTCCGACTAGGGCGTGTGGATTTTGGATTTGATTTCGCAAGTATACACACATCAATTTAGGAAGTTGCCTGGTTAGCGCATGCGCAATGAATGAGCGTCTCCCACCATACAGTGTGACTGTAAGTGTGGTGTTGTTTACACGTACAGTCTGCAAGCATTCCAAAAGTTACTGAGTTTCTGGGTTTTATATTTTAATAGCTATCTTAGTGATTAGGTTTACCTTTCTGTGACGTTATTTAAAACTAATTTGTTTGTATTGTTTTTCGTCGCGATACATTTTATATCTTTAATTTTTGTTATTAGTGATTGCTTAACAATGAGTAAGTTGTCGGGAAAGGTGCTTAAAAGCCAAACTCGCGAAGTTATAAACAATGTGATGGAGTTTATGAAGAAGCAAGCAGATCATGGAGGGTTTTTAATAGACTGTAAAAAAGTTACAGAAAGGGTGTCGGCTGCAGTTGGTGTAAGTCGGATGACACTAGCGAGAATAAACCAGGAAGCGAATAGGCAGAGAAGCGAAGGGCAACCATTATTTGAAACGCCAAATAAGAAAAGGAAGAGAGAAAAGCCTGTGACAGATTTGGACGATTTTGATAAATCTGTTATACGCCGAATGATCAACGGCTTTTACCTCGTCGAAAAATGTCTACCTACACTACCAAAATTACATTCAAAATTAGTGAAAGATATAGGGTTTAATGGAGGGAAGACAAGTTTAAGGACAGTAATCAAACAGTTGGGTTTTAAATGGAAAAAGACGAGAAACAACAGAAACATACTTATTGAACAACAACACATAGCCTTCCACAGACACGAATATTTAAAAAACATTAGGAAATACAGAGAAGAAAGGCGACCAGTAGTTTACATGGACGAGACTTATACTCACTCGTCACATGTGAGACAGAAATCGTGGGCAGACAATAACAATGACGGTGTCGCTATACTCCTCACTAAAGGAGCAAGACTTATAATAATTCATGCGGGAGGAGAGATGGGTTTTATTGAAAACTGCTTCACCATGTGGAAATCAAGTCTGTGTTCAGGAGACTATCACAGTTCAATGAACTTTGAAAACCACCAAAAGTGGTTGACAGAAAAATTAATACCAAACCTGCAAGAAAAAAGTGTACTTGTCATTGACAATGCACCATACCATAATGTGCAGTCAAAAAAGTGTCCAACCTCCGCTTCAACTAAAAGTAAAATGCAAGAGTGGCTTCGAAGTAACCGAATACCTTTCGATGATTCGATGTTGAAGGTACAGTTACTGCAGTTGATTTCGTTACATAAACCAAGGATCAAAGAATATGTAATCGATTCGCTCCTTCAACAACACGGCCACACTGTATTGCGCTTACCTCCATACCATCCGGAGCTCAACCCAATAGAACTTATTTGGGCCGAGGTGAAGAACTGGGTAGCAACCAACAACACAACGTTTACAATTGACGACGTGAAGCAGCTAACAGTACAAAAATTCGGGGAAATCACCAGAGAATCCTGGCAAAAAAAATGTAACCATGTAAAAAAGGTTGAAGAAGACTACGTTACATCTCAACCACAAATAGAAAACGCTGTTGAAAATTTCATCATTCAACTTGGAGGGGAAACCAGTGACACAGATGAGGATGACGCCAGCGGATGTAGTCAAATGGACACGGACAGTGAAGAAACTCTATCAGGAATTGAAGACTTAATGTGAAGTGTGGTTTACCTGCTGTCATAGCTGTTAACTTAGTTGAAAATTTTTTTGTTACTAAAAAGTACATTACTATAAAAAAAGTCATATTACTATATGAATTGCACAGTAAAAAGTTTATTATTTTCTATTTGAACAGTTAGCAATTATTTGTGACCATAGGACTGCATATTACTGATCGTCTACTGAAATGAAACGAAAAAGAGCCCTGAAGATGACCTTGGAATCATGAAAGGTAATTTGTATAAACATAATTCCATTTCTCATTTTTGTTGTCTTGTGTAGGCCTACTTCTATAGTACGTAGTTCCAATGATCTATTTTACTGCATAAATAGGAGCAAGTGGGGTGAGGTGATGAATGGATTAATTTGATAATGTCGCCATATTTATAGGCCTACAATAATTTTACAATAATTTTCGGTATGCTTTGTTAGTGTTCTGTGTTTAATTTGTAGTACGTTTAAACGATTATAAATGTTGTTCTTTAGATCCAAAAACATTAAATAGAAAATAATTTGCATTACAAAATTTAGAAATTACAGTAGCACATAATTACCAGTAGTATTTGCATTTCGTTGTTTGGTTCTATTTTTAAAGTGACAGTGGATATTTTTCTTAAGACATAAAAATATAAGGCATATTTGCTACCACCTGGGGGCTATGAGCGCACGAGTGTGCAATTTTTATATTTAAAACAGCTCTTAAATTATTGAAATTTAAACAAACACTGACACAAACAAAGCGTTCCGAACACTGCTTGCAGTGGTGACTGTACCAACTAGTACACACGTACTCACGTAGTAGTGGGAAGTTTGTCAGCGGAGGGGAAATTTCCCCGCTGTGGGTTTCCAGCCACGTTGATGTATGTATATGTAAACTCAAGTGTATAACAACAGCACACTAAACTTGTTATTTTAAAAGTGAAGAGTTTTGTGAGGTTGGTAGGCTTCGTAGTACAGCAATAAAAATACAATGTGGGGTAATAAAAACGGGGTTTATTACTCCAATCACACACAAGAATGAAATGCTTATAAGTTCAAATCTTCTTACAAACTAAACAGTAAATAAATCTTGTATAATGTTTTCTGAATGATTAATAATTTTCAGAAGTTGAGCTCGTTATTTTCAAAGAAGTTATTTTAACTGAGAATTTAATTAATGAATTTGATTTAATTCAATTTAATTTCAATGATTTTAAAAATGATTCTAATGAAATAAAAACTCTAAAGTTACTTGAAAATATTCAAAAATAAACTAGCCGTGACAATCTAGTTCACGCCCCTTTATTTACTAGTGATCTGACTCACGTATACTGCAGTATGAGCAAATTATTTAATTCTTTGTTAAGATTTGTATAGCGCTTTTCTCTTTATCTACTACTAATTCTTAACTAATGCTTATTAATTACTTATACTGGCTATACAGATTATCACACGTGAATAATTCTTATTTAATTAGAGTCTCTGATTTATGGCATCTGAATGATTTATATTACATTGATTTTAATTAAAAAGAAAGAAAAATTGAACTGTTGAAAAATGAATACTTTTGAAAAATGAACTGTTGAAAACGTGATTTTAACTTTCCTGGTTCTGAAGAGGTTGTAGAGATGCTCCGGAAGTCCCTCACTGTCCTTGTCCAATCGGCTAGAGATGGTGATCTACTGAGCGTCCTGGGTTTTGGCGGTGAGCTCGGAAATCAGCAACACTCTGCTCTCCTGCTATTGATGAAGTTTTTACGTCTGTAGTTTTCTGCGAAAACTGCTTCAGGTCCCTCGTCGATTCACGTTCCACGTCAGCGTGTGTGTCTCGTTACGAGTTGTCACTCTGCTCGTCAGCTGATTCGCAAGTGGTTTAGACGGCCTCTCTGTCGTATTCTTGAAGTAATGTCTTGTAGTCTTGTAGATCTATTGCGTGCGTACGCCAACAGTTAATGTAGTGCACGATACGCTTGTTTGTTGATGTGGAAGAGTATCTTGACTGGACGCTGTAATTACGAGTCGTTACAGTTGATCTGTTCTATGATGATCGTAATTAGGCGTGTTGACCACGTAGAGTCTTCAGATGAGTCTTCATGAAACTATGATTTTGAGACGATTGAAGATGTACGTCTGTTCTTCTTGAATACTGGCAGTCGAGTGTTTGATCAGCCCCAAAACTCCGCGTTAGTTCCAATTTCTTCGAATAATTTGATTGGCTGACACACTCTCCCTACTACCCAAAATTTGAATCACCTCACCCCGTGAGAACGAAACTACTTTCCCACAGACTGAGAATTTATATTATTCTTAATATTCTTAACACAACGGAACTGAATTGTCGTTCAGGATTTCCGGTGGCACTTTATATTGAAATTATCTTGGCTGCAAGCCAAGTTATGCTAATTCTAAAATATACATTTGGTAGATAATTCTTATAGCTATAACATATTAAAAAATCTTTTATGTAGCTCAATTATTAAGGAAGTTATTAACATAAAATTAATTAACTCTGTTATTATTTAATTATATTGCATAAAATTCGCACCCCCTATTATTAATATTTCGGCAAACATTTTGGCTATTCTAGATTTTTTCTAAATTTACCGGTTTCCGAAATATTAATAATTGAAAGTTTGGGCGTGGCTCTATTGGTTTATAGTGTGTGTGTGTGTGTGTGTGTGTGTGTGTGTTACGTAAGCGGCAGCTGGCATTGCCATGTGGCTGTGTACAATGCGTTGAGATGCACGCTACATTATAAACGTTGAGTTTCAATGTTTTAAATTTGTTTAAGCATTAATATAGTAAACTTTAACATATAACTCCAAATCAATGAGATTTGGTGATGTTATATACACCCCCACCCGTTTAAAAAAAAATGAGTGTAGGATATACAATTATTTATTTATTTTTTTCCAATTTAAATTACAATTATCTTTTTAAACATACATTGATGATGCTTCACAAATTATACATTGTATTTTCTGTCTACTATGATATACACTGATATAACTATTTTCTATCATATGGCTTAATTCTAATTGAATAACATATGTTGAGATTGTGCCTGAAATTATTGTGCAGTAAATGTTTGTAGCATGGTTAGTAGTACTTAATTGCAACGTTTAAGACGGAATGTCTCTGATAGCGATAGACCATAGCAGCACGCGTGCGCTCCAGGAATTTGCTGGCGTTTGTTTACAGTGAGACCAAAGCATGCGCGACGCTAATTAACTTGACCTACATTCTAACAGCTGACCGCTACGCATTGTATAACAATTTCCGGCCACCGTGGCTCGCTTCGCTCGTACGCGTGTTTGTTTATTACCGCAATTATTATTAATATTTTATAATACATTTAATTTATTTTAATAATGATTATTAATATTTACATTATTTTTAACCCTATACATTATATTCAAAGTGCCTCTAATATTTGGTAACGGTCTTTATGGGTGATTCGACAATATTCTTCAAACCATTCATCGAATCCTTCACTATCCCCGGATACCACACCAGCGGCTTCCCAAGCTCCTTGCGTGGGAACACCCTCACCCTGTTCCTGTACTACCGGACGCGTTACGTTAGGTGTGCATTGTTGTATTGTGTTCAACTGTAACAATGGTTCTGTAACGTCCGGTGGGAACACCTTATTAACTGGCACCTGAATTACATAATCTAAAAAACATATTTTTTTATACAACTTATTATTCCTATTTCTAATATTTTTATTTTTACGTATTTTTGCAAAGCTTATGGCGCGTCCCCCCTGGAGGCGCCCCTTGCCAAGTTTTTTGGAGATTGATGGCGTTTTGGTTTTTCGCTAGGGTCTCTAACGTCTTGTGTATCACTCACTTGCGCGGTCGTATCGCTTTTCGATACATCGACTGTTTGAATCGTTCTCATTTGGATCCCATCGTTGCCTTTATTTTGCATCTTCTGTCTACCGATATTTGGCTTGTCCTTATAATCAAAGGGTTTATTTGGCGGTTTTGGAGGTGTCTGAGGTGGAGTCGCGCTAGTGCTAGGTCTTTGATCAGGTTGGGTACGGTATTGTACCCGTGTATTTTGACCGTCGTTATTTCGGCGGAAGTCCGGGTTATATCGCCACCCGCCTAAATCAAAAACCGTTTCGCTTTGTGACACTAAAATAAGCAATTCGTCAACCGTGCGTATCCCTTGTGTAAACACGGCTACACGTATGTTATGGTTGAAATGATATGCTAATTTAGTGACAATGTCGATTTCCGCAAACGCTGGTGTCAAATGCTTAGCGCGCTCTACTTGCTGAATGATATAATTTTCGGGCGTTATTCCGTGTTTTCTTTCGTAACGTCCGTATTCGAGTTCGTTTCTTAGAAGTCTGTGTGTGTGAATTCCAATACCGGCTTTCGAACTTCTGTTTGAATTCCGCGTATGTGGTAATTTTATCACGTACAATATTATACCATTTTCGCGCAGAATCACGCATCGCGTTTACAATCCACTGAATGCGATCTTGATCATCTAACCGCGAGCCTACTCTCGCCATTTCCCTCTCACATGTTAATAAGAATTCGATCGGGTTTTCATTATTTTCCCCCGTGAAATATACTCGATTCTTTTCATCGGTTTGTCCCTGTACTAGGATATTAGGAGCGGATCTCCTACGTACTTCCTGTCGTACTTTTAATAGCTCGTCATTAAGTGTTTGCAATCCACTTTCTTTATTCGAATCTATATTAGAACGGGTCTCTGCCATCGAAGCATCAAGCCTGTCAACACGCCGTTGTGTTTCCGTCGCGTCCGCTTGAATTCTTACTTCGAGTGTATCTACTTTTTTCGCAACCTCGGCAGTTTGTTTTTCACACCTACTGATGTGTTCTTTGAATCGGCTCTCCATACGCGTAACTTTTTCAATAAACGATTTCTGCATCGTGGTCTCAAAAACCTTGAACCGTTCGTTTATTTTCGTTTCTACTGTATGAACTTTTTCTCCGATTTCCGTGACTAACGGTTAATTCTTTATTACTTTCTTTTATCTCCATTTATATCCGCGTTACTATGTTCTACTGCTTCGGTTAAACTTAATTTTTGCGCATCTATTTTAGCCGTTAATTCCGCTTTACTTAGTTCAGCTTTGGCTGCACTTTGTTCAAACTTCGCGTTCATATTGGCAGTTAAATCCGCAGTTGTCTGTTTCATTTGCGCGTTCATATTGGCTACCAAATCCGCATTTGCTTTCTCAGCTTTATCCGCGTTCTGTTTAATTTCTTGCAATAATTGTTTAAACATTTTCTCGGTATCCATTTTTACACAACAATTTCAAATACACAATAATTTCAAACACTACCAATTCACAGAACTCTCTTTGGGGATTTTAGAGTTGGACGCCAGCTGTTTTAAAAGTTAAAATAGCAAAATTTGTTTCAACGTAAATTAAATTTAATTTGAATTTAATTTCGTCGGGCCCCACGTTCCGGGCAAGCGATTTATAACAATATTTAAACGTGTGTCGTTGCAATGTAATGTTTACTGTGTTTAATGAGCACCTACCTGCTGTACCACTACCAATCACAAAACTTTTCTTTGGGGATTGTTAGAGTTGGACGCCAGCTGTTTTACTAGTTAAAACAGCAGAGTTTGTTTTAACGTAAAATGAAATGAATTTAAATTTAATATAATTTAAATTTCTCGGGCCCCACGATCTTGGAGCGCCATTTATAACAATATTAAACGTGTTGTTGTGTTGTGTAATGTAAATGTGTGAGCACCTACCTGCTGTCCGTTCTTGCGGTTTTCTTCCGACTAGGGCGTGTGGATTTTGGATTTGATTTCGCAAGTATGTAAACTCAAGTGTATAACAACAGCACACTAAATTTGTTATTTTAAAAGTGAAGAGTTCTGTGAGGTTGGTAGGCTCCGTAGTACAGCAATAAAAATACAATGTGGGGTAATAAAAACGGGGTTTATACTCCAATCACACACAAGAATGAAATGCTTATAAGTTCAAATCTTCTTACAACCTAAACAGTAAATAAATCTTGTATAATGTTTTCTGAATGATTAATAATTTTCAGAAGTTGAGCTCGTTATTTTCAAAGAAGTTATTTTAACTGAGAATTTAATTAATGAATTTGATTTAATTCAATTTAATTTCAATTATTTTAAAAATGATTCTAATGAAATAAAAACTCTAAAGTTACTTGAAAATATTCAAAAATAAACTAGCCGTGACAATCTAGTTCAAGCCCCTTTATTTACTAGTGATCTGACTCACGTATACTGCAGTATGAGCAAATTATTTAATTCTTTGTTAAGATTTGTATAGCGCTTTTCTCTTTATCTACTACTAATTCTTAACTAATGCTTATTAATTACTTATACTGGCTATACAGATTATCACACGTGAATAATTCTTATTTAATTAGAGTCTCTGATTTATGGCATCTGAATGATTTATATTACATTGATTTTAATTAAAAAGAAAGAAAAATTGAACTGTTAAAAAATGAATAACGTGATTTTGACTTTCCTGGTTCTGAAGAGGTTGTAGAGATGCTCCGGAAGTCCCTCGCTGTCCTTGTCCAATCGGCTAGAGATGGTGATCTACTGAGCGTCCTGGGTTTTGGCGGTGAGCTCGGAAATCAGCAACACTCTGCTCTCCTGCTATTGATGAAGTTTTTACGTCTGTAGTTTTCTGCGAGAACTGCTTTAGGTCCCTCGTCGATTCACGTTCCACGTCAGCGTGTGTGTCTCGTTACGAGGTGTCGCTCTGCTCGTCAGCTGATTCGCAAGTGGTTTAGGCGGCCTCTCTGTCGTATTCTTGAAGTAATGTCTTGTAGTCTTGTAGATCTCTTGCGTGCGTACGCCAACAGTTAATGTAGTGCACGATACGCTTGTTTGTTGATGTGGAAGAGTATCTTGACTGGACGCTGTAATTACGAGTCGTTACAGTTGATCTGTTTTATGATGATCGTAATTAGGCGTGTTGACCACGTAGAGTCTTAAGATGAGTCTTCACAAAACTATGATTTTGAGACGATTGAAGATGTACGTCTGTTCTTCTTGAATACTGGCAGTCGAGTGTTTGATCAGTCCCAAAACTCCGCGTTAGTTCCAATTTCTTCGAATAATTTGAATGGCTGACACACTCTCCCTACTACCCAAAATTTGAATCATCTCACCCCGTGAGAACGAAACTACTTTCCCACAGACTGAGAATTTATATTATTCTTAATATTCTTAACACAACGGAACTGAATTGTCGTTCAGGATTTCCGGTGGCACTTTATATTGAAATTATCTTGGCTGCAAGCCAAGTTATGCTAATTCTAAAATATACATTTGGTAGATAATTCTTATAGCTATAACATATTAAAAGCTCTTTTATGTAGCTCAATTATTAAGGAAGTTATTAACATAAAATTAATTAACTCTGTTATTATTTAATTATATTGCATAAAATTCGCACCCCCTATTATTAATATTTCGGCAAACATTTTGGCTATTCTAGATTTTTTCTAAATTTACCGGTTTCCGAAATATTAATAATTGAAAGTTTGGGCGTGGCTCTATTGGTTTATAGTGTGTGTGTGTGTGTGTGTGTGTGTGTTACGTAAGCGGCAGCTGGCATTGCCATGTGGCTGTGTACAATGCGTTGAGATGCACGCTACATTATAAACGTTGAGTTTCAATGTTTTAAATTTGTTTAAGCATTAATATAGTAAACTTTAACATATAACTCCAAATCAATGAGATTTGGTGATGTTATATACACCCCCACCCGTTTAAAAAAAAATGAGTGTAGGATATACAATTATTTATTTATTTTTTCCAATTTAAATTACAATTATCTTTTTAAACATACATTGATGATGCTTCACAAATTATACATTGTATTTTCTGTCTACTATGATATACACTGATATAACTATTTTCTATCATATGGCTTAATTCTAATTGAATAACATATGTTGAGATTGTGCCTGAAATTATTGTGCAGTAAATGTTTGTAGCATGGTTAGTAGTACTTAATTGCAACGTTTAAGACGGAATGTCTCTGATAGCGATAGACCATAGCAGCACGCGTGCGCTCCAGGAATTTGCTGGCGTTTGTTTACAGTGAGACCAAAGCATGCGCGACGCTAATTAACTTGACCTACATTCTAACAGCTGACCGCTACGCATTGTATAACAATTTCCGGCCACCGTGGCTCGCTTCGCTCGTACGCGTGTTTGTTTATTACCGCAATTATTATTAATATTTTATAATACATTTAATTTATTTTAATAATGATTATTAATATTTACATTATTTTTAACCCTATACATTATATTCAAAGTGCCTCTAATATTTGGTAACGGTCTTTATGGGTGATTCGACAATATTCTTCAAACCATTCATCGAATCCTTCACTATCCCCGGATACCACACCAGCGGCTTCCCAAGCTCCTTGCGTGGGAACACCCTCACCCTGTTCCTGTACTACCGGACGCGTTACGTTAGGTGTGCATTGTTGTATTGTGTTCAACTGTAACAATGGTTCTGTAACGTCCGGTGGGAACACCTTATTAACTGGCACCTGAATTACATAATCTAAAAAACATATTTTTTTATACAACTTATTATTCCTATTTCTAATATTTTTATTTTTACGTATTTTTGCAAAGCTTATGGCGCGTCCCCCCTGGAGGCGCCCCTTGCCAAGTTTTTTGGAGATTGATGGCGTTTTGGTTTTTCGCTAGGGTCTCTAACGTCTTGTGTATCACTCACTTGCGCGGTCGTATCGCTTTTCGATACATCGACTGTTTGAATCGTTCTCATTTGGATCCCATCGTTGCCTTTATTTTGCATCTTCTGTCTACCGATATTTGGCTTGTCCTTATAATCAAAGGGTTTATTTGGCGGTTTTGGAGGTGTCTGAGGTGGAGTCGCGCTAGTGCTAGGTCTTTGATCAGGTTGGGTACGGTATTGTACCCGTGTATTTTGACCGTCGTTATTTCGGCGGAAGTCCGGGTTATATCGCCACCCGCCTAAATCAAAAACCGTTTCGCTTTGTGACACTAAAATAAGCAATTCGTCAACCGTGCGTATCCCTTGTGTAAACACGGCTACACGTATGTTATGGTTGAAATGATATGCTAATTTAGTGACAATGTCGATTTCCGCAAACGCTGGTGTCAAATGCTTAGCGCGCTCTACTTGCTGAATGATATAATTTTCGGGCGTTATTCCGTGTTTTCTTTCGTAACGTCCGTATTCGAGTTCGTTTCTTAGAAGTCTGTGTGTGTGAATTCCAATACCGGCTTTCGAACTTCTGTTTGAATTCCGCGTATGTGGTAATTTTATCACGTACAATATTATACCATTTTCGCGCAGAATCACGCATCGCGTTTACAATCCACTGAATGCGATCTTGATCATCTAACCGCGAGCCTACTCTCGCCATTTCCCTCTCACATGTTAATAAGAATTCGATCGGGTTTTCATTATTTTCCCCCGTGAAATATACTCGATTCTTTTCATCGGTTTGTCCCTGTACTAGGATATTAGGAGCGGATCTCCTACGTACTTCCTGTCGTACTTTTAATAGCTCGTCATTAAGTGTTTGCAATCCACTTTCTTTATTCGAATCTATATTAGAACGGGTCTCTGCCATCGAAGCATCAAGCCTGTCAACACGCCGTTGTGTTTCCGTCGCGTCCGCTTGAATTCTTACTTCGAGTGTATCTACTTTTTTCGCAACCTCGGCAGTTTGTTTTTCACACCTACTGATGTGTTCTTTGAATCGGCTCTCCATACGCGTAACTTTTTCAATAAACGATTTCTGCATCGTGGTCTCAAAAACCTTGAACCGTTCGTTTATTTTCGTTTCTACTGTATGAAATTTTTCTCCGATTTCCGTGACTAACGGTTAATTCTTTATTACTTTCTTTTATCTCCATTTATATCCGCGTTACTATGTTCTACTGCTTCGGTTAAACTTAATTTTTGCGCATCTATTTTAGCCGTTAATTCCGCTTTACTTAGTTCAGCTTTGGCTGCACTTTGTTCAAACTTCGCGTTCATATTGGCAGTTAAATCCGCAGTTGTCTGTTTCATTTGCGCGTTCATATTGGCTACCAAATCCGCATTTGCTTTCTCAGCTTTATCCGCGTTCTGTTTAATTTCTTGCAATAATTGTTTAAACATTTTCTCGGTATCCATTTTTACACAACAATTTCAAATACACAATAATTTCAAACACTACCAATTCACAGAACTCTCTTTGGGGATTTTAGAGTTGGACGCCAGCTGTTTTAAAAGTTAAAATAGCAAAATTTGTTTCAACGTAAATTAAATTTAATTTGAATTTAATTTCGTCGGGCCCCACGTTCCGGGCAAGCCATTTATAACAATATTTAAACGTGTGTCGTTGCAATGTAATGTTTACTGTGTTTAATGAGCACCTACCTGCTGTACCACTACCAATCACAAAACTTTTCTTTGGGGATTGTTAGAGTTGGACGCCAGCTGTTTTACTAGTTAAAACAGCAGAGTTTGTTTTAACGTAAAATGAAATGAATTTATATTTAATATAATTTAAATTTCTCGGGCCCCACGATCTTGGAGCGCCATTTATAACAATATTAAACGTGTTGTTGTGTTGTGTAATGTAAATGTGTGAGCACCTACCTGCTGTCCGTTCTTGCGGTTTTCTTCCGACTAGGGCGTGTGGATTTTGGATTTGATTTCGCAAGTATGTAAACTCAAGTGTATAACAACAGCACACTAAATTTGTTATTTTAAAAGTGAAGAGTTCTGTGAGGTTGGTAGGCTCCGTAGTACAGCAATAAAAATACAATGTGGGGTAATAAAAACGGGGTTTATACTCCAATCACACACAAGAATGAAATGCTTATAAGTTCAAATCTTCTTACAACCTAAACAGTAAATAAATCTTGTATAATGTTTTCTGAATGATTAATAATTTTCAGAAGTTGAGCTCGTTATTTTCAAAGAAGTTATTTTAACTGAGAATTTAATTAATGAATTTGATTTAATTCAATTTAATTTCAATTATTTTAAAAATGATTCTAATGAAATAAAAACTCTAAAGTTACTTGAAAATATTCAAAAATAAACTAGCCGTGACAATCTAGTTCAAGCCCCTTTATTTACTAGTGATCTGACTCACGTATACTGCAGTATGAGCAAATTATTTAATTCTTTGTTAAGATTTGTATAGCGCTTTTCTCTTTATCTACTACTAATTCTTAACTAATGCTTATTAATTACTTATACTGGCTATACAGATTATCACACGTGAATAATTCTTATTTAATTAGAGTCTCTGATTTATGGCATCTGAATGATTTATATTACATTGATTTTAATTAAAAAGAAAGAAAAATTGAACTGTTAAAAAATGAATAACGTGATTTTGACTTTCCTGGTTCTGAAGAGGTTGTAGAGATGCTCCGGAAGTCCCTCGCTGTCCTTGTCCAATCGGCTAGAGATGGTGATCTACTGAGCGTCCTGGGTTTTGGCGGTGAGCTCGGAAATCAGCAACACTCTGCTCTCCTGCTATTGATGAAGTTTTTACGTCTGTAGTTTTCTGCGAGAACTGCTTTAGGTCCCTCGTCGATTCACGTTCCACGTCAGCGTGTGTGTCTCGTTACGAGGTGTCGCTCTGCTCGTCAGCTGATTCGCAAGTGGTTTAGGCGGCCTCTCTGTCGTATTCTTGAAGTAATGTCTTGTAGTCTTGTAGATCTCTTGCGTGCGTACGCCAACAGTTAATGTAGTGCACGATACGCTTGTTTGTTGATGTGGAAGAGTATCTTGACTGGACGCTGTAATTACGAGTCGTTACAGTTGATCTGTTTTATGATGATCGTAATTAGGCGTGTTGACCACGTAGAGTCTTAAGATGAGTCTTCACAAAACTATGATTTTGAGACGATTGAAGATGTACGTCTGTTCTTCTTGAATACTGGCAGTCGAGTGTTTGATCAGTCCCAAAACTCCGCGTTAGTTCCAATTTCTTCGAATAATTTGAATGGCTGACACACTCTCCCTACTACCCAAAATTTGAATCATCTCACCCCGTGAGAACGAAACTACTTTCCCACAGACTGAGAATTTATATTATTCTTAATATTCTTAACACAACGGAACTGAATTGTCGTTCAGGATTTCCGGTGGCACTTTATATTGAAATTATCTTGGCTGCAAGCCAAGTTATGCTAATTCTAAAATATACATTTGGTAGATAATTCTTATAGCTATAACATATTAAAAGCTCTTTTATGTAGCTCAATTATTAAGGAAGTTATTAACATAAAATTAATTAACTCTGTTATTATTTAATTATATTGCATAAAATTCGCACCCCCTATTATTAATATTTCGGCAAACATTTTGGCTATTCTAGATTTTTCCTAAATTTACCGGTTTCCGAAATATTAATAATTGAAAGTTTGGGCGTGGCTCTATTGGTTTATAGTGTGTGTGTGTGTGTGTGTGTGTGTGTGTGTGTGTGTGTGTGTGTGTGTGTGTGTGTTACGTAAGCGGCAGCTGGCATTGCCATGTGGCTGTGTACAATGCGTTGAGATGCACGCTACATTATAAACGTTGAGTTTCAATGTTTTAAATTTGTTTAAGCATTAATATAGTAAACTTTAACCTATAACTCCAAATCAATGAGATTTGGTGATGTTATATACACCCCCACCCGTTTAAAAAAAAATGAGTGTAGGATATACAATTATTTATTTATTTTTTTTCCAATTTAAATTACAATTATCTTTTTAAACATACATTGATGATGCTTCACAAATTATACATTGTATTTTCTGTCTACTATCATATACACTGATATTACTATTTTCTATCATATGGCTTAATTCTAATTGAATAACATATGTTGAGATTGTGCATGAAATTATTGTGCAGTAAATGTTTGTAGCATGGTTAGTAGTACTTAATTGCAACGTTTAAGACGGAATGTCTCTGATAGCGATAGACAACAGCGGCACGCGTGCGCTCCAGGAATTTGCTTGCGTTTGTTTACAGTGAGACCAAAGCATGCGCGACGCTAATTAACTTGACCTACATTCTAACAGCTGACCGCTACGCATTGTATAACAATTTCCGGCCACCGTGGCTCGCTTCGCTCGTACGCGTGTTTGTTTATTACCGCAATTATTATTAATATTATATAATACATTTAATTTATTTTAATAATGATTATTAATATTTACATTATTTTTAACCCTATACATTATATTCAAAGTGCCTCTATATTTGGTAACGGTCTTTATGGGTGATTCGACAATATTCTTCAAACCATTCATCGAATCCTTCACTATCCCCGGATACCACACCAGCGGCTTCCCAAGCTCCTTGCGTGGGAACACCCTCACCCTGTTCCTGTACTACCGGACGCGTTACGTTAGGTGTGCATTGTTGTATTGTGTTCAACTGTAACAATGGTTCTGTAACGTCCGGTGGGAACACCTTATTACCTGGCACCTGAATTACATAATCTAAAAAACATATTTTATTATACAACTTATTATTCCTATTTCCAATATTTTTATTTTTACGTATTTTTGCAAAGCTTATGGCGCGTCCCCCCTGGAGGCGCCCCTTGCCAAGTTTTTTGGAGAGTGATTGCGTTTTGTTTTTTCGCTAGGGTCTCTAACGTCTTGTGTATCACTCACTTGCGCGGTCGTATCGCTTTTCGATACATCGACTGTTTGAATCGTTCTCATTTGGATCCCATCGTTGCCTTTATTTTGCATCTTCTGTCTACCGATATTTGGCTTGTCCTTATAATCAAAGGGTTTATTTGGCGGTTTTGGAGGTGTCTGAGGTGGAGTCGCGCCAGTGCTAGGTCTTTGATCAGGTTGGGTACGGTATTGTACCCGTGTATTTTGACCGTCGTTATTTCGGCGGAAGTCCGGGTTATATCGCCACCCGCCTAAATCAAAAACCGTTTCGCTTTGTGACACTAAAATAAGCAATTCGTCAACCGTGCGTATCCCTTGTGTAAACACGGCTACACGTATGTTATGGTTGAAATGATATGCTAATTTAGTGACAATGTCGATTTCCGCAAACGCTGGTGTCAAATGCTTAGCGCGCTCTACTTGCTGAATGATATAATTTTCGGGCGTTATTCCGTGTTTTCTTTCGTAACGTCCGTATTCGAGTTCGTTTCTTAGAAGTCTGTGTGTGTGAATTCCAATACCGGCTTTCGAACTTCTGTTTGAATTCCGCGTATGTGGTAATTTTATCACGTACAATATTATACCATTTTCGCGCAGAATCACGCATCGCGTTTACAATCCACTGAATGCGATCTTGATCATCTAACCGCGAGCCTACTCACGCCATTTCCCTCTCACATGTTAATAAGAATTCGATCGGGTTTTCATTATTTTCCCCCGTGAAATATACTCGATTCTTTTCATCGGTTTGTCCCTGTACTAGGATATTAGGAGCGGATCTCCTACGTACTTCCTGTCGTACTTTTAATAGCTCGTCATTAAGTGTTTGCAATCCACTTTCTTTATTCGAATCTATATTAGAACGGGTCTCTACCATCGAAGCATCAAGCCTGTCAACACGCCGTTGTGTTTCCGTCGCGTCCGCTTGAATTCTTACTTCGAGTGTATCTACTTTTTTCGCAACCTCGGCAGTTTGTTTTTCACACCTACTGATGTGTTCTTTGAATCGGCTCTCCATACGCGTAACTTGTTCAATAAACGATTTCTGCATCGTGGTCTCAAAAACCTTGAACCGTTCGTTTATTTTCGTTTCTACTGTATGAACTTTTTCTCCGATTTCCGTGACTAGCGGTTAATTCTTTATTACTTTCTTTTATCTCCATTTATATCCGCGTTACTATGTTCTAGTGCTTCGGTTAAACTTAATTTTTGCGCATCTATTTTAGCCGTTAATTCCGCGTTACTTAGTTCAGCTTTGGCTGCACTTTGTTCAAACTTCGCGTTCGTTCATATTGGCAGTTAAATCCGCAGTTGTCTGTTTCATTTGCGCGTTCATATTGGCTACCAAATCCGCATTTGCTTTCTCAGCTTTATCCGCGTTCTGTTTAATTTCTTGCAATAATTGTTTAAACGTTTTCTCGGTATCCATTTTTACACAACAATTTCAAATACACAATAATTTCAAACACTACCAATTCACAAAACTCTCTTTGGGGATTTTAGAGTTGGACGCCAGCTGTTTTAAAAGTTAAAATAGCAAAATTTGTTTCAACGTAAATTAAATTTAATTTGAATTTAATTTCGTCGGGCCCCACGTTCCGGGCAAGCCATTTATAACAATATTTAAACGTGTGTCGTTGCAATGTAATGTTTACTGTGTTTAATGAGCACCTACCTGCTGTACCACTACCAATCACAAAACGTTTCTTTGGGGATTGTTAGAGTTGGACGCCAGCTGTTTTACTAGTTAAAACAGCAAAGTTTGTTTTAACGGAAAATGAAATGAATTTAAATTTAATATAATTTAAATTTCTCGGGCCCCACGATCTTGGAGCGCCATTTATAACAATATTAAACGTGTTGTTGTGTTGTGTAATGTAAATGTGTGAGCACCTACCTGCTGTCCGTTCTTGCGGTTTTCTTCCGACTAGGGCGTGTGGATTTTGGATTTGATTTCGCAAGTATACACACATCAATTTAGGAAGTTGCCTGGTTAGCGCATGCGCAATGAATGAGCGTCTCCCACCATACAGTGTGACTGTAAGTGTGGTGTTGTTTACACGTACAGTCTGCAAGCATTCCAAAAGTTACTGAGTTTCTGGGTTTTATATTTTAATAGCTATCTTAGTGATTAGGCTTACCTTTCTGTGACGTTATTTAAAACTAATTTGTTTGTATTGTTTTTCGTCGCGATACATTTTATATCTTTAATTTTTGTTATTAGTGATTGCTTAACAATGAGTAAGTTGTCGGGAAAGGTGCTTAAAAGCCAAACTCGCGAAGTTATAAACAATGTGATGGAGTTTATGAAGAAGGAAGCAGATCATGGAGGGTTTTTAATAGACTGTAAAAAAGTTACAGAAAGGGTGTCGGCTGCAGTTGGTGTAAGTCGGATGACACTAGCGAGAATAAACCAGGAAGCGAATAGGCAGAGAAGCGAAGGGCAACCATTATTTGAAACGCCAAATAAGAAAAGGAAGAGAGAAAAGCCTGTGACAGATTTGGACGATTTTGATAAATCTGTTATACGCCGAATGATCAACGGCTTTTACCTCGTCGAAAAATGTCTACCTACACTACCAAAATTACATTCAAAATTAGTGAAAGATATAGGGTTTAATGGAGGGAAGACAAGTTTAAGGACAGTAATCAAACAGTTGGGTTTTAAATGGAAAAAGACGAGAAACAACAGAAACATACTTATTGAACAACAACACATAGCCTTCCACAGACACGAATATTTAAAAAACATTAGGAAATACAGAGAAGAAAGGCGACCAGTAGTTTACATGGACGAGACTTATACTCACTCGTCACATGTGAGACAGAAATCGTGGGCAGACAATAACAATGACGGTGTCGCTATACTCCTCACTAAAGGAGCAAGACTTATAATAATTCATGCGGGAGGAGAGATGGGTTTTATTGAAAACTGCTTCACCATGTGGAAATCAAGTCTGTGTTCAGGAGACTATCACAGTTCAATGAACTTTGAAAACCACCAAAAGTGGTTGACAGAAAAATTAATACCAAACCTGCAAGAAAAAAGTGTACTTGTCATTGACAATGCACCATACCATAATGTGCAGTCAAAAAAGTGTCCAACCTCCGCTTCAACTAAAAGTAAAATGCAAGAGTGGCTTCGAAGTAACCGAATACCTTTCGATGATTCGATGCTGAAGGTACAGTTACTGCAGTTGATTTCGTTACATAAACCAAGGATCAAAGAATATGTAATCGATTCGCTCCTTCAGCAACACGGCCACACTGTATTGCGCTTACCTCCATACCATCCGGAGCTCAACCCAATAGAACTTATTTGGGCCGAGGTGAAGAACTGGGTAGCAACCAACAACACAACGTTTACAATTGACGACGTGAAGCAGCTAACAGTACAAAAATTCGGGGAAATCACCAGAGAATCCTGGCAAAAAAAATGTAACCATGTAAAAAAGGTTGAAGAAGACTACGTTACATCTCAACCACAAATAGAAAACGCTGTTGAAAATTTCATCATTCAACTTGGAGGGGAAACCAGTGACACAGATGAGGATGACGCCAGCGGATGTAGTCAAATGGACACGGACAGTGAAGAAACTCTATCAGGAATTGAAGACTTAATGTGAAGTGTGGTTTACCTGCTGTCATAGCTGTTAACTTAGTTGAAAATTTTTTTGTTACTAAAAAGTACATTACTATAAAAAAAGTCATATTACTATATGAATTGCACAGTAAAAAGTTTATTATTTTCTATTTGAACAGTTAGCAATTATTTGTGACCATAGGACTGCATATTACTGATCGTCTACTGAAATGAAACGAAAAAGAGCCCTGAAGATGACCTTGGAATCATGAAAGGTAATTTGTATAAACATAATTCCATTTCTCATTTTTGTTGTCTTGTGTAGGCCTACTTCTATAGTACGTAGTTCCAATGATCTATTTTACTGCATAAATAGGAGCAAGTGGGGTGAGGTGATGAATGGATTAATTTGATAATGTCGCCATATTTATAGGCCTACAATAATTTTACAATAATTTTCGGTATGCTTTGTTAGTGTTCTGTGTTTAATTTGTAGTACGTTTAAACGATTATAAATGTTGTTCTTTAGATCCAAAAACATTAAATAGAAAATAATTTGCATTACAAAATTTAGAAATTACAGTAGCACATAATTACCAGTAGTATTTGCATTTCGTTGTTTGGTTCTATTTTTAAAGTGACAGTGGATATTTTTCTTAAGACATAAAAATATAAGGCATATTTGCTACCACCTGGGGGCTATGAGCGCACGAGTGTGCAATTTTTATATTTAAAACAGCTCTTAAATTATTGAAATTTAAACAAACACTGACACAAACAAAGCGTTCCGAACACTGCTTGCAGTGGTGACTGTACCAACTAGTACACACGTACTCACGTAGTAGTGGGAAGTTTGTCAGCGGAGGGGAAATTTCCCCTTTCTGGGTTTCCAGCTACGTTGATGTATGTATATGTAAACTCAAGTGTATAACAACAGCACACTAAATTTGTTATTTTAAAAGTGAAGAGTTTTGTGAGGTTGGTAGGCTTCGTAGTACAGCAATAAAAATACAATGTGGGGTAATAAAAACGGGGTTTATTACTCCAATCACACACAAGAATGAAATGCTTATAAGTTCAAATCTTCTTACAAACTAAACAGTAAATAAATCTTGTATAATGTTTTCTGAATGATTAATAATTTTCAGAAGTTGAGCTCGTTATTTTCAAAGAAGTTATTTTAACTGAGAATTTAATTAATGAATTTGATTTAATTCAATTTAATTTCAATGATTTTAAAAATGATTCTAATGAAATAAAAACTCTAAAGTTACTTGAAAATATTCAAAAATAAACTAGCAGTGACAATCTAGTTCACGCCCCTTTATTTACTAGTGATCTGACTCACGTATACTGCAGTATGAGCAAATTATTTAATTCTTTGTTAAGATTTGTATAGCGCTTTTCTCTTTATCTACTACTAATTCTTATTAATTACTTATACTGGCTATACAGATTATCACACGTGAATAATTCTTATTTAGTTAGAGTCTCTGACTTATGGCATCTGAATGATTTATATTACATTGATTTTAATTAAAAAGAAAGAAAAATTGAACTGTTGAAAAATGAATAACGTGATTTTGACTTTCCTGGTTCTGAAGAGGTTGTAGAGATGCTCCGGAAGTCCCTCGCTGTCCTTGTCCAATCGGCTAGAGATGGTGATCTACTGAGCGTCCTGGGTTTTGGCGGTGAGCTCGGAAATCAGCAACACTCTGCTCTCCTGCTATTGATGAAGTTTTTACGTCTGTAGTTTTCTGCGAGAACTGCTTCAGGTCCCTCGTCGATTCACGTTCCACGTCAGCGTGTGTGTCTTGTTACGAGTTGTCGCTCTGCTCGTCAGCTGATTCGCAAGTGGTTTAGACGGCCTCTCTGTCGTATTCTTGAAGTAATGTCTTGTAGTCTTGTAGATCTCTTGCGTGCGTACGCCAACAGTTAATGTAGTGCACGATACGCTTGTTTGTTGATGTGGAAGAGTATCTTGACTGGACGCTGTAATTACGAGTCGTTACAGTTGATCTGTTTTATGATGATCGTAATTAGGCGTGTTGACCACGTAGAGTCTTCACAAAACTATGATTTTGAGACGATTGAAGATGTACGTCTGTTCTTCTTGAATACTGGCAGTCGAGTGTTTGATCAGCCCCAAAACTCCGCGTTAGTTCCAATTTCTTCGAATAATTTGAATGGCGGACACACTCTCCCTACTACCCAAAATTTGAATCACCTCACCCCGTGAGAACGAAACTACTTTCCCACAGACTGAGAATTTATATTATTCTTAATATTCTTAACACAACGGAACTGAATTGTCGTTCAGGATTTCCGGTGGCACTTTATATTGAAATTATCTTGGCTGCAAGCCAAGTTATGCTAATTCTAAAATATACATTTGGTAGATAATTCTTATAGCTATAACCTATTAAAAGCTTTTTTATGTAGCTCAATTATTACGGAAGTTATTAACATAAAGTTAATTAACTCTGTTATTATTTAATTATATTGCGTAAAATTCGCACCCCCTATTATTAATATTTCGGCAAACATTTTGGCTATTCTAGATTTTTCCTAAATTTACCGGTTTCCGAAATATTAATAATTGAAAGTTTGGGCGTGGCTCTATTGGTTTATAGTGTGTGTGTGCGTTACGTAAGCGGCAGCTGGCATTGCCATGTGGCTGTGTACAATGCGTTGAGATGCACGCTACATTATAAACTTTGAGTTTCAATGTTTCAAATTTGTTTAAGCATTAATATAGTAAACTTTAACATATAACTCCAAATCAATGAGATTTGGTGATGTTATATACACCCCCACCCGTTTAAAAAAAAAAAAGTGTAGGATATACAATTATTATTATTTTTTTTTTTAATTTAAATTACAATTATCTTTTTAAACATACATTGATGATGCTTCACAAATTATACATTGTATTTTCTGTCTACTATCATATACACTGATATTACTATTTTCTATCATATGGCTTAATTCTAATTGAATAACATATGTTGAGATTGTGCATGAAATTATTGTGCAGTAAATGTTTGTAGCATGGTTAGTAGTACTTAATTGCAACGTTTAAGACGGAATGTCTCTGATAGCGATAGACAACAGCGGCACGCGTGCGCTCCAGGAATTTGCTTGCGTTTGTTTACAGTGAGACCAAAGCATGCGCGACGCTAATTAACTTGACCTACATTCTAACAGCTGACCGCTACGCATTGTATAACAATTTCCGGCCACCGTGGCTCGCTTCGCTCGTACGCGTGTTTGTTTATTACGGCGCTACTAACGAACTGTCGTTCATACACAACTTATTTACAATTATTATTAATATTATATAATACATTTAATTTATTTTAATAATGATCATTAATATTTACATTATTTTTAACCCTATACATTATATTCAAAGTGCCTCTAATATTTGGTAACGGTCTTTATGGGTGATTCGACAATATTCTTCAAGCCATTCATCGAGTCCTTCACTATCCCCGGATACCACACCAGCGGCTTCCCAAGCTCCTTGCGTGGGAACACCCTCACCCTGTTCCTGTACTACCGGACGCGTTACGTTAGGTGTGTATTGTTGTATTGTGTTCAACTGTAACAATGGTTCTGTAACGTCCGGTGGGAACACCTTATTACCTGGCACCTGAATTACATCATCTAAAATACATATTTTTTTATACAACTTATTATTCCTATTTCTAATATTTTTATTTTTACGTATTTTTGCAAAGCTTATGGCGCGTCCCCCCTGGAGGCGCCCCTTGCCAAGTTTTTTGGAGATTAATGGCGTTTTGTTTTTTCGCTAGGGTCTCTAACGTCTTGTGTATCACTCACTTGCGCGGTCGTATCGCTTTTCGATACATCGACTGTTTGAATCGTTCTCATTGGGATCCCATCGTTGCCTTTATTTTGCATCTTCTGTCTACCGATATTTGGCTTGTCCTTATAATCAAAGGGTTTATTTGGCGGTTTTGGAGGTGTCTGACGTGGAGTCGCGCTAGTGCTAGGTCTTTGATCAGGTTGGGTATGGTATTGTACCCGTGTATTTTGACCGTCGTTATTTCGGCGAAATTCCGGGTTATATCGCCACCCGCCTAAATCAAAAACCGTTTCGCTTTGTGACACTAAAATAAGCAATTCGTCAACCGTGTGTATCCCTTGTGTAAACACGGCTACACGTATGTTATGGTTGAAATGATATGCTAATTTAGTGACAATGTCGATTTCCGCAAACGCTGGTGTCAAATGCTTAGCGCGCTCTACTTGCTGAATGATATAATTTTCGGGAGTTATTCCGTGTTTTCTTTCGTAACGTCCGTATTCGAGAACGTTTCTTAGAAGTCTGTGTGTGTGAATTCCAATACCGGCTTTCGAACTTCTGTTTGAATTCCGCGTATGTGGTAATTTTATCACGTACAATATTATACCATTTTCGCGCAGAATCACGCATCGCGTTTACAATCCACTGAATGCGATCTTGATCATCTAACCGCGAGCCTACTCTCGCCATTTCCCTCTCACATGTTAATAAGAATTCGATCGGGTTTTCATTATTTTCCCCCGTGAAATATACTCGATTCTTTTCATCGGTTTGTCCCCGTACTAGGATATTAGGAGCGGATCTCCTACGTACTTCCTGTCGTACTTTTAATAGCTCGTCATCAAGTGTTTGCAATACACTTTCTTTATTCGAATCTATATTAGAACGGGTCTCTACCATCGAAGCATCAAGCCTGTCAACACGCCGTTGTGTTTCCGTCGTGTCCGCTTGAATTCTTACTTCGAGTGTATCTACTTTTTTCACAACCTCGGCAGTTTGTTTTTCACACCTACTGATGTGTTCTTTGAATCGGCTCTCCATACGCGTAACTTGTTCAATAAACGATTTCTGCATCGTGGTCTCAAAAACCTTGAACCGTTCGTTTATTTTCGTTTCTACTCTATGAACTTTTTCTCCGATTTCCGTGACTAGCGGTTAATTCTTTATTATTTTCTTTTATCTCCATTTATATCCGCGTTACTATGTTCTAGTGCTTCGGTTAAACTTAATTTTTGCGCATCTATTTTAGCCGTTAATTCCGCGTTACTTAGTTCAGCTTTGGCTGCACTTTGTTCAAACTTCGCGTTCATGTTGGCAGTTAAATCCGCAGTTGTCTGTTTCATTTGCGCGTTCATATTGGCTACCAAATCCGCATTTGCTTTCTCAGCTTTATCCGCGTTCTGTTTAATTTCTTGCAATAATTGTTTAAACATTTTCTCGGTATCCATTTTTACACAACAATTTCAAATACACAATAATTTCAAACACTTCACTGCTGTACCACTACCAATTCACAAAACTCTCTTTGGGGATTTTAGAGTTGGACGCCAGCTGTTTTAAAAGTTAAAATAGCAAAATTTTTTTCAACGTAAATTAAATTTAATTTCATCGGGCCCCACGTTCCGGGCAAGCCATTTATAACAATATTTAAACGTGTGTCGTTGCAATGTAATGTTTACTGTGTTTAATGAGCACCTACCTGCTGTACCACTACCAATCACAAAACTTTTCTTTGGGGATTGTTAGAGTTGGACGCCAGCTGTTTTACTAGTTAAAACAGCAAATTTTGTTTTAACGTAAAATGAAATGAATTTAAATTTAATATAATTTAAATTTCTCGGGCCCCACGATCTTGGAGCGCCATTTATAACAATATTAAACGTGTTGTTGTGTTGTGTAATGTAAATGTGTGAGCACCTACCTGCTGTCCGTTCTTGCGGTTTTCTTCCGACTAGGGCGTGTCGATTTTGGATTTGATTTCGCAAGTATGTAAACTCAAGTGTATAACAACAGCACACTAAATTTGTTATTTTAAAAGTGAAGAGTTTTGTGAGGTTGGTAGGCTCCGTAGTACAGCAATAAAAATACAATGTGGGGTAATAAAAACGGGGTTTATTACTCCAATCACACACAAGAATGAAATGCTTATAAGTTCAAATCTTCTTACAAACTAAACAGTAAATAAATCTTGTATAATGTTTTCTGAATGATTAATAATTTTCAGAAGTTGAGCTCGTTATTTTCAAAGAAGTTATTTTAACTAAGAAATTTAATTAATGAATTTGATTTAATTCAATTTAATTTCAATGATTTTAAAAATGATTCTAATGAAATAAAAACTCTAAAGTTACTTGAAAATATTCAAAAATAAACTAGCCGTGACAATCTAGTTCACGCCCCTTTATTTACTAGTGATCTGACTCACGTATACTGCAGTATGAGCAAATTATTTAATTCTTTGTTAATGTTTGTATAGCGCTTTTCTCTTTATCTACTACTAATTCTTAACTAATGCTTATTAATTACTTATACTGGCTATACAGATTATCACACGTGAATAATTCTTATTTAGTTAGAGTCTCTGACTTATGGCATCTGAATGATTTATATTACATTGATTTTAATTAAAAAGAAAGAAAAATTGAACTGTTGAAAAATGAATAACGTGATTTTGACTTTCCTGGTTCTGAAGAGGTTGTAGAGATGCTCCGGAAGTCCCTCGCTGTCCTTGTCCAATCGGCTAGAGATGGTGATCTACTGAGCGTCCTGGGTTTTGGCGGTGAGCTCGGAAATCAGCAACACTCTGCTCTCCTGCTATTGATGAAGTTTTTACGTCTGTAGTTTTCTGCGAGAACTGCTTCAGGTCCCTCGTCGATTCACGTTCCACGTCAGCGTGTGTGTCTCGTTACGAGTTGTCGCTCTGCTCGTCAGCTGATTCGCAAGTGGTTTAGACGGCCTCTCTGTCGTATTCTTGAAGTAATGTCTTGTAGTCTTGTAGATCTCTTGCGTGCGTACGCCAACAGTTAATGTAGTGCACGATACGCTTGTTTGTTGATGAGGATGAGTATCTTGACTGGACGCTGTAATTACGAGTCGTTACAGTTGATCTGTTTTATGATGATCGTAATTAGGCGTGTTGACCACGTAGAGTCTTCACAAAACTATGATTTTGAGACAATTGAAGATGTACGTCTGTTCTTCTTGAATACTGGCAGTCGAGTGTTTGATCAGCCCCAAAACTCCGCGTTAGTTCCAATTTCTTCGAATAAGTTGATTGGCTGACACACTCTCCCTACTACCCAAAATTTGAATCACCTCACCCCGTGAGAACGAAACTACTTCCCCACAGACTGAGAATTTATATTATTATTAATATTCTTAACACAACGGAACTGAATTGTCGTTGAGGATTTCCGGTGGCACTTTATATTGCAATTATCTTGGCTGCAAGCCAAGTTGTGCTAATTCTAAAATATACATTTGGTAGATAATTCTTATAGCTATAACCTATTAAAAGCTTTTTTATGTAGCTCAATTATTACGGAAGTTATTAACATAAAGTTAATTAACTCTGTTATTATTTAATTATATTGCGTAAAATTCGCAACCCCTATTATTAATATTTCGGCAAACATTTTGGCTATTCTAGATTTTTCCTAAATTTACCGGTTTCCGAAATATTAATAATTGAAAGTTTGGGCGTGGCTCTATTGGTTTATAGTGTGTGTGTGTGTTACGTAAGCGGCAGCTGGCATTGCCATGTGGCTGTGTACAATGCGTTGAGATGCACGCTACATTATAAACTTTGAGTTTCAATGTTTTAAATTTGTTTAAGCATTAATATAGCAAACTTTAACATATAACTCCAAATCAATGAGATTTGGTGATGTTATATACACCCCCACCCGTTTAAAAATAAAATGAGTGTAGGATATACAATTATTATTATTTTTTTTTAAATTTAAATTACAATTATCTTTTTAAACATACATTAATGATGCTTCACAAATTATACATTGTATTTTCTATCTATTATCATATACACTGATATTACTATTTTCTATCATATGGCTTAATTCTAATTGAATAACATATGTTGAGATTGTGCATGAAATTATTGTGCAGTAAATGTTTGTAGCATGGTTAGTACTACTTAATTGCAACGTTTAAGACGGAATGTCTCTGATAGCGATAGACAACAGCGGCACGCTTGCGCTCCAAGAATTTGCTTGCGTTTGTTTACAGTGAGACCAAAGCATGCGCGACGCTAATTAACTTGACCTACATTCTAACAGCTGACCGCTACGCATTGTATAACAATTTCCGGCCACCGTAGCTCGCTTCGCTCGTACGCGTGTTTGTTTATTACGGTGCTACTAACGAACTGTCGTTCATACACAACTTATTTACAATTATTATTAATATTATATAATACATTTAATTTATTTTAATAATGATCATTAATATTTACATTATTTTTAACCCTATACATTATATTCAAAGTGCCTCTAATATTTGGTAACGGTCTTTATGGGTGATTCGACAATATTCTTCAAGCCATTCATCGAGTCCTTCACTATCCCCGGATACCACACCAGCGGCTTCCCAAGCTCCTTGCGTGGAAACACCCTCACCCTGTTCCTGTACTACCGGACGCGTTACGTTAGGTGTGTATTGTTGTATTGTGTTCAACTGTAACAATGGTTCTGTAACGTCCGGTGGGAACACCTTATTACCTGGCACCTGAATTACATCATCTAAAATACATATTTTTTTATACAACTTATTATTCCTATTTCTAATATTTTTATTTTTACGTATTTTTGCAAAGCTTATGGCACGTCCCCCCTGGAGGCGCCCCTTGCCAAGTTTTTTGGAGATTAATGGCGTTTTGGTTTTTCGCTAGGGTCTCTAACGTCTTGTGTATCACTCACTTGCGCGGTCGTATCGCTTTTCGATACATCGACTGTTTGAATCGTTCTCATTGGGATCCCATCGTTGCCTTTATTTTGCATCTTCTGTCTACCGATATTTGGCTTGTCCTTATAATCAAAGGGTTTATTTGGCGGTTTTGGAGGTGTCTGACGTGGAGTCGCGCTAGTGCTAGGTCTTTGATCAGGTTGGGTATGGTATTGTACCCGTGTATTTTGACCGTCGTTATTTCGGCGAAAGTCCGGGTTATATCGCCACCCGCCTAAATCAAAAACCGTTTCGCTTTGTGACACTAAAATAAGCAATTCGTCAACCGTGTGTATCCCTTGTGTAAACACGGCTACACGTATGTTATGGTTGAAATGATATGCTAATTTAGTGACAATGTCGATTTCCGCAAACGCTGGTGTCAAATGCTTAGCGCGCTCTACTTGCTGAATGATATACTTTTCGGGAGTTATTCCGTGTTTTCTTTCGTAACGTCCGTATTCGAGTTCGTTTCTTAGAAGTCTGTGTGTGTGAATTCCAATACCGGCTTTCGAACTTCTGTTTGAATTCCGCGTATGTGGTAATTTTATCACGTACAATATTATACCATTTTCGCGCAGAATCACGCATCGCGTTTACAATCCACTGAATGCGATCTTGATCATCTAACCGCGAGCCTACTCTCGCCATTTCCCTCTCGCATGTTAATAAGAATTCGATCGGGTTTTCATTATTTTCCCCGTGAAATATACTCGATTCTTTTCATCGGTTTGTCCCTGTACTAGGATATTAGGAGCGGATCTCCTACGTACTTCCTGTCTTACTTTTAATAGCTCGTCATCAAGTGTTTGCAATACACTTTCTTTATTCGAATCTATATTAGAACGGGTCTCTACCATCGAAGCATCAAGCCTGTCAACACGCCGTTGTGTTTCCGTCGTGTCCGCTTGAATTCTTACTTCGAGTGTATCTACTTTTTTCGCAACCTCGGCAGTTTGTTTTTCACACCTACTGATGTGTTCTTTGAATCGGCTCTCCATACGCGTAACTTGTTCAATAAACGATTTCTGCATCGTGGTCTCAAAAACCTTGAACCGTTCGTTTATTTTCGTTTCTACTGTATGAACTTTTTCTCCGATTTCCGTGACTTTAGCGGTTAATTCTTTATTACTTTCTTTTATCTCCATTTATATCCGCGTTACTATGTTCTAGTGCTTCGGGTAAACTTAATTTTTGCGCATCTATTTTAGCCGTTAATTCCGCGTTACTTAGTTCAGCTTTGGCTGCACTTTGTTCAAACTTCGCGTTCATATTGGCAGTTAAATCCGCAGTTGTCTGTTTCATTTGCGCGTTCATATTGGCTACCAAATCCGCATTTGCTTTCTCAGCTTTATCCGCGTTCTTTTTAATTTCTTGCAATAATTGTTTAAACATTTTCTCGGTATCCATTTTTACACAACAATTTCAAATACACAATAATTTCAAACACTTCACTGCTGTACCACTACCAATTCACAAAACTCTCTTTGGGGATTTTAGAGTTGGACGCCAGCTGTTTTAAAAGTTAAAATAGCAAAATTTGTTTCAACGTAAATTAAATTTAATTTGAATTTAATTTCGTCGGGCCCCACGTTCCGGGCAAGCCATTTATAACAATATTTAAACGTGTGTCGTTGCAATGTAATGTTTACTGTGTTTAATGAGCACCTACCTGCTGTACCACTACCAATCACAAAACTTTTCTTTGGGGATTGTTAGAGTTGGACGCCAGCTGTTTTACTAGTTAAAACAGCAGAGTTTGTTTTAACGTAAAATGAAATGAATTTAAATTTAATATAATTTAAATTTCTCGGGCCCCACGATCTTGGAGCGCCATTTATAACAATATTAAACGTGTTGTTGTGTTGTGTAATGTAAATGTGTGAGCACCTACCTGCTGTCCGTTCTGCGGTTTATTACTCCAATCACACACAAGAATGAAATGCTTATAAGTTCAAATCTTCTTACAAACTAAATAGTAAATAAATCTTGTATAATGTTTTCTGAATGATTAATAATTTTCAGAAGTTGAGCTCGTTATTTTCAAAGAAGTTATTTTAACTGAGAATTTAATTAATGAATTTGATTTAATTCAATTTAATTTCAATGATTTTAAAAATGATTCTAATGAAATAAAATCTCTAAAGTTACTTGAAAATATTCAAAAATAAACTAGCCGTGACAATCTAGTTCACGCCCCTTTATTTACTAGTGATCTGACTCACGTATACTGCAGTATGAGCAAATTATTTAATTCTTTGTTAAGATTTGTATAGCGCTCTTCTCTTTATCTACTACTAATTCTTAACTAATGCTTATTAATTACTTATACTGGCTATACAGATTATCACACGTGAATAATTCTTATTTAGTTAGAGTCTCTGATTTATGGCATCTGAATGATTTATATTACATTGATTTTAATTAAAAAGAAAGAAAAATTGAACTGTTGAAAAATGAATAACGTGATTTTGACTTTCCTGGTTCTGAAGAGGTTGTAGAGATGCTCCGGAAGTCCCTCGCTGTCCTTGTCCAATCGGCTAGAGATGGTGATCTACTGAGCGTCCTGGGTTTTGGCGGTGAGCTCGGAAATCAGCAACACTCTGCTCTCCTGCTATTGATGAAGTTTTTACGTCTGTAGTTTTCTGCGAGAACTGCTTCAGGTCCCTCGTCGATTCACGTTCCACGTCAGCGTGTGTGTCTCGTTACGAGTTGTCGCTCTGCTCGTCAGCTGATTCGCAAGTGGTTTAGACGGCCTCTCTGTCGTATTCTTGAAGTAATGTCTTGTAGCCTTGTAGATCTCTTGCGTGCGTACGCCAACAGTTAATGTAGTGCACGATACGCTTGTTTGTTGATGTGGAAGAGTATCTTGACTGGACGCTGTAATTACGAGTCGTTACAGTTGATCTGTTTTATGATGATCCTAATTAGGCGTGTTGGCCACGTAGAGTCTTCAGATGAGTCTTCACAAAACAATGATTTTGAGACGATTGAAGATGTACGTCTGTTCTTCTTGAATACTGGCAGTCGAGTGTTTGATCAGCCCCAAAACTCCGCGTTAGTTCCAATTTCTTCGAATAATTTGAATGGCTGACACACTCTCCCTACTACCCAAAATTCGAATCACCTCACCCCGTGAGAACGAAACTACTTTCCCACAGACTGAGAATTTATATTATTATTAATATTCTTAACACAACGGAACTGAATTGTCGTTCAGGATTTCCGGTGGCACTTTATATTGCAATTATCTTGGCTGCAAGCCAAGTTATGCTAATTCTAAAATATACATTTGGTAGATAATTCTTATAGCTATAACATATTAAAAGCTCTTTTATGTAGCTCAATTATTACGGAAGTTATTAACATAAAATTAATTAACTCTGTTATTATTTAATTATATTGCATAAAATTCGCACCCCCTAAACTTTAACATATAACTCCAAAGGGGATGTTATAATATATATATATATATATATATATATATAGATAGATAGAGAGAGAGAGAGAGAGAGAGAGAGAGAGGCCTACTGTACAGCAGTAAAAAAATCAAAATTTTTGTTGTTCAATTAATACTAGGCTATTATTTCAGAACTTTTGATATTGCATTTAGGTTTAAACCTTTTCATTAATTAACAAACATTAAATCCTGAAAAGGATACAGGAAAGGATAATTCCCCCCTTCTCCCAACAACTGGTGAAGGAAGAAAAATGACTATGTCTTCTCGTTGCGTTTCACTTTTATCATTCTCATGGGGCCATACAATAATGGAAGTCTTCTTCACCCGTCTTGCAAATTTTACAAATGGGAAACCTTCATTTACATCTGTAATTTGGCCAACATAATGTTTGATTGATGTTTTTGTTCGAAATGATACAAGTACCCACTTGTTTAACTGATTTTGTATCGGTAATTCAGAAAAAATTTCTTCATCTTTTGCTTCTTCTTGCTGCTCCATTTTATTTCTTTCTATCAAATCTTGAATACCAATGTTACTTTCTTCAGATAAGAATGATGCCAATGAATCATCAGATGTTGAATCTTCCTTTTTCCTTTTCTTCGTTGCTGTTTTTTGCTTTCGACCATCATCAAAGAGTGCAGTCGTTACTTTATTCTGTTTTTCTTTCACAATTTTCTTTAATCCAAGTTTCTTTTTCCTTTTTTCTGCATCTGGTGCTATTCGTTTTTTTTTTCAGGCATATCGATAAGGATTCTACACCTACCAGGTTTTCTGCCCTTGTTTGTAAGTTTCTTACGCTCTGTTTTTGGAAATGGTCTGATTTCTTCTAGAGATTTTGGTGTCGCAATCATGGTAGGTTTGTCCTGAGGGGTGGATATAATTGAACTAGAAGGGCCAGCACAAAGGTTAGTGTCATTGATGGGTTCATTGCTAAGATCAAGCTCATCAGAAGCCGTTAGCGCGCTTGAAGGGCCAGTGCAAGGAGCATGTTCAGAACTAGTACTACATTCAGGGTTGGGCCTATCAGTGACTAAACTAGCAAAATATTCATGTTCAGCAAAATATGTTGGTTGAAAGGCCACAGCCCAGAAGAAGAAAAGCCAGCTATTATATTCGAAGGGGTAAATGCCAGGGGATAAGCCTTCCCACAAATTCCAGCTACATCATATATAGTCAGTTGTTTCCCTGGGTTTGTCAGAAACCAACTCTTACAAGCATCATTGTAATAAGTCTTTAGTGGACCAAAGACCCCCCCCCCTTGTCAAGGGGTTGTAGTTTATGGCTGGTATGTGGTGGTATTGTTAACATAACAATGCCATTATCTCTGGCTTTGTTGATAGCTTCGATGGAGATATGTGTTTCGTGATTGTCTAAAATTAAAATAACTTTGTTGTCCTTGTTTGGTTTTACATGCTTAATGAAATGATTTAAGAATACCAAGAAGATATCAATAGTGGACCAGCCAGATGGGTTGCAAGTCCCGAGACTTCCGGGAGGGGCTCCGTGAAGCATGTGACTTTTGTAATTGACATGCGGAAAAACAAACACAGGTGGAAGAGCATTTCCTACTGCATTTATGCACGCAATCATTGTGGTGTTAAAACCTCTTTCAGTTGATGTGATTCCTCCAACTTGTTTAAGTTTTTTTGAAGCTATAATCTTGGGAGGAGAGTGGACAGATGAAATTCCTGTCTCGTCTGTATTATATACTACAACGATACATATACATAAATATACATGTGGGCTGTCAGGCCTCACGTTCAAGGGATACAAACTTGTACAACGAATTTATATGTAAATTCGATATACAGTAATTCATGCAGGTTGTATAATTATACCAGGTGTATTTATAATAAGAGTATTTTTATTTATCAGTATTTAAAACTCATATTTATTATTTATTCATTTTATAAATATTCATAAACATCATTAATAATTGTCGGTCACAATATTGCTCATTATTAAATGTTTATATCTTATGATATGCAACATTACACATATTTAAAAATCTCTTATATCTAAACATGTTAGTAATCTTATATCTAGACATGTTAAATAATTGGTTTATTAATTTATTATAAAATTAAAATATTTTTATATTGAAATAAATTGTCTTATCTCAGATCTGACCTCTACTCGTTCAGTTTATACCAAGGTTTAAAATTCAATTTAAATTTATATTATTTGCTTGTAGACTGGCCTTGTTTTAATATTCAACTTTAAATTAATCTTTCTATACTTCAAATATCTACTCACTTTACTATCTATTTTGATAATAAACTCTACTCTCTTTACTTTAAATTCTCTTTCATTTATGAATGCTTTTATATATATATATATATATATATATATATATATGCGATCGCTCATTCTTACGACTAAACATTTATTTACATTTTAACATATTATTACTAAATATAAACTTTTCTTTGTTTTAATTTACTGTTCTTTGAAATCGTCTTTATGAGCTCTTTTTTTTTTTTTACAAATCATTTAAAATGCATTCCGCATGTCACCTCGATTTCTGATGATCTTATGACTGTTGTCCGGTCCAGCGTTGTCCAGAGTTAGTTTTCCATTCCTCTTGTCCTGGCGTGGTCCTGGATGCGTCTAGAGTCCAGCGTCGTTCTACGGCAGCATGTGTTCCTGGATACGTCTAGAGTCCAGCGTTGTTCTACGGCAGCATGTTCCTGTATCTACTCTTGGTAGACTTACTATTGCGGTATTTACTTTTTCCGTAATATTGTCGTGAATTTAACGAACGTTATTTCTTTTGTTACTGCGACTTGTAATAGAATAAAAATAAACTGTTTTGCCGACGGACAGCATGTCCGGCTGCAACTGTGTCTTGAAATGAAGAGAAGGGTTTTTGGTCGAACCCTTAATTTATAGCCTCTCGAGATTCCGCGCCAGTCAGCTCCAAAATCGTCCTGTCGATACCTGCATATCTCGTGACAGCCCCCACTCCCAAACCTTTTCATCTATTTGCAATTATTAGCAAATAGCAATGTTTTGCATGGAATCCAGATAGCACAAATCATAGCTAATTAGATTAAGCACTCACTATATTAATTTGAGCGTCTTAGGGTATTTTTTGGCACGTTTATTTTGCACTGTCTTCGCATAACGTGTTCTATTAACGTCATCGTTTCACTGGGGATAACTATAAATTTCACACACACTTTGGTGCCTTTGGTTTGATCATACACTAATTAGTTTTTGCACAGTGAATTAAAATAATTATTTTATTAATTACTTGGGGCGGGTTGCTGAGATTCCTGTCTATGCCTGCATCACTAACACACACAAGATACACGTGTAACACACATACAATTGAGCAGGTGTTCACTGCTTGTCGAAACAGGTTAATTCTCCCCTAATCTAACAATGAAATATTTTTGCAATCTCAGACCTGTCCATTTACTCGTAACTTATACAAATTATACAAAATTTATATTTATTTAAATTAATGCCTGATACAGCGTATGGCTGTATAGTTGCATTATTTCTCTACCTGAGAAGAAAAAAATTTAATAAATATTTATTTATTAAATTTTTTGTCTATTTGTTCTAGACAAATATAATCATGTTATATTAACTTAACTTAAGTTTATACATCGGTAAAACAAACACATAATAATGAGTAAGTCAGTCTGACGTTCACCGTGGTGGTATGCAATATTCACCCCCCATTATACTGATCGGTGCGCTGACCTTGTACTGATTCAGTGGCCTTGTTCCACTCGTACTCTCTCTTCTCATTATTCATACGTAGAACTTCTTTTTCCTTTAATCTGGTCCCATCGACCTATTTATTTTATTTTTTTTACGTGTAGCACTTCCTACACGAGTTTGCATTCTTGCACTGCTAAACATTTTGCATCTTAATATATTATGCCATTCTTCAATCTGAACTTTTATCATATGCAGGATTATATTTCTGCTACAACTTTAGTTGTGGATCGCCTAATTGTATACAGATGAACGGCTTTGGAAAATACATCTATACAAACAAGTACGTTTTTCACACCCCGACTTTATCTCGGAATTGGTCCAAGAAAATCCACTGCAATTAGCTTTCCTTATGGTCCTCTGCATTTCCACATAGGTATGTAGATTCGCTCTGTACTTTTACATTTCCTTACTCATACATTCTTACCTTCGCTTCTTAACTCTTTTTTTAACATGAACATTACTTTATCTTCCTTAACTTTTCTTATATTACTTATACAATACATTAACATTTCTTACCTTTTATTATTACATTTCTTTACTATTACCTTTCTGATCGCTAATAATTTTCTTCATCCTTACCATTACTTTCTGAAATACACCTTTTTCAGTAGCTTCGTAGTGAGTCATTATCGGCTACAGATGACACTACCTTAGAAACACGTCTATATCCAGACTTCATGTGCTTAACTCTACTCGATGTTTTAATCGTAGTATTTGGAGCTCTAAATAATCTCTGCCCTTAACTTTCACTATCGCTAAGGTATGAAGATTTCGCTTGATCTGCCATTCTGACAATTAACATTGATTTCTCATTCTAATTATCTCTTCATATTAATAACAACATCAATAATAACATTCCTTACCATTTCTTACAACATAACATTCTTTCTATTATTAATTCTTTAATCTTTTTACACATATTATTCTTATTAATTAACTCCTTTTCTTATTAATAATAATTAACAGTAATATTTTTCTTTTAAAAATAATTATTCATTTCTATAGAGCATTGAGTGCGGTGTCATTTGATGTCCACCCCTCACCATTATAACAATTGCATTGGGTCCATCAACAGGAAATTCATTGTATTTTGACGTGTAGTACACCGTTGTCGTATATTAGCCGACATGTACAGTTATTTCCGTCTTGCACCCTCATTGTGTTAACGTCCCATTGTAACATTGCATAACTCACCTGTTTGTACGGCATGAATTTGTTTCTTAGCTGCGACGAATAACCTCTCTCTCCTCTCTCAGTACGTTCCATAATTCTCCCGTCACTAATGCATTGTGTAAGGTCAGTCCGTTTGAAGCCTATATAAACAGTTGTCACCTGTTTTTTCATTTGCCGTTTATGATAACCTCTGTAGTTTTTATATTTATTGTGATTATCATTATGATTATCGTTCAATCGATACTTACTGTGTGTACCCTTGTCGCGTGTGATTTGTTTCAATCGTGTTACCTTTTTGAATTGTTTTATTAGTGTGTGAGTGTAACCACCACTACTTTGGATACTTCCGCTAGCACGGTACGTTTGTTTAATTAAATGTATTTTACATTCTTCCTTAGAGTTAATTATTGTTTTAGAATTATCGTCAGTAATTATGCAAGTCTGTTCTCTCTTACTTTCAATTACAATTGTTTGTTCAGAAACCATCATTTCACATATTTGTTTCGTTTGCTTAACAATTCTTTCACATACATTTTCTGTGATAGTCTCAATATGTGGGTTGGTATCACACCAACCTTTTTTGTTAATTCTTTTAGACTCTCCGTGATTTTTATGGTGTCCTGTTCAAAATTTTCAGTCTGTTGTTCCAATTTATTTTCTAAACTTTCTGTTTGTTCTTTAAGTTTAGCATTCAAATTTTCTGTCTGTTTTGTAACTACCTTCGTCCATCATGGCCCACATCATTTTTCGAAAGGCCTCCATATCTAAGTTTCCTGGAGTCATCATGTTGAATTATTTTGTATTTAAATATTTATCTATAATTTATTATTATCAGTGAACCGTATGCAAGCTTTTATTTATTTATCGTTGAACTGTTATTATTTATTTATTTTTATTTACTCATGTTACAATTAAACCTGTTTATTTTGTTGAGCGCCAGTTGTGTTTTAGTACACAACAATTAACATAACATACAGTTAATTAAAATATAATATTAGTTATATCATATAACTCATCAAACATTGGTAATCATAGAGCATACATTAATTATTAAATGTAGGCGTTCCGTGCCCCACGTCAAGGGCGACAAAATTATACAACGTTACATATACATAAATAGGCCTATACATGTGGGCATGTCAGGCCTCACGTTCAAGGGATACAAACTTATACAACGAATTTATATGTAAATTCGATATACAGTAATTCATGCAGGTTGTATAATTATACCAGGTGTATTTATAATGAGAGTATTTTTATTTATCAGTATTTAAAACTCATATTTATTATTTATTCATTATTATAAATATTCATAAACATCATTAATAATTGTCGGTCACGATATTGCTCATTATTAAATGTTTATATCTTATGATATGCAACATTACACATATTTAAAAATCTCTTATATCTAAACATGTTAGTAATCTTATATCTAGACATGTTAAATAATTGGTTTATTAATTTATTATAAAATTAAAATATTTTTATATTGAAATAAATTGTCTTATCTCAGATCAGACCTCTACTCGCTCAGTCTATAACAAGGTTTAAAATTCAATTTAAATTTATATTAATTGGTTGTAGACTGGCCTTGTTTTAATATTCAACTTTAAATTAATCTTTCTATACTTCAAATATCTACTCACTTTACTATCTATTTTGATAATAAACTCTACTCTCTTTACTTTAAATTCTCTTTCATTTATGAATGCTTTTATATATATGCGATCGCTCATTCATATGACTAAACATTTATTTACATTTTAACATATTATTACTAAGTATAAACTTTTCTTTATTTTAATTTACTGTTCTTTGAAATCGTCTTTATGAGATATTTTTTTTCCAAATCATTTAAAATGTATTACGCATGTCACCTCGATTTCTGATGATCTTACGACTGTTGTCTGGGGTCCAGAGTTAGTTTTCCATTCCTCTTGTCCTGGCGTGGTCCTGGATACGTCTAGAGTCCAGCGTCGTTCTACGGCAGCATGTGTTCCTGGATACGTCTAGAGTCCAGCGTTGTTCTACGGCAGCATGTTCCTGTATCTACTCTTGGTAGACTTACTATTGCGGTATTTACTTTTTCCGTAATATTGTCATGAATTTAACGAATGTTATTTCATTTGTTACTGCGACTTGTAATAGAATAAAAATAAACTGTTTTGCCGACAGACAGCATGTCCGGCTGCAACTGTGTCTTGAAATGAAGAGAAGGGTTTTTGGGCGAACCCTTAATTTATAGTCTCTCGAGATCCCGCAGTCGGCTCCAAAATCATCCTGTCGATACCTGCATATCTCGTGACAGCCTCCACTCCCGAACCTTTTCATCTATTTGCAATTATTAGCAAATAGCAATGTTTTGCACGGAATCGAGATAGCACAAATCATAGCTAATTCGATTAAGCACTCACTATATTAATTCGAGCGTCTTAGGGTAATTTGAATATTTTTTGGCACGTTTATTTTGCACTGTCTTCGCATAACGTGTTCTATTAACGTCATCTTTTCACTGGGGATAACTATAAATTTCACACACACTTTGGTGCCTTTGGTTTGATCATACACTAATTAGTTTTCGCACAGTGAATTAAAATAATTATTTTATTAATTACTTGGGGTGGGTTGCTGAGATTCCTGTCTATGCCTGCATCACTAACACACACAAGATACACGTGTAACACACATACAATTGAGCAGGTGTTCACTGCTTGTCGAAACAGGTTAATTCTCCCCTAATCTAACAATGAAATATTTTTGTAATCTCAGACCTGTCCATTTACTCGTAACTTATACAAATTATACAAAATTTATATTTATTTAAATTAATGCCTGATACAGTGTATGGCTGTATCATTGCAATACCCTGTCTGGGGTAAATTTGTATTTTTCCAATACACTTGCATATTTGTCAAAAAACGTTTTTACAATAGGTGTGTTGAATCCAGACGCACAAGCAATACTTGTAGGTCTCGGAGTTCTCAATGACAGCTTTGGTTTCTTTTACGAAAGTCAACAAGCCATTGTTCTCCTGCTTGGCAATTGGCATTCCATGTAGCTGGATATGTTTTGTTATTGGCCTTTGCAAATTGATATGCTAATTTCTTCACATCTTGTTTTGAGAGACCATAATGCATCGAGCTTGCAGTGAGTAAATAGTCTCGTAGAGCCTGCTCTTCTTCTTTAGAAAAAACCTGCCAAATCGAACAGTTATTTTTGTATGAAAATTCAGCATTCCCACTTTCTATGTGTGCACCTAAGTGCCTCTGGAGCATTGTGTGAGACACATTGCATTGTTTTGCTGCTGTTCTTACAGAAAGTCCATTCTCCTGAACAAGTTTGACATTTTGTTGTAAATTTTCTATTGAGACTTTTACCCTCTTGTTCCCTTCTTTACTCTCTACTCCTCGGCATCTAAAATAAAAAAAGAATGCCTATGTGAAAATCAATTAATTGTACCTTGGACCGGCCCATGGTACAATGATGTGACAAAACGTTTTTAGGTTATGTTTTCTAAGAAACTAGTGCACATAATGATTTGATCCTAATGTCATTATAAGCCTAAGATAATGATAAGCACTAATCAAGTATTAACTTAAACAATATCTACATACCTCAATGATGAAAAAATCAGAAACAAGTTGAAAAATATTTACTTTTTCACTAACTAAACAAACTTTCACTAGTGGTTGGCAAACAAAGAGTGTTAGACTAACACTTGTTGGCTGGAGTAGGTTCTAGCAGTGCAGCCAACACAGTGATGCTACCAAAAACTAAATTCCCTCTGAGAATCCAATTTTACCCATGGTGGCCCGAGGTACATTGCGGCCCAAGGTACAAGGATCTCCCCTACTTATATTAAATAATGGAAGCACTGTGTGTATAAAAAACACACACACAATTTTATTAAAATGTATGTTGACGGACTGTTAAAAATTGTAAAGAAGTCAGGTTTAGTCAATAATTTTTGTACATAAAATGTTCTGTAGTATTTGTTGCATCTCTAATGCATAATGATTTCCTACCAGATTTTCATCACCAGTCAGAGAGGCTGCAGTGGCATTTTCTTACCATTCAACATAATAGTGTTGTATTTGGCCAACAGAGGCCAGTTAGAACAACAAAAATGGAACTAGACAGCAATAATGAAAAGCAGAGTACAGGACCTGATGTGAGTATACTAAAGGTTGATAATGAAAATAAGTAAAAAAAACATGTAAATGAGAAAATATTATTGTTTCAAAAACTCCAATCAGTACCCTTTTCAACCCATAGGATATAAACCCACAGGTTCACAGAATGGTCATTACTCCCTCTAACATGGGTGCTAGGGGGCATTGAGAAGTAGTAGTCTAAAAATATTTAGTTGACCAAATATTTTTAGCTATAGCATTTCATAGCAAATTCAGTAATACATTTTTGTTGGGTACCCTTTTACATATTTTGATCGTGTATTTCAGTATTTCATGATGGTTGGAAATCTCATATGTCCTGTCTGTGTCCTGTATGACATATCAACCAAATTTGTTTACATGCAGTATGAGATCAGTATCAATTCTTGTACCAGTGCACAGCATTTTTTTGAATTTCTGAACAAACAGTATGCCACCAACAACAAAACTCCGATGCTTTTGCCCCTTGTTTTGTTCTCTTTGTTCAGTTTAATAAATAGTTTTAGAACTTCAATTCCGTATTGTTTCACTTCATACTAGCTTTTTAGAATTCAAAAACTGTACACAGCTACATTAATATTTTGGTGAAATTCACAAATTACAAATATAGCTTTACCCAGCTAATTTTATTATTCCTTGAGGTAGAGACAAATCTACCAAACAGGGGAAGTGAGCCAAAGCATCAGTGCATTAAACTAATGCCTGTAATTAGTAATAATCTTGTTCTTAGTCTTTTACATTTTGTGCAAGTTTTTTTGCTTCCAACAGTTTGTATTTTTATAATTAGATATTTTAGTTGAGTCAGTGAAGCATTTTACCTTGGAATTCTTTGCAGTAGAATTGACATGAACCTTTTGTAATATCTTCTATACAGTGTGTAGATAAAAGTTTAAGAAACGTTTTAGGTACTCTTCATCAGGGGGGGGTGTTCTCATCCCTTCTCAGTGGGTGGAAGGTAAAAAATATAAATAATCACTAAAGTTGATAGATTATGAAATTATAAGAAAGAAAGTTTGTATGCACTTTTTAATGGAAGCCAAGGTTATTGGGAGTTAAAAAATTGTGATTTCAACCCCCCCCCCTCTAAAATCGTTACCTTGTGACATTCTTTGTTAAATAACTAACAAATTATTGAATCTATTTAAAAATGACATAGGGACTCAAAATAAAGTTCATTGTACTCGAAACAAGTTGAGATGTTCTTTAATCCTACAGATTCAATTCTGTGGGAGGATGATCATTTAAAAATTATGCTTCGTTTTTTTGTCTCCCAAAAACAATTTTTGACTCTCGATAACTCAAGAAACTATGGCTTTGAGAAAACCCTAAACTGAAGGCCATGAAATTACCTTTAAAATTAATTTTGCTTTATTATAATATTAGTACAAATAACAACGTTGTGGTTAAACAATTGTTTGTATTTTTAATTGTTCAGAAATGTTTAGAAATATTTCTGCTGTGATTTGCTACAATGTAAAACTTTTAAAAATCCTTATTGCATATCATTAATCTACATTACTCTCAGTGGGCTCAAATTGTTTATGATTTTTCAAGCTGCTTGTTTTCATACTATTTGATTTTTTAATTTTAGATCAATCTAGTGATTTCATGAAATGGAAAGATTTGAGTGCTAAATAACCCAAAAAATATTAAATTATGCAAAATAAAGATGAATATACAAAGCAAAGCTTACTTTGTAACAATCTGTTTATCCTTTCATCACAGTAGGACTAACACTTCACGAGGTGTGACTGTTTAAAGATGGCACTTAAAATTTTTACCCCCTAAGAAATAATTTGTGACTTTGAATATCTTGGAAACCGTAAATGTAATGAAACAGTACTCATAAACTAGATTAAAGATATTTATTTTGTCTTTCTAATGAAGTCTGTTATAATATTAGTAAAAATAATGAATGTATGGTAAAAAAACATGTACATTTTTCATACTATTTTAGAAAATTGTTAGTTTTCCTGCTATTATTTGTTATTAAATGAAAATTAAGAAACATTCTTAAGAGGTATTGTTAACGTTTTTAAGAAATGTTTAACTATCACTGTTTCAAATATTAGACTTTGAATATTAGGTTAATTTAGTGATGCAATTGAAATACTTTTTTCCTTAAATAAATTTAAAAAGTATTGAATGTAACAAAGAAAGGTAGACATACAAAAATTAGGCTTATTGACAGTTTTTTTTTTTTTTAACTTTTGTAGCATGAATACTTTACTAGATATGATTGTTTAACTATGGTGGTAAACTTAACTGAATTTCTAACTACACAGGTCAGCACTGAAATGATCTAAGGAAAGGCACTGTACCTTGGGGAACTTATAAAATAATATTATGTTAATAAAGACGTGTAACTATTTTCTTAAATGCTTTCTTTTTTCAGTTTTATCATTTTATTCTATCTTGCTTTTGTATTTGGCTGTCATAAGAAAATTTAACTCAAAGATATCGATATTTTGTAAATTCATCCACCCCCTTTAAATTGGCCATTTTGACTTTCCTGTAATTTTTTCTTGCCTTCCCTGACTCCCTTTAAATATTTTTGACATTGCTTTCTTAATCAGTGACCTTGAAAATATAAGTTTAGAATTTTCAATAATTTATTTCAAATAGTTTGCTACAAATTAAATTTCCAGCATTCAAGGGTTATCTCAAACTCAGTACTACATAACATACCAATTAAATTTTGACCACCATACTTCTTACTTATGTTTGCATTGTTACTAATTTATAACATAAGAAAAAAAAATTAATATTGCTATTTTGTAATTTTATCCTCTTCAAATTGCCTCTTCTGACTCTTCTACATGCTGTACAATATTACCGTTAATTCAACAATTTACCTTTAATTCTTACCTGAAAATATAATTGTATGCAATTTCATCAATATATTCCAGATAGTTTACTAAAAAATAATTTTCTTGCATTTAAGGGTTATTTTCACCCTTCAGGGGTGAGAGCACCAATAACTTTTGTTTTAACTTTTTTCTAGATGCTATTTACAAGACAATACAAAACATTTCGTGTCAGTTCACTCTGTTGCAAAGAATCCCAAGGTTTGGTACAACTGGCTTTATTGAATTTAGTCAGTGTAGGGTCCTATATCTCCTTTGGGTCTTCATCTACTTTTTTTCCATTTTTGCATTCTGAAGTATCTTAACCGGCACTTGTTGAGTATTCTTTGTAAGCAGACCCACTACCCAAGAAGTGTGTGTTAGGTAAATTCTATTTCTATTTTTAGTTATTTGTTCACCAATAAATTTTTAATTGTCATAATTTTATGCACAATGGATTTTCAACATTTAATAACAATAAGCACAGTATTCTATATATGGGCACATTTGTTATAGTATGCGTTCATTACTTTAAAATTTATCATTTTTTAGCTTTATAGAATCTAATTTTTTCCTCTCTCTGTCTTTATGATTTGCCTGTGGGGATAATACGTGTTGTAAATCAGAACAGCTGACCAAGGTATTGTTACATTAACATGTATCAGATGGAGTAATTAAATACCAGTACTAGAGAAATCAACACACAAGTTTTTATTAGCACTTATAAACATTCATAATCATAAGACAATAATAATTTTCCTAATGTAAGTACAAATATAGCCTAAATTGTACAATTCACAACAAGTAGCAACCATTAAGTCAATAAATTAAGTAGACCACATTAATAAAATATGAACACTTAATTTTCATTTTAGAATATAATGTATAACAGACATTTTAGTAGATATACTGTTATTTATCAAATTAAACTGTTAATTCATTTGAATAGAATGAAGCTGGTGCACATATTTTATAATAGTATTTTTTATACAATTGTGTGAAGTTTTTGTCTGATGTACAATAGTAATTACTTGTGAAGTAAATTTATAGCAGATGGAAAATGTAGAGGACTTTAAACTTAGAACAAAGCAAGAAAAAATAAGTTTTAGTGAATACTAAAGGCTTGTCACATCATAGGCAAAAAGATATGGAAAACTTAATAGGGAGTGTTTGGAGTGCAGCATTGTATGGCTCCGGGGCATAGACTGTTACAAAATGGACAAGTGTATAGGCTCATTTGAGATATAGTTCTGAAGGAGATTGATGAAGATTTATTGGATTGATAATTGGATAATAGGAAGTTCTTGGATGAGTGAAGTGAGTAAAAAAAGAAGAAATAGGAACATCATAAACAGGAGAAGAAGGAAATGGATAGGATATATGAGAAGGCATAATAGGTGGAAGAACAGAGAGAATAACATTAAAGAAGGAAGAATTGAAGGAAGTGCAGGAAGGAGGCAGTTTATGCATGGTGTAACAGAGGAAGTGGCAGCTAAGAGTGAGCAGGAGGTAAAGAAATTAACAACAAATAAGAACCTCAATCCTTAGGCTTACGGGACGGAGAAAGGAGACAATGGGTTTATACCTGAGATTACTGTAGTTGTCTGCTGTGCTGTCATGTGAATCAGCAACCTTTTAAATTCACTTGATGGTCACTGCACCATTAATTTTAAGGCTAAGATAAGACCATAAAAGGCCATACCAAGAACAAGGTTGGACATCTGCAGAAAATGTATAAGAAATCTGTAGGCAATACAGTCATCAATATTGGCAGTGAAATTTTTTTATAATTGTCACAAAATATATCATTGTCCTGAAGACAATAAAAAATTTTAAATAAGATTATCTTATACATTTGGTACTGGAGTGTGTGATAAGCACCCCCCCCCCCACACACACACACACACATAAATAATGGAAGTTCTCAAATTTATGTAACAAATATTGATATGTGCCACCAACATGTTACTGTAAACACTTGTAAAATACCACATCTGGAAAACTGAAGTTTCTCATGTGCAGGCCATCATGTAGACATCTCATAATGTCAACAAAAACACTTAGCATATGAATATACAAGGTGTAACAACCAAAAATTTAAAAATTTTTAGTATGACTGAAAAGACGTTACATTCAGCATGACACACCTACTCAGCCCACGAGCAATAAATAAAGAAATGTGTGTCGATGTGTCAAGTGAACGTTTACTTCAGACAATGCAAGTACGTTTCACATAGTTGTACAATAGGGAACAGGGTTGGCCGTGACAGACTCAACTAAAACACGAGATTTACAGCCTGCAAATGTAAGATAATGGAAACTGTGTCAAGTACCAATTTAGAGGAGAAACCGTGGCGGACACACTGCCGGGTTAATTTGTAGAGTACCAGTAAAGAATAAAAGGGTGTAAGTCACACAATAGTATATACCCTATACGAGGACGGACATCGATACCTAAAATAATAGAATCGAACTTGTAAACAGCAGGGGAACGACGTACTGGCGACAACGGATATTTACGACAGGCGGTAGGTGTGCCGTTTTGGAAACGACGTCACGCTGCGCCAGGATAGCGTTCAGGAAAAAAGGGTCAAACACAGCGAACAATAACAAGAGACGACACATTGTTTTCGTGAGAACTGCAGCGAGACCCGGAGTACGCTTAGACAATAGCATGATAGACGAGCATGAAATTGCTCCTGTTCTAGGAAAAGTGTACGGAGGCTTTCGACGCGAACCCGTGTGGAGACAGGATATCCAATCACAACCCAGCATCTACCCAGAGAACTGGTGGAGAGGACCGTCGTCAGCATAGCAACGGGAACGTCGAATGAGAAGTGAAGAACGACACTCTGGCTTAAGGGTAGGAGATCTTCTGTCCTATCATGTTCAACTTGAGGCGTGTTTTCCAGAAGGGTGCATTGTGGTTCACGATGTTTGATAAAAACTGCTTGCAGAGCACGCGGGAGGACAGTCTCTCATAATTTTTCAACCATATACTTTGGACAGTCTTTCATAAATTTTTACTCATATACTTTGAGCAGTCAGTCGGTCAGTAGAACAGTCTTTATAATTTTCAACAGTCGGTCGTCAAAGTTCGATTAACATACGGACGGCAGTGGGACTTTGAAATTTTGCCACGCGTCATATAACTAAGAGACTTAGACATTTCGATATTGGCGCGTATCCGGTGATAGTGTACTTTCAGTGTCTAAAAACATGCGACATACGCCAGTGCTTAACAATTATAGAATTCTTTATTATACTCTAATTCAGAATTGAACTAACCAGTCACACTTACATCAATAATCGACGCGTAGAACTATCGTTGTTGTAACACCGGACGGCGAAATCATAACATTATACAGTGTTGCGGTGCGATACAATATCATGTGGAACAATTACACCGCGGCATCAAAACACTAACAGTAATGAACATATCAAACGTTGAACAATAGACAGACATATATATATACACCATAGTTAACGATGAACTTATCTTCACGACACATAATTTCATGACTCGAACAATAACAGCAGAATCAACACAATACGAACACACAGCGCGAGTGAATCTGTTTCGCGTGTGTTAAGTGTCAGTGACAGCACAGTTTCTCACACATGGTCCAGCAGAGAGGAGTTACGCCGATGGAAATATCGGATAATTCATCTAAACAAGTAATCTTTATGCTATTCTTATTATAAGGAGCTCTACTGTCCTGTCTCTTTTTCAAGAAACACCCCTTGAGCATTTAAATTAAACATGATAAACATAATTTAACGCCATCCATCTGAGGCATACGATGAACGCATTAGTATAGGATTTATTGTTTGAATATTTGTGTTTCTATATATCGATTGCATTATATATGTATGTATATGTTTTTCAGCAAACAACGTATTGGATTTACCTTGTAATTTGATGTATAAACATGTGTTCTTTTATGTTCTTTTCATGAGTGTATGAATGTATGTATTTACAGGGAATCATCCATATTTTATATATTGAATTTAATGAATGATATAATGTTAATAAATAAGTGTTTATTTTATCAATATGCGTTCATCATTGTCAAATTACCTCAGAACGAGAAAGTAATGGCATTTGAGTGATTTATGGTAGTTTATTTTATTTTATTTATTAATGCAACAACTAGAGTCTCCATGCAATAGTTATGCTAACGTAAAGTAATTAACGTGTTATTTATTGATTACACGAGCTCATTATGCAAATTAATATATTCAATAATTACTTAATCACAGATTAATTAATCCATTATTGTTAGCATAATTACTTAATGACTGCCCAACACGTGGCAAGTGTAGTATTTGGCTCTCAAAGAACGTAGGGCTCGGCAATCACAGATTAGTTAATTCAGTAGCGTAATAGCATAACACCCCACAGTGTTGTATTTGCCGCCCAAAGAACGTGGGGCATTACAATTATCAAAAACTCCCAATACAAAGAAAATCTTGTATTTGGCTGCCCAACGCGTGGCAGATTGTTGTAAAGGAAAGTGTAAAATATGGGAAAACAGAAAAAAAAGGAAACTTTTTTGGTAACAAAGGTCAACCAGCTTTTTTAAGTGAGTATAACCAGTCATAAAATTTTCTGATTATATTAGAAATATGTTGGTTCACTTTAGCTGAAAGCAAATGTTTTTGGAGATACTGTTGTGTATAAATAGAACTGTACTTTGGCAGTAATACAAGACAGTGAATTTTTAAACTTGAAATTATTCAGTTTTTATGAGCTTTGTTTATATAAATTGTAATCATATAACAACTGACTTAACTTTCATTTATGTTTCATCAGTGCCGGATTTAAGATTTTTGAGGCCCAGGCCCCCTCCATTCTGAGCAGCCCCCTTCCCGGCTGTGACTTTGAAGTAATATATATGTACTGCAGAAGTACTTGGAACATTGAAGTCAGTTTCTGATACACATTTAACTGCAGGGTTATCATTAGAAACTGGCATAGTTTTAAAAAATTGATCTAGTTTTTGAGTTTTTTTTTATTGTTTCCAAGTGAGCTTCCTCTTTAATTTTTTTTAGGTTATGTTTGCATCCTCCATTAGCCATGTGAATGTTTATGTTCATGTTTGTGATGAATATGTTTAATGTACGGATATAATTCTATGTTCATAAAGTTTTCACACTAATAAATGCCAACAAAACAACACGCTTCCTACCACACAAAGCTAAAAACCTTCGTTACATTCAAAACAAAATAAAAACATAACTTCAAATCGCAAACCGTTCAGCCACAATGCAGATAAATAATGATAACAAACAAGGATGGTACCATGGTTGTGTAAATTTGGAGGCAATATAGCTGACGTTCAAAATTCGCATGCACAGATTAGTGTTTTCAAGGATGCCAAAAAATGTGCATGTAATATTTAAATAAGAACTGTCTTCCATTTGTATTATTAACAAAAATTGATCATTTGATTTCAAAAAATCATACTTTAAGAAATCAAAGTGCCTCCTACTTTTATAAAAATACTTCTGTTAAAATAAATATCTGTAGCTCGCAGCCCCCTCTGAGCCCGCAGCCCTAGGGGTAAATCCGGCACTGTGTTTCATTACAATAAGTCTTACATGTTTCATACAAATAGTGGCTTCCAGAACAGTGGCGTATGTAGAATTTGGTCGGGGGTGGGGGGGTCCGGTCATGTCAGATTCATACAACAGAAAAAAAACAAGTGGAGGCTAATCAGCATTATTATCTTTAAAGCAGTTGAAGAACATGTGATAATATCCCGAAATCAATTACATTAAAAGAAACAGTAAAAACACAAAAATATGTATTATTGAAACATTTTTTTAGATGATACTTATTAACTGAATTGATTTTCCTATATTTCGTATTTAAAATGTTTATGCAAATGATGTGTAATAAACCTGTTTCTATATTTAAAATAGAGTTACTACTATATTAATGGACATAGCTAAAAAGGAATAAAATAGCATACAAATTAAGAGACTAACAAAATTTATCAATGATCCTCTGCTGGGGGGGGGGGGGGGAGATGTCTCGACCCGTTCACCAGCCCCTCTATAAATATACCCTGATCCAGAAATTAATGGAAAAATAAATGACAGGAGGAAGTGACGACGCATTCTGCGCGCTTGTAACTAAGTAATTTACTTGTATGCTACTTTAGAATATTGTTTGAAGATTGTTGGATATATTCAATAACACATTTTGGTGCTTAAATAATGTGATTGTATTACCTATGTATGTACAACATGTGTGCAGTAGTCTCAGTCAAAATGTTTACTTTTTGACAGCTTTCGCAGTAGAACAGTAGACCTGCATGTACACACAAATAAGATCAACCTGTTCATGAAGTTGTTTATTTCAAGTTAACTTGATGTTGCTACAGTTCGTATTGCTTTCAGTGAAGACCATTGTGTTGTTGTCATTCTGCTGTAGTGTAGCCTACGTTTAAGTGATTCAGAAATCTGTAAACATGACATATGGGTGGAGCTAAAAAAATAATTATAACAGATAACAGTTGGTTTGATAGCTGACTAACAGTTTCATCAAGAGTGCTATACATACATACACATGTAAGTGTGTGTGCGCACGCACGCCTATGAGTGAGTTAATGCATGAAACAGTACCCATAGTTATCACTTAGTGTTTGACGTAAATTTCACTCATTTTTGTAATCTATTCACTGAGGGTTGATAGTAAATATATACAAAGAAAAATGGTTCTGATTGGCTGAAGCTAATGTAACTAAGGTTACCAGATGCCGTATGAGACAAACCACATTGTAGAATGGGAACACAAAAAATTTTTAATTAATAAAAATCTAATTATTCAATTTGAATAATAAATACTAAAATATTGTAGTAAAGATCTTAAACAATGCAAAATGAAAATATGTGATTACTACTCATGATAAAACACTACAATAAAAAGTGTCTACTGCTCCGTACCCAGCCAGATCTTAGTTAAAGGTGGGTTGGGGAGTTGCAGTTGTGAAAAGGTAACATATTTGAAGTTTTGTCACTGTTTAATCAGTCTCCCATTTATTATGAAGGATTGTTTTTAAGGTACCTTCAGATTGTACATTTTTGACATAATGTCGCAGAATATTTTTTATAAGTAGCTTTAGTTCAATAGTTCTCATCTGGTGAATGTTCCGCTAAGTATGGACAAACCAAATTGTGAAGATGTGTGTGTGTGGGGATACACTTGTATGTGCGTTCAACCCCCTGACACCATGGTCATTTTGACTCCACCCTTAAACAATAATTTTAAAAAGTTGATATACTGTGAGGTTATTAAGTAAAAGAAACATTAAAAATGGCAAACCAGGCAAAAATTGAACACTATGTTGTGTTGGGATGATGTAAGAGTTTTTACTATAAATGACAATGGGTGGTGATACACAAATTCATCTGATTTTTAAGAATTTTTAATAACTAGGAAGCAGGACAATTTTTGGATTATGAATAGGAATATGTTTTCAATTTCAACCTTTTTTTTCTGGAAGTTGTAAATGCATGCCTATTTTATAAGATGCTTATACATTTGAAATGGTTATAAAATATAGCATTTTTTTTTTAAATACATATTGTCAGCTGATATATTTTCAATTGGTCGATACTAACATGAGTTTAAAGAAAACCACATCCCATGCAAAATACCAACCAGTTATTTCAAGTTGTCAAATTGTACAGCATATTCACGAATTCTGTTTGAAATGACACTTTCGTGGCAGTGAGTGAGCAGTTAAGCAATTATGAATACAGAATCCAAAATCTGGGAATACTCTGAATACTTACTGAGGGTTTAAAAATAATATGTTGAAGTAAGTTTAGCAGTGTTTAGAATGTTTAGAGCAGGTTGCATTATTTATGCTGAATGGCAGTAATCTTCAAGTTTTGGGTGCACAACTGCTTTTGAGGAGGGGGGCTGGTAAATATATAGAAAAGGAAAAATAGTTACTTTCAATTAATATAATTTGTCACGTATATTTAATAACCTTGAATAACAAAAATTATAATAATTAAAAACAGAATTATAATTAAACTATTTCATTAATTATTTTAATTCTTGATAAAATTTAACTTTAATAATACAAATTTTGTGTAAATTAACTTTATAATAACAATGCCTTTAATTAATCATTTGGACACTAAGTAATTTCCATAATTTTTATCAAAATTAGAGCAGTTACGGGTACTTCTATAACAAACCACTGCCACTAGGACTGGGAACATTGTCTGCATCAGTTTCTTCTTCAGCTTTTTTAATTTATATTTTGAATGAGATTCTATTATGTTCAATAAATCTTTGATTGATTTAATCAAGTTATAAAGTCAACACACTTCAGACTGTAAGTAAATATAATATTTAAAATTTCTCAAACAATAGACTTATTTAATAGGGGAACGTCTTACAGTACCGACCTTCCTACAGTACCGACCAGTCGCTAGTTTTCGCTTCTGGTCACAGATAGCAGCAGCTGCTAGGCATGAGAGGAAGTATACTGTCGTCATATGTAACACAGTCCGTGGACTACTTTTTTCGTTCAGTGTTTCTTAAACTGTGAGGTGTTGAAAGTTGTTCTCGTTATTTTATGTGTGACAAGTTATTTTAACGATCTTGTTTCTTCTTATTAAGCTATGTAGTTGATTTAATTATTCATTTAATATGATCTATAGTCTATTAAGTAAATATAACTAGTAACATTTTTGCGACATCTTATATAACTACGCTAGAATCTGCATTATCATTACCACGTGGCGTTCGTACAGTACCGACCACCCAACTGTCGTCCAGTACCGACCAAATTTAGTTTTTTAAAGGCAAAAGTATTATTTCTTTCTTTCTTTTTTTTAGAGATAAATGGCTAAAAACGATAATAGAAAGAAAGGAAAATGGTCTGAGGAAGATATGAAAATGGCAATAAACGAAGTTATGTCAAATAGAATGTCACAAAGACAAGCATCTGAGGCTTTTTGTATGCCAAAAACCACGCTAGGGGACAGACTGAGAGCCATTCAAGCAGGTAAAACTGTAAATCTAACGCCTCAGATGGGCAGATATAAAAAGACATTTGACGAGAGCATGGAAAAACAGCTCGTTTATTATATTAAAGATTTGGACAACAAATTCATGCCTCTCAGTAGGAAAGAATTTTTGAAATTAACGTTTGATTTGGCTGAGCATTTACAGGTACCTCACCAATTTAATAGGAATCATAAAGTTGCTGGGAAGCAGTTTTATTACGACTTTATGGCACGTCATCCTGAATTGTCACTGAGAATATAAGCCTAGTTCGTAGAATTTTAGTTTTAATTTTTGTTGGTTGACTTTCTTGAATTATTTTAGTTACGAAATCTAATATTTAAGTCATTAAACTTTGTACTCTTGAGTTCTTAAGTAAAAATTCTATTATTAATCTCGTTAGCCTATTGTTTTAACCTCAAAAAGTTTTAAAAAAGTAAGTGGTCGGTACTAGACGACAATTTCTACACACCTCGAAAATTATACTTTTTCATATTTTTAAAAAATCAAGACATTCAATAAACTAAAAGAGAAACCATATTCTATCATTCGCTAAGAACTTATTAGGTAACATAAAACTGCATTTTAAATATATGATTTGGTCAAAAGTTGCACATATTATAATCAAAATAGTTAAGGTGGTCGGTACTGTAAGACTTTCCCCTAATCCTCACTCAGGCGACCAAATATTATTTATTATTGAGAAAATACAGTAACAGAAATGTCCGTGTAACTATTTGTGCATTAAAAAAAAACATATTTGGAAAATATTGGCTGTCCAGAGTAAAACTGGGTGTGTGGTAACTGTATATTAGAGGCAGGCGGAGTGGGCCTCTAGTTGACTAACGGATATAGATTGCAGCTTTATAGCTGTAAGAGTAATTTTATAAGTATCATAATCCGAATACGTGTTGTGCAAGTACAAATAAATAAAATTGCTTTTTCAATGAAATTGTAATTAAATTTTAAACATTCAAAAATATTTACTGAGAAATGGCATGTTATCACAAATTCATGAAAAAACGATGAAGTTAACGTGTAAATAAAAAAATCAAATAACATGACCATTTTAGCCTAATTTTTACTTCTTATTAACGCTTATAAAGGGCAAAACCACATAGAAACCCCGGAAACTCAATCACTTTTAACTTATTCATTTTCCTTGCTTTCTGTTTTGAGAAGTCGTTATGTTTTACGCATATGATATCTGTAAAGTTCAAAGTGGATGGTCTAAAGCAAGTAAAGGTAGTGAGTTCACGTGTTCGATCATTGCTGAGTCTTCTAAAGTTTTTCAAGTTTACTGAATGCTCTCTTATCCCTACCCCGCTGCTATCGTTATCGGAAGTGTACAAAAAATATGAACTCAATACAGATATTCATAATCACAGGCTCCATATGTTTTTCGCATATTCCGTCAGTCATTTTATAAAGTTGACTCAAAACCGGTAGAAGAAATATGTTTTAAGCCATGATTTCATCACAAAGATTTGCTACGAAGTGAGTTCAGTAAACTAATTTGCTGTTAGAATCTACTGTCTAATTGTTGTTATTATTATTGGGTCGTTAGTCTTTCGACTGGTATGTACCGTCCCCACATATACCCGTGGTGCGTGTATTACGGAGTCTCTCACAGGTGTATGGGACCTACAGTTTAACGCCGGATCCGAACGGCATAGTTGGGGAGGGCTTAAACTAGGCAGGACACCTTTCGCTGGTTTGCCATCGCCTTGCGAGGGGGAACGGTCGTATCTAAATCAGATGGCCCCGGCGGGAATCGAATCCGCGCCGACAGCGTAATAGCGCCACGCGCTAGCCACTACGCCACGACCGCTCTAATTATTGCAAAAGGAAAGATTCTGAAAAATACACCATTTGTGCACTCGGTCGCTGAGCTGATGTTGCTAACTATACAATGGTTACTTACAGTTATGTGTTAGTTAGCCTACCCTCTATGTGTAGGGGACCTGATTATAGGAACTGTTTGATCGGTGAAATTTCAGGGGATGGGAAAAAAAGAAGTCCTTGGAGCATGTGGTTTGACAGTACCGATTTACAGAAGGGGGCGGATCGACGGTTCTGTCTCCGAATTGTAGGTTATATTGGTTGCAACTCATTACATAGTTTTATGTATCCAAACTTATTTTGTTATGTGCATGTAAGAGGTTTATAAAACCGTAAAGTTTATGGAGTAACATAACACAACATACACGTAATTGTTTGTGATATAGCCTAATGTATACCAGAATCCCAGTGTCAGTCATATGACATGGCTCGTACAGTCATTTCGTTTATTTATTTAATTTTTTGAATAACAGAATTCAGTGGACAAATAAAAACCAGTTCGTACGCCTGCCGGACGCAGGACCTTGCGAAGGCAATTTTGAGCCCAGTGAAAAGCCCGAATTTGGCGTTTTTTTTTTATAAATTGGACACCTTATTGAGCGCACTTTTATGCCTGAAATTTTCACGAAAAAACAGGATGCAGAACGTTGCGCTAGCGTACAGATTTTGTAAGAGAAAGCAAACATTTTCCCTAAATAATGAAAACGATTTCTTTATATATTTATTCATTAAATTATTTGTAATTAGTCTGAATTAATTATAATTAGTAGATAATTATAAGCGTGTCATATTTTAAATCAGTTATTAAATGAAATGATAACTCTGAGATGGCTTTCCGATAGATCGATGGCCATTGATTCGCATGTAAAAACAAAACGCATTTTGACACTTGCAGTATGGTCAGTTTTCTATGAGAAAACTTTTGTTTAGTTACAAAAAATTATTGTGAAATAACTTTTTTGCAAATAATTTTTGCTGTGAAAACAATTGTTATACATTCTTCGACCACCAGGATGAGGTGCGATGTTATACGGTATGCCGTTTCTCTGCGTAATAATTTTCATAGAAGCCGGTATGTTATGTTAGGTTAGCATAGTACATGATGTGACGATTCGCGGCATGCGTACTGTAATTTCGTCTTAAATGATTTAGGAGCAGCGTTTTCCATAAAATCTTGTATCGGTCTCCGATTTCACCGTCCCCCCCCCCACTCTCTCACGTCCCTGGCAGAGCGTAGTGAAAATTCCTGGAAAGCAGGGTATGCTGAGGAATGGCAGTCGCCGTAGTATATTACCCTCAATCCGACCACGACCAAATTGAAGTTAGTGGAACTCGACAGAAGACTGGGCACTAAAAGCAGGATCTGATACATTATGTGACAAATAATTGAGCTGTACAATTCAAGCTGACTTACTGAGTCAGTCCTGGGGGTCACGGATTACGGCGTTATCTGTCAGGAGTTGAAATTAATAATTATCGCTGGGTCATGAGCGATTGAAGCAGTCCTATACTTGTTCCACGCTCACTCCCACGTGCCGTCGTTTTGCCAGGGACGTGATTGACAGTCTGCCGCATGTATAAGATCTGAAACAGTAGTGTGGACGACCTATGCCGTTATGACTCATTAACCATGTTTATCTCATCTTTCGTAACATTATGTAAAAAACCACATATTTCGCAGAAAAAATCTTATATAAACCGTATTGAAAGTATATAGTAGTAGTAAGAAACTAGTGAAATTATGTTTCTTGATGTATCGCTAAAGCGTTTAAGTAAGAAACTAGTGAAATTAAGTTTCTTGAAGTATCTCTAAAACGTTTAACTCTGTCTTAGTCGGTGTTTATTTCAAAGGAAAGAAAAGAAAACTATTTTCGTCGTAACCTCTAACATGTTGAGGCGTAATTGTCAACAAACAACGCTTCTGAGCAGAACGTCCGCGAACACTAAATCTATAAAAAAAGTCGAGTAAACATGCGATCTTAAAAAGGTATGTTATTCCTCGTGTTTTAACAGTTAAATAGACAATTTAAAACGCAGTTGGTGGAGTGGGAGGCAGCCGTCCCCACCACGCGGTCCCCACCTTTCAACAGCTGATTGTATTGTATAGCGTATAAGTTACTCCAGTCACCTCTTTGCTCAGACTGGTGTCCTACGCGTGCCGCTCCGTCAAGGTATTTATTAACCTTTACATTATTACATTCATAGTAACCCACAAGTCATCAGCGAAAGCACGCAAAGTATTTTAACTATATTTTGCACGTTTTTACTACGTTCAGTTTTAAACAAAACAAATCGAAATGTAATGTGTAAGAAAAAATTGTAATAATTTATTTTAAAGTCACGCAGTGGAAGACGGCAGCAGTTAAGTCCTTCTTTGCGTGTGCTTTCTTGAATATAATTCCGATCGTTGTGTAACAATAGGAAAAAGAGATTTGTGTGGAAGTCTCGTTACCGCGACTTGTACGTGCGTGTATGTCTCTTAAAACGTTTTGTTTTTATTGTGTTTTTTATAGTAAAAGTTTATACGTGTATGTATATTTATATTTACCAGAAACGTGACATTTTCTGCAGATAATAAAATGGTTTTGTCTAACGCAATCTCAGAGATTTGTCGGTATCATCGGAGACAGAAGGTGTCAACATAGATGTATAATTATCTAAGATTCGTCGATATGTTCTGTCTCAGAATATGAAGATGAGTATGTGAAATATGCGTTAAACAAACTAATTTTATACTTGAGCAGAAGAAATTATTTTGTTTTATAATAGTGATTTAGAGTTGCAGTTTAGCAGCATGGACATACAGACATACATACCGGTACATAATTGTAAATACTTTATATACAAGCCACCGTAGGTCCACACACACGCGCGCGCTATATGTATGTGCTGTATGTCTTTTGTATATTTATTTAAGTTTTCTTGCATTTTTTAAAATTTAATTACCGGTGTATTTTTACTATGAATTTTTTTGAATTACTCTGATGATAAAGACCATTAAAGGTGTCGACGAAATGTGCAGTTAAGTAAAGAAAAGAAATGAATATTTGCATAAGAAAAGTTTTGTAATAAAATTACGCGCGCTCGCGTGTGTAGCCAATGCTTATTTTATTGTTGATATCGTATTTCACTTTGCGTAATGTCTATTCGTATTACTCTGAAGATGTTGAACGAAGGATCAGTGAAATGTATTTCAAAAAAAAAAGTTTGGGTGCGTGTATCAGTAAGTGTGTACACGCGGAAGAAGTGAAACTTCTTTGGGTTATATCCATTATTTTTTGTTTATCCATTATTATTATTTTTATTATTAACTGTATACTTAAAATTTAATAGGATGGGAGAGGTATCAGTATAAGAAAAATTTTCATTTTTAGTAAATTAAAAATATTTTATTATATACATTTACAGAAATTATTATTATTAATCTATTTCTTTAATATTTAGTGATATTTCATCATACACTTTTGTAACCAAAGGCTTATAGTAACTAAAATAAGAAATGTATGTTTTACATTCAATATTATCCAGAAACCTTGTGAATACTGCATCAATTGTCGTATTCGATTTTGTCGTAGATATTTTTTCATCACTTTGTATAGACAGATTTAAATTATCTTTTAAAAATTCAACCAGTTTTATAGATTTGTCTAATGCAAAATTGACATTGAAATCTCCACTTAAAATCATAGGTATTTTATGATAATCTTTACAAAGTATGGCGGCACCTTGTGATGTATACGATAATAATGAACGATGGAGAAAATCAGTGATATCATCTAATATTTTATTAGGAGAAATATACACTGCTACAATCACAACTTTTTGCCCATTTTCCATTTTACATTCAGCCATACACAAATCGCCAACTGTAGATGCCATTGAACCATAGACATCAGATTGAGTGACGGAAAAATCCATGGATGGAGTTATAATGTTAATAATACCGTCAGAATTTTTAAATATCCCGACACCTCCCGCTCTAATATTTGGTCGTTTATATTTCACAATGCAGTTGAAATTAAGAACAGATTCGTCATCTTCATTGGCTAGCCAAGTTTCTGATAAAACTATGACATTTGAATTTTTCACAACAATATCTTTTAGATCAACAGCATGAGCTGTAAGACTTTGGCAATTAAAAGTAAATATTGATAAACCTTTTCTGTTATAGATGAAATTAACTAAATTTTCATTTATAGTTTCTAGTTTGTTTAGTGAAAGTCGTTTAAATTCTTCTTGCAAATCAATTGTTGATGATGATTGTCTTCGGCCATGGTAGAATATCTTCTCGTTGTTCTGTGTCGTAATATGTAATCCTTCAATACTCGTCACACGCGATAAAGCAGCGTATAATAATGATTGAGAATGACGTCGATCGTATTCATAAACAATTTCTGAGTATGTGTTACCTTGGGATTTATGAATTGTTGTAGTACATGCACAGACCAATGGAATGTGGGTACGTTTAACAAATACTGTTTTGTTGTTATTGAGTGGAATAGTGGAAGATCTTTGTACAATTGGTACAGCCATCCTACTGACGTTATTTTCTGCTGCGTGACCTGCTGCTTTGCGTCTCAGTTGTTTACCTATTTGAGATCAAGTTCACTAGGTACAACATCATTATTTTGGTTTGGAATAGGATTTCCATTAGATTCTGCCATTATAGAATCTGAAAATTAATTAATTATATGTAATTAAATTATGTAGGACTAGGTAGATTATTTTTTACATATCGTTAACTTAAAATATTCGTAACAATAATTATATATAACTGTACATTTCCTCATTTTGGTATACCGCTAAACACATATACACACACATGCATGCATATAACGCGTAACGAAAATTTTTCCTACCGTGCCCAAAGAAGTTTCACTTCAATAATATAAATAAATATTTGTATACTAAATCCGTTAGAACTGTAAATTTTCAAGGAAAGTGAAATAATTATGTATATACAGGACTATATATAAAGTTAAATTGAAACTGGTGTATACAAAACGCTCAGTGATAAAAATGTGTAACGGTTATAACGCTGTAACCAGTAGGTGTGTTATGTATGGTATTATTAAAAACCGTTTGCGAAATAAGTGTCATCTCCCATTAGAATTCATAACCGGTCGTGATCTGCAGAACAAGACGTACCGTTGGTTGGCGGCACTCGGTAACACGCCTTTGTAACAACTTGTACTACTCAGCGGCCGCGCTGTCTCTGCTCTCTCAGTATTGTAATAAACAAAAATTAAACGAACTTCGTGTTTTCGGTTGCCGAAAACTATCAGTTTTACGGTAGACTCACGTCGTGGTGTCGTGCATGTAGTTGATTGCTGTATTTTTAATTTAACAGCAGATCCGGACATGTACGCCCTCGGGGGGGTCGCGCCCCTCATAAAGACGATTAATACATCGGTAAAATGCCAGATTTGTCTGTAGTACCGAAAATATTGTACGAAAATATTCGTCCTTTGGAACTTAGGCCTATACGATCGTTGTAAAGAATAACCTCTCTACCGTAACGGATTTAGGACGCTTTATCTGATTTACGCAGTTTAACATTGTGTTTATTAAAAAAGAAAAAATGGGAATTAAATTACGCGTTATGGTTTGTTTACTGATTTGATGATGAGGTCGAATACTGTAACGGTTGGAGGTCTAGTGCCCTTCAGAAAAATCCTGAATCCGCTGGTGGTTTGTTTTCGAATTAACTTAAGTCATCTTAAAAAGAAGACGAAGAACACGGCGTTTGGTTGACATAACAGAAAACGGAAAGCCCCTTCACGGATGTAGGTTAGTTCGCGGTCTAACGTATCCTACGGAAGTCGATACTTATAAACGCGTTGTTTTTAATTGTCTTCGATTTGCGAGCTCGAAACGACAATAAGTAACGTATTAATTGCGTGCGGATAATTAGTTTGGCGATTGTTATCACAAGGATTATGGAAACATTCTTTTGTTGTGCGTCGTTAGCGTGTGTTCTTGTATTATACCGTTTATGTAATACTGTAGTTGAAATTATGACCGCACAAGCGGCTTTGCGTCAGAGGTGTGTCTTCACTAAAGGATTCTGTCACAACGCTGTTGTTTCCTAACTTTCTTGTCCACACGGTTATACGTCCTTATATAAACTGTATATCTTTACAGTGTTAAGTACTACAGATGCATCCGTTTGACAGACATGTAGATCGTGTAGTTTGTATCGGGGAAGGGGAAGTTTCACAAAGGTGTGGTAAGTTAGCGAATTGTCCGCAGTCAGTATCTCCGGGTTTATCTGTAAACCTCGGACGTATAACATAGTATACGGCGGGGGATTCGAATAATTTACCGTGCGCAACTGTTTTCACGGAAGCGGCGTTAGTCGCTAAGCATAGCCAAACCGTGTTGTTTCGCTACCCAGTCTGTCGCAGTTCAGACGGTGCGGCCCTTAGGTGAGACAACGACAAATGGGGCACGAACGTTAAAACTACCATCCCTTAACGTAGGGAACATTTTTAAGGTGTCGGTCGATGTTGCTTCGTATGATATACCTATACCTAGGCCTCGCCTTACAAGGAAGGTTAACTCTTAGGGCTGTAACAAAATGCCTCCATCTCACACGATTCAGAGCGACGTTCATCAGTTCTTCCCGACTCTTGCTTTATTTTCATATTACCTTCGAAGCCGTTTTCCCCAGGTTGCATCTTCCTCCGTGGGTTCCACGGAGTGATATTGCTAACTGCATTTCTAAAGGGAGCCGTACTTTCTCGCTTTGATAGTCTGTGCTGTGGATTTTGTCTCCTCTTTATCCGTAGTTGTTCGTTAAGAACTCTTTTTGTTCGAATTATTTATCAGTTATTTAAAGAGATTTGCGATTTACTTGTACCGTTCTTGGCAGCCACAGAGGAGTGCCGATTTTACATCGCCTTTTGAGCTGTTAAAGGAAATTCGTACTCAAAAAAACATACTTTCAATTTAGCGACGTTTGCTCGTTTATACCGTCGGCAGGGTTTCCATCACTTTTCCAAGCGTCATTTTCTTCTTATACATCATTTTAAACTTCCGCGTTTGTTTTTCTCTTGGTTCAGTTTGCTTTTGTCATCATTCTGCGTATCCACATCTGCACTGTCCCCAGCAAGGTCCAGGTTTCACTTTCGCAAGCGAAGAAGTCCAACCCAAAGCTTTCCTAATTTCTGGCCAAGTATGGTCCAGATCAGATCCAACTGTGAGCAGATCAAGCTTGGTTGTCAAGTGGTACTCTAAGTAATGATGTACGACTGTTGCCTTCCGCAATCGTGGTCACACCAGTACCAAAATCGCTTCACTTGTTTCATCTGATTATCCAGTTGCACTCTTGATTTCCCCGCATTACCTGAACCTCTGCAATAGCAAGTTTACTGTTCCTGGCCACCACAAGAAAAACTGAAAACTATCAACTTTTTAAATCTTTTTTAAAACAATGGAAAAACAGTGATAGGAACTGAAAAAATGTATTTTTTCATAAACTTAACTAATTACAGGCGGATAAAATTTTATTTTTCTACTATTGAATTGTTTATAACTCTTTTAGCTTTGATAACACTTTCAGTTCTCCTGAGCGTACTTTTAATGTTCTTTCCTCAAAAGAATCTTTCTGGCTTCAGTGCCATTTATTCTGGCAATTAATTCTATTTTATCAGTCATGTTTTTCCCAGACTCGAGTGTTCAAAGCTGCAGTAGGTTCTCATTTCGGTTGAGATCCGGGATCTCATAACTGATCGCAATGTTATGCAGGTAAACAAGCCAACATCATTGCCAGCATAGATGGGAGGCGTTAAAAATACACTGAATTTTTTTTACAAAATACGGTGTTAAATTGACACTTTTTAACAGCTGACAAATCTACACGAAGTGGAAAAACAGTTAAAACTGAGTCAGAAAATTTGTATATGTTCTAGTTGGTGGCCGGATACTTTGGCCAGAGACCGTAGTATTCATCATTAGATCGAACGTATTCTACCTTCTACCTAATTTTTTATGGTTTAGTCGGCGTGCGACAGTTACTTACGGTCGGAAAACGTGAGTGTAGTTTTTTATTTTTAACGCAGTCTGTTTACATTATTGTATATCGATGGACCTGTCGCAGTGTACTTTCCCTACACTGTGATTATGTAGATTACATTCTATTATCAGGTAATCCTTAAAACTAATACTTGGTAACTGAGATGCTAAAACTTGTTGTCTCTATGACAAATCAAGTGGATTTCGTATGTCTAATGTGTTTATGCTTGCACTAACAGATTAGAGAACTTACCGGAAAGTTAAAGGTTATTTCATTGGGATGCTTTTTAGACGGTTTATATAATTGACACTTTGTTGCACAATCACTTCTTCACTGTATGGACCTTAAGGTCACGATAAATGTCTTTATTGGTTGCGTCTGTAACTGCTCTCACTACTGTCTACGTTGCAGTACCCCACAGTTGGTACATGCAGACTGTATAGTATTTTATTCAGTTTCGGTTAACCAGTATGCTTTGTAACTAAGTGTATTCCTGGTGTAGGCCAACAATGAATGAAAGTAGTTACGACAGGGTACCCGCACTTCAACGACAGTTGCGTTTAACAGTAAATGATAGAAATATTTACACGACAGTGTTAATGCGTACGAATAACTGTGTGGTGAATCAATTGTTGAACTCGATTCGATTTCAAGGAAAACAGTTGGGTGGCGTTTCACAATACTTATGTCGGCACTCCGCGCCGAAAAACATTTGCCAAGTGGTTTTCCGGTTTTTAATTTATTGACTCATTTTATTATATAATCAATGGGGTGCAAAGACTGTAAGAACAGTTATAAGTAAAGCCCGGATTTTTGTGCAGTAAAAAATTCCAGAACGTCCAATAAAAACTTAAAGTCGTGCACTAAAAATTTTAGATTGTGCAAAATAAAATGCAAATCATAAAATTGAGTTAAACTAACATGACATTGGTCCCAACGTCCTTAAAAATATGGAAATAATAGTTTTCATCTTAAAACTTACTGATTCAGACCATAGTAAGAGGAGAATAATTTTGTCTAAAAAACAACAAATACCAATCGTTACCACTTACCACTTTGTTAGGTATATACTGCATTCTCAGATTTTACTTTTATTCCTGTTTATAGTAGACGGCTGTTGAATTAAACTATACTAAACTCCGTTTGTCCAAAAGTCCAAATAAAGTTACCAAAAATATTTTTAATAAACACGAATTTACATTTTTAACTTACTTAATATTAAGTTTATATTCAGGCTTTTTAGCATAACATTTTGTTAAAATTAATAATAAAAAGTTTAGCTTAACATTTTGTTAAAATTAACAATAACGTATTTTTCAAAATTACTTCTGAAAAGCTAAATCGTCGGTCACTTAAAACATATTTGAGTTGAGAAAATACACGCTCGACATCAACACTTGTTATTGGACACAGCTTGAAACAGCTTAGGATTTTTGGATCAATTTCTAATGAAACATCTATTCCATTAAGAGCGTTGTTATATTTTGTTAAAGTATTGTAATCCGGATTTTTTCAATGACATTTTTGAATTTATTGTAAATTAGAAACCATTTTCATTATTTATTATTTTAAGCTGGTTTTCTGTTTTTTCTATAATTTCTATTTGTGAACTTAATGAAAGATTTCTTTCTTCAAGTTTCTTAATTGAATCTGAAAGCGTGGAATAGTGAGCACGAATAAACGCTAAATCGGAAGTAATGGAAGTTGTTTTTAAAATGGCCTTTACTTTTGTGACAGATTGAGCATCTTCCTCAAGTTCAGCAATAACTTCCGTATATTTTGAAAAATTATCGGAATAAAACAGTGCGGCTTCCAACCATGTCCCCCACCTAGTAACAGGTTCTGGTGGAAGAGGACAATCCATTTTATCTCGATACACTGATACACGATGGGGAGCTTTAAGGACAATTTTTTCCCATTATTTATCAATTTATTTACGTCAGGAAATACTTCACGAATTTTCTCAGCTACACGATTTAAGGCATGTGCCATGCACGTTAAATGAATCATTTTTGAATAAAACACTTTTAATGTGGTTCCAGTTTTTACCATATAAGGTGCAGCATCAGTAATGAAGAGCAAAATTTTATCTTGAAATGTAGTTTCTTAAAAAAAAAATCATTAAACTATCGTTAATAAAACGGGAAACAGTTTCATGATTTGTTTTCACGAGTTCTTTAACTGAAATTAAAAATGGGGTTAGTAGAACTTCTGGGTGGAGAATGCCAATTACTAAACTACAAATGTATTTACCCTTAGGATCAGTAGTTTCATCAACTATTCTGTAAATAAAATGACCTTGGCTTTTCTTGCTTATTTCTGACACAGTTGAATTGAAACATATTTAAATAGTTCTTTCTGAGTGTGCTCTCATCAGGAATTTGTTTGTTTGTGTACTTTTCCAAAAACGATTTAAAAGGTGTTGACTGCAACTTATGGGACGGGATATTAGTAGCAACCATCGCGTAGCACAATTCCATCATGAATACTTCTCGGCTATCGGTACGGCGGGAGCACTCTGCCAGAAAAGATTGCACGGGGCCACTCTTTCGTATTTTAGAATCTTTCAACTGTATGTGTCCACCTGTAGTTAAATACCAGAATTAAAAATGAAAACGTACAGTTGAAAGAACCAGAATCTTTTTAGCTCTAAAACACGAGGAGAGAAAAATTCAAAGCATTAACTTACTCGAATTACAGTGAGCATCAACTTGTGATTCTCTCGCTGCCGACAGCCCTATCACAGGGCACACAGTAGATCGTCTTCCCATCAGCTTTCAGCTCCGGATATTTTTCAATCCATCCTCTTATCTTGGAGCTGAGACTGCTTGCCGTTTTAGACATATTAATAGATTCACACAAAACGAAAAAACACGTGCTGTTCCGGAGGCAGACAACTGAAAACTAAACTAAATATCGCTCCGAGAAGAGAACAGCGAGAAGGGGAAATAGAGTAATTCAAAAATTCTTGGAAGAATAAACCTGGCTCCTGCTTGCTCTGGGTCAAAATTCTAGAAACGAACGAGGCAGTTGAGCCATCTTTACTAGCAACCGAGCGAGTGATAATTTTTGTCTTTTCCTTCGGTTGTTGCATGTTTACATCATTTGATGTTCCACGAATTTCTTCGTGCTGATTTTGTTCTCGACTTTGTTTACGATCTGCGTGTATGTTTCGCGCTTGGCTATCGCGCAGCTGATTTTTGAAAAACAGGTAAATGTGCAATTTTGTGCATTAAAACTACAGAATGTGCAATTTTATACAGTAACCCCCAAAACGTGCAATTTTGTGCAAAATAAAATGTATGTTAAAATGACCTACACATCTCGATTCGGATAAATAACTTGTCACTGGCCGTTTACGAACTAGCAAAAAAAAAAGATGCAATTGCACGTGAATCCGGGCTTTAGTTATAAAACTAGGTAATTCTTAACATAAATCACGTGTGTTGCAGAACAATAGCTCGGCGTTTTCCTCTGATCTTCACAGATCTCTAAATATTTATTTTTGCGAAAATGTAGTTGTGGGGTTGTTGATGTGAATCCCTGTCATCTCGTTCTTCAGACAGTGTGGGTTAGAGGGTTGTCAGTCTGTACGATTTTGGTCGTTCCTGCTCCACTGTTGGCATTTTGTTAAGCCTGTTTGTTGAAAAAGGCATACGTACGTTATAATAATAATATAAATTTCTTGTCAATATTAATAAATTGCGTATTCGTTACCTATATCATAGCTCCTGATGATTCAGCTTTTAAATCCTATCACGCGTGGCTGTATCACAAGTTGTTATTGAACACATCAGACTTACAAGTTACGTCAGCCAGGACTAAAGCTAAGTATTTTAAAGCCGTACACCATAAAGCCGTCGTTTTAAAGCTGTTGAATAGCACCAAGTATAACAGAGGCAGCGGACCTCCCCCAGTATTCAGTTTTTCTCTGCGACACTATGTAAAGCTAATAGTATAAATAACTTACAGAAGAAGTCTTATGGGTATAATTGTGAGTAATGTGACATACCACTGCAAGAAACTCGAAATTTGAAGAATTACTACTGTAGAAGAACGTGAAATACACACACACACGCGCGTATGTTTGTGTATATACTGTGGAGCATTTACTGTTGCTGTGAAGCGTTTATGTTGTTTTTTATAAAATTTCGATGTTTGAATTGCTCAAAGCTGTGTTGTATGTTGTGCTCTTACAGTTTATAATTGCACAGCAGCAACTTGTTTCCAATCGATAGTTCTGATTTTAAATTACTTCTGAAATAATCATGACTTTCTGTATCGATTACGAATAATAATAAAATAATTATTATTATTGGACTGACGTTAGTTATCGATTACTGAATAAACTATGGAGTAAAAAAGTGTAGCATGGATATAATTTTTCATTTTTTTTTTCAATTAATTTTTACAGGCTTTTACTTTTAAGACAAATAGCCCTGTTTATTTATCATACATATTATATGATATACTTTTCTTCTAACTTTTGTTTATATTAACTTTAAAATTTGTCGGAATATTAAATAATATTTAATAATAAGTATTGATTCTTAAAGTCGTGTTTTGTATAACTGGATTATTTGTTTTGGAAGTGTTAAAAAATCACTTTCTTCGAACCCAATCTGTAGCTTGTTATAGGACAGTTTTTGTGAGAATTTTTTCCAAAACTGTTATCTCTATCTATCAGGATACGATGAGTTACGATGTTTTGGAAATTTAAAAGTAAAAAAAAATCAGTATCTCAAAAACAAAAACATGGGAAATGCTCTTTATTACAAATGCGGGATAAATACATTTACAGTTTTGTTTAAATTCTCCCACTGCGTATCTTCCTTTTCCTTCAATTTTATCTCTTCTATCAAATTTCTCAGTTTCATTTTTATTATTTTAAAATAAGTAAAAAGGAGATTTATATTTTGGTACTTTCCTGCTAAAATTGTACAGCTCGCTGTGTGTAGAGTTGGAATTAAGAAATAGCTCACACCATTTTCAGGACATTGTAAAAGCAAAAAAAAAAATTGCAAATTAAATTTTTCGTTGCTTCCTTCTTGAGAACGTGAACATCGTTTATTTTTGTATGGTTTGTTTAATAAAGTACCGTAGTCATTGTAATAGTCGTATATGTATATCTATACCTACAAATATGCGTACTTTCATGTTTTCTTTTTATTTTTGCCATTAAGGGCCCAAAAAGGAAACAGGCGTCTAATTATTGTCTCGATTGTATGTAGTAATAGCAATAATCCTTTTTGTTATCATCATCATTGTCATCATCATTGTTTCTCCTGCTGTTATTAACCACTGTCTTCAGGTTTTTGCAATTTTGATTACAAAAGGTAAATAAATAAATAGGAATTTCATTTATGTTTCTACTATAGCGTCAAATTATTGTGTTGTTTGAGGACGACTTTGTTTTAAAAAGTGTTGACTAAGGCCACACACGGCGCAGCACAAAATAAATGTTTACAAAGAACTAATTAAACGATCGTTATGTTTTTAATCAAATTTTGCAAAATTAATCGTGTTAAACCGCAGAGCGACTTAGTTCGTTGTGATTATCGTATACTAAGCGTTTGCCAGTGCGATTTTGTCCGTAGTGGTGATTCGGACGAGATGCCTTACAACAAACTGCGCCATAAAAATAAGGAATGGGGTCCGTAGAAACCATTGTGCTCGAAAGCGGCGATCGACTACGTTCAACCATGACTTACCGTGTTCGAACAGCTGTCAAATCGTTGTTACAAATAAACAAGCCGTGGGTTCATTAAGTGTCACAGACTGTTGGGACGTTTTTCCACAGTAATTTGTCCGGATTCTTACAAAGTGAGAGTGAAGAATGAAAGCGTGTTCCGGTCTGCTGGCTTTGTCAGATTTCACCACTACAGCTTTTACGCGAATTGATGACCGCTACCTGTTACACGTCGTACCGCGGTTTTGTCGCCGGTCGCATACAAACGTTTTTTTTTTTGACAGCATAGCAGACCGAAACATTAATATTTCTCATACAGTCTTACAGTCATGAACCATACGACTTTTCAAACAGATTTTTATACGTTAACAGCGATGGAATCGTTTAATTAAAATTTGAAATACAGACGATAGCTATCACTTCAGAAGGCAACTTTCCGTTACATGCGAAGTTGGTGGCCGAAATCTTCAGTCCAAAATTGAGTCTAAAACGTAAAAATTCAAGTAACACACAAATGACGTAAACAGTATTCTTAATAATTACATGTATGTAGGTAAGTAAATAAAACTATCTATATTGTAAAGTGCAGTTGAGCAGAACTTCTCGTAAGTTACCAGCTCACAGTTACTCTCAACGTTTCTCCATCTTCAGCACCGTAACATTTTCCTCTTCCTCTATAATCGTTATATTTTATTTTTCCTTCAGTTACTTTCTTTGTCGATTGCTCAGCTGATCTTGAAGTATATGCCCAGTTAGGCGTTGCTCTTCTCCTTTTCAGCATCTGTTCTCTTGAATCTCATGAAAACCTCACCAATCAAAAACTACCTTCGTCATTCTTCTGTAGCACAACACTTCGAAAGTTATGAGTTTTTTCCTTTCCCCTCTCCTATAGTCCATTCAAAGCGACGCTTCAACCACATAATTCTTTAAAGAATTCTTCCTCGCCATTTTGTTATATTCTTCGAAGTGAACAGTAATTTCCTCTTTTTGAATGTGTACTTATCCTGATTAATTCAACATAATCTCTCTCCAGAACTTCGCTCGTTATTCGTAGTTTGACATTTTACTTCCAGTGCAGTATACTTTGTGCGCTCATACACAAACATACTGTACAACCACAGTTCCATAGTCTTTTTTTTTGTAGATTTATTTCATTTTGCAATCTGTTACAAATACATTTCGTAACATCAAACAAAACTTATTTGCGTGAAACGATAGAAAATACTTGTCATGTGGAGAGTGCTCTAGCGAGCATTTCTCTCTTATTTTAATCTAAAATTAAGTGAAAATTCTGTTTGGTACAGGGGCGAATCCGGCAAGCAATTTGAGGGGGAAGAGTTGACTTTTGGGAGGGATATGAAAAGTTGGACCATTGGCGCCTACAGTATAAATGATAGGAGTGAGTGCAGATAAAAATACAGTGCGTTATTATCAACACAGTAAATTTATTAACATACAAGTATAAAATCATATCTGTGTTTGTTCGTTCATTGTTCATTTAATAACATTCACTTACAATTTAAAGTATGCACTGCTCATTTAAGTCATGTATCAAACAACAATTAACGTGGTGGTAAGTCACAGTTAAAATTTAAAGTAATTTTAGAGAAAAACTATGAACCTATATAACGTGATATGAATGTTGTATCATATTTACAATCACAAAACGACGAAAAAACTGCGACTGATGTTACAATTTGGGGGGATCCCTCCCCCCATAGATCTGCGCCTGGTTTGGTATGGCTATTTGTCTGAGACATTTTAATCGTAATGTTTGATTTCTTCACGGACAGACCAGTATCTTGACGTCCTTCTGTATGACGTTGTTTGGCACGTACCACGGGGCATTGACCAGTGTCCGGAGTAACGTTTTCTGGAAACGCTACAGGGTCTCTTATGTTTGTGTTACTTGCCCCCCCCCCCCCATAGCTGAATATCGTACGTCCAGATTGTTTAAGAATTTTCTTGTAGATCAGGAGTTTATTCTCCAGGAATATGTGAAGCCGCCTACCAAGCAACCGGTATGTGTATCTGAGTTTATGCCAAAGCTGCTTTATTATTTATCGTTACAAGTTTCCGACATATAAGACGTGTGCCCGAATGCATGCCGAGGTATTGTGTGTGTGTGTGTGTGTGTGTGTGTGTGTGTGTGTGTGTGTGGTTTAATTTACAGGCGTTTCGTTGTCAAAATAAATGTTACGCGAATTGATTCCAGTTCATTTGCCTTTACTCGTCAGTTTTGGATTTCGTTTAGTTTGTAGGTATTGCGAAGCAGCAGTACCACCCGTATCCGAGGACAGTACGGCTTTGCTATCTGAGAATGTCTCCATCATAGTTGGTCCTAGATCAGTGTTCCGCAACCGGTGTGCCGTCACAAGGTGAAAGGTGTGACGCAAACGTTTACCTATTATTGTAATAAATTAATTGTCGATTTTAAGTTCGAAGGTGCTTGTTTATTCTTTAATACATGCTGATAACTGTTATATTTTCATAGAAATTAAATGTAATTTATTTACTCAATATTGTTGTTATAGTTTGCTTATCTTAAGTTATTTGTATTCTCGCCTGAAATATTGGGCCGGTTTGATGGGTTACAGGCGGCAAGCTTTGTGTTCACCGCAAAGAAAGCCACGTAAGACTTTTAGCAAGCCTTTTAGCGGCCTGCACCAATCATACAATAGAGTTTACGTTCAAAACTCTAAACGTTCTAAACTCTATAACTCTATTCAAGAGAGTTCTTTGTAACACCGCATCTTTTGTGTACGGTTGGCTGTACGTGCTTTTAACTAAAATTGCGGGGATTAGCAAAAATTTCCCTCTCTTTTATTATTTTATTGCCTTGTTTTGATATTTGTGCCTGTTTGTCGGCCCTTCTTAAACTTTATTGCTCTTTTCCTTTGCCGAAGGACCCACACATTGTCAGACAACAATTACAGTATTTCAGTTCAGTTCTATCAAAGCTGTGCTCTGCAGTAGTGCGAATATTGTGATCACTCCGCCAGTCTTACTATTTTCTATACTTATATAATTACCTTTTTATCCACTCTAGCGACACAAAGTTTCGTCTAGTTATGACGCGTTTCGGGACTAAGTCCCATCCTCAGATAACACTGATTTTAATATGAAAAACTAATACAATATACAATCGTAACCATGATTTTGGTTATGTCAATTAAATAGAATAAAATAAAACTTCAAATCGCATGTGAATTGTTATACGAAGCACGGCTGGAGCTCCCGCATGCGTTCACCCTCAACCGCGATCGTCACGCGACTGGTCAAAGACTAAATCCAAACCGATGGCAGTGTCGAGCAAGTAGTTCGATGCAAAATTTATCTGATCATTCAATAACCTGTTTTTGGTGGTACTATTTTTTATAGCTTTATAAACATTTTGGGAATTTTTAGAACATATTCCCAAGCCAAGTAATACTAAATCCAATTTTGCACAACATTTAATATCAAGCGGACATAAATATACGAGCTTTGAAGAAAATTTAACAGCATTACATTTTTGTAAAAAAGGTAAACGGATGGATAGTCTGGAGGAATTTGAAATGTATAAAGCTATAAAAAATAGTACCACCAAAAACAGTTTATTGAATGATCAGATAAATTTTGCATCGAACTACTTGTTCGACACTGCCATCGGTTTGGATTGACCAGTCGCGTGACGATCGCGGTTGAGGGTGAACGCATGCGGGAGTTCCAGCCGTGCTTCGTATAACAATTCACATGCGATTTGAAGTTTTATTTTATTTTATTTAATTGACATAACCAAAATCATGGTTACGATTGTATATTGTATTAGTTTTTCACATTAAAATCAGTGTTATCTGAGGATGGGACTTAGTCCCGAAACGCGTCATAACTAGACGAAACTTTGTGTCGCTAGAGTGGATAAAAAGGTAATTATATAATTATTTAAAATAAGTAACACGGTACGCTAAAAAAGTATATTACTATTTTCTATTACAGTGTTATTAAACTATTTTTTTTTTCGATATGGATAAGTTCCTTATACGGAGTGGTCCGTCCTCGAGTGCAAGTAGTGAAACCATCGAGCCCGAAAAAAAGAAAAAGAAAGTAGTTCACCGGCAATATAGTGATAATTATTTATCTTACGGGTTTTTTGGTGTGTTGACAAAACATGCCCAATCCCCGAGTGTGTTGTGTGTGGTGAAAAACTCAGTAATGCTGCTATGGTTCCCAGTAAATTGAAACGACATTTGTCAACAAAACATTCCTCTCTGTTAAGTAAAGATGTGAATTATTTTCGTCGGTTGTTGGAACAAAATAAAAAACAAGTGACGCTCATGACTACGTCGGTACGTGTTTCGCAAAAAGTACAGGAAGCTAGCTATATGGTAGCCGAACTTATCGGAAAGGCCAAAAAACCACACACAATAGCAGAAACGTTGTTAATGCCCACGTGTAAAGAAATGGTAAAAAGAATCCTGGGTTTAGAAGCTGGTACTGAAATTTCAAAAATTCCTCTCTCTGCTGACACAATCAGCCGCCCAGTTAGTGACATGTCCAGTGACATCGAAGACATTATGAAGGAGAAAATAAAGAGCAGTCGAAAGTTCTTACTTCAGATCGACGAGTCCACCGATATTGGCGGTCACGCACAACTTCTTTCCTACATAAGGTATGTTGATGGGGATGTAATTGCAACTAATTTATTTTTTTGCAAAGAACTACCCGAGCGAGCAACCGGTGAAGAAATATTTCGTACGACTAATGAATATGTGGTCCGTAATGAATTAACATGGGAGGATTGAGTTAGTGTTTGTACAGACGGAGCCGCTTCTATGACAGGCCGAGTGAAAGGATTCGTGGGTAAAGTACGCGAAGTAAATCCTAACTTACGAACCGACCATTGTCTCATTCACCGCGAAGCCATTGTTGCCAAGTCTTTGCCATCTTCTCTGAAAATTGTGATGGACGAAGTAGTAAAAGTCGTGAACTTCATCAAATCGCGGCCCCTAAATATGCGGCTTTTTAACGTTTTGTGTCAAGAAATGGGATCTGAGCACACTACACTTCTGCTACATACAGAAGTACGATGGTTATCTCGAGGTAAAGTGTTAACGCGAATGTTTGAACTTGCATTTTTGACTATTGAGAGGCATGAGTATGCGGATTTATTTGCAGATGATGAATGGGTATCTAAGTTGGCATATCTTTCCGATATTTTCGTACACTTGAATGAACTAAACAGAAAAATGCAAGGTAGAAACGAAAATATTCTGACTAGTATGGATAAGATTCAAGGATTTATTAATAAGTTAAATTTGTGGATACGGACAATTGAAAATGGATCGTGTGAGATGTTCCCAACTATATGGCCCCTTGCTGACGATAATAAGGTGTTGATGGGCGTAATTAAAGAACATTTAGTACTCTTGCAGCAGAATTTCAAAAAATATTTTGGAGAGTGTGTTGAAGATTTTGACTGGGTTCGCGATCCATTCATTATGGATTCGAAACATCTTCCGAATAATTTAGGCTTACAAGAGGAACTGGCAGATTTGAAGGCAGAGAGAACATTGAAATTAAAATTTTTCGAAGTGCCTTTGGAAACATTTTGGTTGTCAATAAGCAGTGAATACCCGGCTATCTCCGAGATGGCAGTTAATGTGTTATTACCATTTTCAACTACATACTTGTGTGAACTGGGCTTCTCGACGTTGACTGAAATTAAAACATCAAAGAGAGAGAGACTCAAATCCATCGATGAAGAAATGAGGCTTGCTTTGCCAACGATTCCGCCACGAATCAGCCGTCTGTGTGCAGCTAAGCAGGCTCAAGTATCACATTGAAGGTATGAGTAGAGTTAATTACTTTAAAATTCGTATTTTCTACAGTGAATTAAAGTTAATAAATTGTTAATAAATGCATGAGCCTATTCCTGTTTTATAATAATAATAATAATAACAATAATGATGATAATAATAATAATAATTGATTACATAACGACGTAATATTTCGTAATTATATTAAGATTCATATGATTTTGAGGGGACAGGCATTTTGGTGTGCCGTGTTGAGTCTAGGGGTCTGGGGTGTGCCGTGAGTAAAAAAAGGTTGCGGAACACTGGTCTAGATGATTCAGTCCGCAGCGTACTGGCTCAGTATGCGTCCTAGCGAGATTCCTGAATGTATATTGTGAAGAATTGTTATTCTTATTTTGTGTTTAGTAAAAAAATATCTTTCTGGAAGGTATGATTTTAGAATGAAATAGTGGGAGCGTGGCAAAAGTGTTTTCAGTTTATGCAGTACACCCGTATACCAGACTGTATCAAAAGTCTGACTTCCTTGCTGCATAGCGTTATGTTCCCTGTTGGAAGTCGAACTGTGTAGTACCATAAACAGTCACACAGTCTACATCACATAAAGAAGTAAGAAGAATATCGAGTTAACTACAGTTATTAACAAGGATTCACTAGAATGGTGTTTACATGTTCCAGAATTAATTTTAGTCTGAAAATGACTATCAGTCTCCTGTGTAGCCAAAACGATGCTAAATTTCGGTGACTAATGTTTGTATGTAAACTTTTTCGAATAGAGTAGCGGATAGTTGAACAATGAGGAAAATTTAATTAGATAGTGAATCAATGAGGAAAACCACTTATAAACAGTGATAGTCGGTGGTCTGTTTAACATTGTCGTTAAACGTCATAACCGCTAATTTCTTGCGATTAGAACATATTAATAATATTATTACTGTTATTTACATTATATATTTTTTAAACTTTATTTAGGAAGTTTTCAAATAAAACTTTTTGGTATTTACTAGAAAGTAAGTCCCATTCGATTATAAGATTTCCCCCTATATTTTGGGTGTATTTTCGAAAAGCTTACCCTTTTTAATTATTGGCCTGAACACTGGAATGCTATCAGACGACTTCTACTGTAGTACGGTTTATTTCAATAAATACTCGCACTGGCCAGTTACATTTGTTTCTCATTTTTATTTCCTGTTCTGATATATTTCCAATTCTGAGACCAACTCGAATATAAGACCCTTCCAAATTTTGTAGAAAAATCTGGAAAAAACGGTATGTAAACATTGCATTTAGTTGAGTTACTTGTTGATATTCACATTTCGTTGAATAATTTTCTGTTCAACATCGCCAGAGGTCTTACAATTAAACATTTCTTCGCCTACTAGAATTTGTTCGTGACATGTAACCAGTTGTTTATTTGTCTAAATGGAAAAGCATTACCTGTATCTAAATGTTCTCATTGAATGTGTGTGTGCGCGCGCGCGCGTGCGTGTGTTATATCAAATGTTTTAATGTTATCATACAGTTGATTAAACATTTTTAAGTAATTATCGTGTTTTGAATTAATTTGGGTCGCTTCGTTTATCAATAAACTGTTATTTTTATATTATTAAAATTGGAAACTACTGAGCTGTTGGGTATGATCGATTGTTTACAACGTGATTCATATTTTTCTAAAAGTTTCTGCCACTCACCGTAGGGCTTCTTCAAATAGAAACGCGTTCAGCAGAGGATGGCAGACATCTCGTTATTTTTCGTTTATTTCTCGGTTTTTTTTTTTTTTTTTTTTTTTTTTTTTTTTTAGTAATTCGCTTTACATAAGATTGCTAGAGGAAGGAATTTGGACAGCCAGCCTCGTGTATCTTCTGTTCACGTCCCAGCCGTCACCGAATGAGCTGATCCTGTGTGTCAAGGGATGGCCAACGCGTTTCTGTTTGTTTTAGTGACTTCTCACGGTTAGTCAGAGTATTGATTTAGATACTACAGGTCGAGTTTCTGTGAACTGTAGACGGACAGGTAAAATTTAAAGATTATCGTAAGTTAATAAATATTTAACAATTACACAAGCGCACGAGCATAATTGTTGTCACTGTTGAGTTACCGCCTCCCAATCGTCCTGTCTGTACGCCACAACACTACCGTGCTGTTTTGTACGATACACCACACAATGAATGCAAGAATGTGGAAATTTGGAGAGAGAGAGATAGCGGAATTACCACAGAAGGATACTACCTTTTTATTTGTATTACTATTCTTTTATCTTTTACTTATTTGAAAACACACATTGCTTATTAATTTTTATTAATATGAAGACAGTTGAATCAGTGGGGATAAAAATTAGAAAAATTCCTAAATCCGATGGTATTCTCCTACTTATTTCTTGAACCCACCGTCCCCGTTTCCTCGCCAGTTCGAAAAGTAAGAGTAGCTCTTATTCGCTAGAAAGAAAAGACGACATTTTACTAGTAAAATTCCATCAAAACCGTACAGTCTCTGTAAAGTGTTTATATTAGTTAAACTGAGCTATCGCTCGCTCTGTAGCATTTGGCGGTAATACTGGCGGGTACCAAGCCAGACTGTTCTGTCGTGGCTTCCAAGTTAGCCAAACGCCCTGCTTCTCAGTTCTGTAAACGGTGTTATCTGTTTTACGTAGTTTGGTTGCGCATGCGTTATTAGTCGTTAGATGTTCTTAAGTACTGCAATTGAAAGGAGCACACGCTGTTTATAAACGTTTTCATAATAATTCTCACATTTCCACCTTGACCTTCTTCGTTTAACATTGTGTTTGCTGCTATTTTACTCAACGAATATGTCAGACTCTTACTGTATTTAGATAGTGCATCCTTATCAAACATATTTTTGTGTTTTCAATAAAATTAAATATCAGAAAATGAAAGGTAATTCATTTTCACTTATAGGTTGAAATCTGCTTTTTAATTATGTGCGGGCGTGCATATGTGTGTTGTGTGTGAGGGAGTGGTAGGGGGTAGGGAGGGAGGGGTTAGACCTGTGAGTATGGTCTTTGACTAGAGGTCTATAGGTCCTGGGTTCGATTCCCGGGTGGTATCATAAAACCAGTTTGCGCTTTCAGCCGCCAGGTAACCGACTGTGGAACTGACTACTTTGGATAATATCTTTAGTCGAAGCTTAGTGCTGGCCATACGACCCATGCTGACAGATTACCCTGCAAGTACTTCGGTGGTACAAAAAAAAAACAATGTATATATATATATATATAAATTACTACTTATGTACATGATATCTTGGTTCTGTATGTTTGAATACATACAAATTAATATTATGTAAGAGTCCTGTTAGGATATATTTTCTTACAGCTTGCAGTATTCATTATGCTCTTTGTCAGCGGTATTGAAACGGTGGTTTGCTAAATATTTGTAGTTGGTTGCTGTATGTTGGTATTAATGGGTGGCTTTGTTGGTTTCGCTAATGTGATCGGGTTTGTTTAGCGACTGTTTCGAATATTACACGTTCTAACAATTGTGTCGACTTTTGTATTGCCTCGAATCTGTTTAAGTAATAATTTGTTCTCTATTTCAATACGTATAGATTTTGCCCGGTGTATACTACTACTTAGACAAAAGACATGTCTCTTATGATGCTTTTTATTTGTGTGCGTGCGCGCTCGCGTGAGAGAGCAAGGGAGGGGGCCGTGCTTGTGTATTAGACCAGCGAATATGGTCTTTGACTAGATGTCTATAGGTCCAGGGTTCGATTCTCTGGTAGTATCATAAAACCTGTTTGCGCTTTCAGTACATACAAAATGATAAGAGGAAATTTGAGAGAGAGGCTCTTATTTAAAAAGTGAACTTAGACCTGTATAATGGCATTTCCTGTAATTAATAATAAAACAGAAGTAAATAAAATATATTTTATATTACCTACTTAATACATTTTTAAAATCGTCAGATTGCCATGGACCTCCCTGTTTTTGACCGCAAGACGTGTGTTTAGTAAACATCACAGCGTCACGTTATCAACAAACGTTTCACATGCAATGGATTATGCAATTATAGTTTTCCATACTGATAACCAAGCCGTGAATAACGAGTGATTGTGTGTGTGTGTGTGTGTGTGTGTGTGTGTGTGTGTGTGTGTGTGTGTGTGTGTGTGTGTGTGTGTGTGTGTGTGTGTGTGTGTGTGTGGCGCGCGCGCTCGTTTATATCGTGGATATTTTTGCACGTGTTACGATATGTGTGTTTATTTAAGGCGAGTGTCAGTATGCACGCTTATCGACCGCTTACAATAAATCATATGTCGCAAGTAAGTGATCGTGGTGTAAGAAGGTACAGTAGTGGCTCGCTCCACGACGCATCTTGGTTTCGATTCCCACCGCGGACAAACCAAAATAATATCTGGCTTCCAAGGCTTGCCAACCGGCGGCGAGTGATAGTCCTGCATAATATTCCCCTCTACGTAGTCTTTCGGGACCGGAGCTATTCTGTAGGCCCCGTATACATCTGAGAGAATCTGCAAGTACACACACACACACCACAGGTAGGCCTATATACAGAGACGTAACGACTCACTCCCGTACTGGCAGCCGAGAAAGAAATGCCTGGACACGCCAGTTAATATCAATAATAATTTAATGTGTCGAGAAAACGAATAGTACCCAATGTGTGTGTGTGTGTGAGAGAGCGAACATTTTGCTTGAACACGTAAATATAATCTTAAATTACAAGTGTAAATCACAAGTTTCTATTTGATTCTAGAGTCTAAGTTGCATGATACAAATTGCAGATTTCGGTGGTGGGGGCCCCGGGCGGTAGTACTAAAAAAGACCCTGCATAATTCACATACATAATGACTACATTTTTTAAGTTTAATTTTTTAATTATACACGGCATTTAATTAAAAACAATAGTATTAATAAAAGTAACATTAGTTTTATATTTCGATTATTTATTTGATCACGTACAAGAAACATGTATAAAAATATAAATCACATGTATAAAATCGTATACAAGAATTGCATACATTAAAATTAATGTTTCTGTATGCTTTTTCGAGATTTTTTTGCGAATTTTTAAAAAAATGGTATCACAGATGAATTCATTTAATAATTCATATTAAATATATAGGTTGTCATTCATTTTGTTTCTTAGATAATTTTTAATTCTCTTTATACAAGAAAAATTTCGTTCTGCTGACGCAGTCGATATGGGTAGGCCTAATCTTTGAAATATTCTTAAAACAATTTCTACATTTGGAAATGTTTGTTTCATGTCTGGCGGTATGCATTAGCAGCCGAATATTCTTCTTTTTCTTCCTTCAGAAATAGGAGAAATTGTTCAACTTCGTCTTCAAATTGATTTGTTTATGTCGTTTTCATAAGATTCCTTCAAGTTTTTAATGCATTCTTTTTTCATCTTCTGGCATAGAAAGCATTAAAAAAATTTTAATTTTGCAGAATGTCTTCGTATGCTTTTTTTCTTCGGTTAAATTCAGTTATTAGGTGATCACACATTGGATAAAAGATATTGTATACGAAATTTTCCGTTGCAGGAAATGAGCAATCATCACTTCTTTCATTAAAAGGAAATTTTCGCTTCTTTGTTCTTCTTTATTCACATTTATTGCCAGTAAGATTTTCGGCCTCTTCATTAACGATTTCGAATTCATTCTTGAATTTTGTAATAAAATTTTCAATAAATTTAATAACGATACAGCTTGAAGTACAGTACATTCTACTGACTGCATTCATTCTCTGCATGATTATATTCCAAATAATTGTCATCAGGACAATTTCGTATTTATTTATATTTGTTAAAAAAGGCTTTGGTTCGATTATAGTTAATTTGTTTTCATTTGTTGAAGTAATAAAAAATCAGTTAGTGCTTCTTCAATTTTATGGTATCCACATTTTAGAGCGAGAACCGCGTCTGCCCTTGCAGACCGTGTTGTATCAGACAATTTTTTGACTGTAAATTTGTTGTCCCAATCTAGGAGTTTTTTCCGTAAAACATTCATCGATGAGTTAAGGCATTAAAGAAGGTAAATAAATTTTGCACGAATCATTTGTTAATCATGGCCGCCCAATCATTCCACCGTTAAATCCGCAACTGATGATACATGTTGGGTACTAACGATTCGGTTGTCGCTGTACTGCGTAGTCGTCGTGATGTGACGTTTTCCGTTTCTCCTTCAGGACTTTAAAGCAAGGCAAGCACGTTGCTGGCTGTTAAGGGCGAGTTTCCGAACATCTCACGGAATTGTGTGATTTCTTTATTGCACACTTCTACGCCGGTGTTCTGATAGCTGTAACCAAATTTATAGCCCGTTTATAGTTCGCTGGCGCGTGAAAAAATAGAAAGAGAGAGAGACAAATAGACTGATAGACAGAGACGAGAGAATTTATTTCTCTTTCTGTTATGGATATTTTTTAAAATTTTGTTACACTATCTGTTTACAAAGAAGCAGTAAGCATACATACTTATGATCGTCGCTGGAAATTGTCATGAAGCGAGGGCGTGGTTACTACAGTATTAGGGTTTTTGTACGACCATACGATAAATCCCGTGGATTGATGGTCCCGACTGCTGACGGTTATTCCGTGAGATTTATGGCCAGTGGATTTCGACGTATTTCAAGTCGTTTGATGTCACGTAACTTTGGAGTAAGGATAAACAAGTGACACTTGCACCAACTGTTTGATAGCTCCGTAGCTCGATGCAACAAAAAGTCACTGATTATCCATTATTTTACAAAACACAAACATACACTTTTTCAATACTCTCTTGTTACTTTACATTAAATTATACCATTATAATTTTATTGTCCGTCGATAACAGTCATAAAAGCAGTCATAAAACTGATCATTGTTTACACTCACTCCAAGCATACGTTGCGCGCGCATACACATACACGCACATGGTCAATGTCCAAAGACTTCATTTACCATAGCATTTCAAGATCAGGATGTAGGTCTTTATTTGCGACATACCGCAGGGCATTTGTTATGGCACGTAGCAACATCGCCTGAAATCTTTCAAGAATGGGGAGATACTGGAAATGTGGCAGTGGCCACACTAGTACAATCGTGACAACGTTTACCTTCTTCTAGAGCAGATGCTTCTCAGACTTTTAAGATCTGCACCTACCTTGAAACTGCTATATAATCCCACGCACAAATGAACGTTAAAATTTATGCGTGTTTGCGCGTTTGTATGTCCAAACTGGTATAGGCTATTAGGTTTATTGGCCAAACATAATCAGGGTTGTTTTTGTAATGCTTGTATTTTTATAAGTGTTGATTATTATAGTTCAAATACAAAAAAAATTGAGTAGTTTTAAAATTAAATAGTGTAAAGAAATCAAATATTTTTTACATGTTAAAATAATTTTTTAATAAACGTATTAAAAATGTAAATTAATTGTCTTTGAAGTTAAAGAAATGAATTATTAAGTTATCTTTGCAAGTTATTTATTTTTTTTTTAAATCTTGTTTTTGACTAGGTTACGACGCCGCACTAAAACAGTCCCACAACCCCCTCGGTGAGGGGGGGGGGCGCTTCCCATGTTGAGAAAAGCTGTTCTAGAAGTTACGCGTATATTGTTTTGTGCGTGGTTGGTCATCGTTTGGTTATTTTAAATGTTTCTTGTCTTATTTATGGTGTGTTTTGCGACATGTGTTGCGATAGGTTAATTTGGTGTATCGCTTTCTGTACTCGAAGAGAGTCTATACTTTGTTGTTTGTTTTACGGGCATAAAGTCCCGCGTCCAGATACGCAAACTGAGTTGTCCGCCTTATTTCCTGTCAGCGAGAAAGTTTACGAAGGTACTCTACTGTGTGTGTGGTTACGTACGATTGTAACCTCTTCCTTCTTTTTCGTCTTTTTCTTCTTCTTATCCTCAATCCAGTTTATTGTCCTAGTTTTATTTGGATTGTTCTACTTCATTTTATAAAACAAAAATACCAAAATCGGACCGGATAACGACAGAAAATTTGTAATTTCTTTATTGTACTGTGACGACTAAGAGGATCGTTTCTTACTGAAAAACGATTTTTTCAGAATATCATTACAAATTTAAGAGCAAAGGAAGATTGGAACTTCAGAGACTCTGGCTTTGTTACTCTCCCAAGCTGAATAGGTGTTATTGTGAGCCTTGCTTGGTGGTTGTTCGCCGGCAGAATATATTAAGTTGCTATTCTCGGGTAAACGGTGTTAATGGATTCGAAGGGTCTGAGCAAAAGAACTAGTCAACGTGAGTCATCAGGACGTCATCTAGAGGCATACGCTGCTTACGACACATTGGATGAGTCATTAGTTAGAAATAAGAAAAGAGGCAGTTCTTCACCGACTGTTACATGTCTCGCCTTTTCTGGCCCAGCAAAATGTATACGTTAGGGGTCACAGAAAACTTCCGGGAAGTGTAGAAGTAAAAGGAGGAAATTTCCTCTCTGTAATTAAACTGTTGTCAAATTATGACCCAGTGCTAAAGGAACTCACATACCATGATATAAAGAATGATATAAAGACTGATTTCGAAAGAGGCGAAAAAATATTGTGAATGATATCAGTGCAGCGTCATTTTGTTCACTAATCCTTGACTACACGCCAGGTATTATACGAGTAGATCAGTTAAGTGTTGTTTTTCGGTACGTGAAAATTATAATAGATGAGGGATCAAACCAACTTACCTAAACCTTTTTTCTCTGTGCGTAACCCTGCGGCCACTGTGATCATTATCATCAGTAGTTTCGCAGCCCACCGTGGGCCTCAGCTTGCCTCAGGATTTTCCTCCAGACTTCCCTATCCTTAGCCAATGCCCACGAATTTTTTACTCCAAGCACTTTCACATCGTCTAGGATTCCGTCGATCCATTGTAGTCTGAGTATTCCATGCCCTCTCTTTCCTTATGGCATCCTGTTAAGAACATTGCGGCCACTGTGATGAGGGATTTTATTGTATATTGTCTTCAGAAAAATTAAGTCGACTTGAGAAAATGCAGAGGTCAAGCTTATTACGGTACGCGCACGTTATATGGTGCTTACAGGCGAAATGAAAAGCTGGAAGAGAGGGCAAAATACATCCGTTGTGGTGAGCATGTTAGTCTCGCAGGTGTTCCTGTAGTCAGCAGTTTTTTTGACATTCTTGACTGTCTTTTTCAATTTTTTAATGCGAGTGTTAGGGTGTGGTCAGTGCATCAGGATGAGGGTACGGACGTGCCTTCTTGAACACTCAAAACGTTATGCCTCACCAGGTGGACTTGAAGAGGCGAAACATTGACATCTGTTCGATTTAGTCACAAAAATGTATTAAAAACATTGATAGAAGTCAGTCTGAAATCCAATTAACGCTAATGAAAGAGCTGATGCAAACGGATTAAAAAAGTAAACTTCGAAAGTTTCTTTTTATATTTCTGGTATCATTTTTTCAAAAAATATTGTCTTCTGTCTGCAGGTATCTCTTAGTCAAAATCGATTAACATGAAGGATGCTGAAACTTAAAGAAAGTTGAAATTTAAAAGTGTTTATGTAAACGTCAAACAGACGAGATAAATTTTTGCTGAAACAAAAACTAGGGAGTTTATGTGTGGAACTGGCAAGAACGTGGCGAGTAGAACCAAACTTTTAGCAAAAATAGGCTTACTCCTCTAAAGAAAAACATTTTGATGAATGAGCCAATATGGTAGGATTGAGGTTGAAAACAGCCGACATAGTAGACACCTTTGAAAGGAAAATCCTCAGACGCATTATAGGCCCAATACAAGAAAATGGCTCATGGAGACTGAGATACAACAATGAACTGTATCTAATATATAAAGAGATACCAGTCTCAAAATTTATAAGAATGCAAAGATTGCGTTGGGCCGGACATGTTATGAGAATGGAAGATGGCAGGAACCCCAAAAGGGCTCTGCTGGGTACGTGGAAGGGAATGAGACCTAGAGGCAGACCGAGGAAGAGGTGGGAAGATGGCGTTGCAGAGGGCGCAAGGGACATGGGGATAAGAAACTGGAGGAGGGCTGCAATGGATAGCAGAGATTGGTGGAGGCCAGGGCCCGACTAGGGCTGTAGCGCCATAGGAGGAGGAGGAGGTAGGATTGAGGATGGTGAAGAAAGATTTTAAGTAGAAATTTATGAACAGTTGGTGGACATTTTAGTTTCCCAATTAGGAGAACGGTTTAAAGCATTCAGTGCATTGTGTATCATCCTAATGGATAGTGCTAGAGACGATGAACTGTATCGTTTGTCAGAACGCCTCACACATCAATACAAAAAAGTTTTAATATAGTATTTACCTCAACAGATCAATTGTGAGAAATGTATTAAAAAATACATGAAACGTTACGGCTTAGCTAAAGACATAATATGTGAAGATTCAAGTTTTTCCCTCAAACTTGCCTGAAGTATGTAGGCCTACTGCTTATATTATATTATTCGTTAGCTTGCCTGTGACAACAGCAACAGCCGAAAGGTCATTTTCTAAATTAATCATTAAAACATTTAAGAAGTACGATGTCACAAGAACGGCTGTCCTAAGTATTTAAAATGAGCCGGCACGGAAAATAAACTTCGGCCCCTTTGCTGATTCCCTCGCGTCATCGAAGTCGCGGAAGAGGATGTTGTAACTTGAAGCAGAATACTACGTTAGGACTGCTGTCAGTTTTACTGCTTTTATTCAAGTAAGAAATTTTCAGATCATTATTTGATCTGATAATGATCTGGCGACATTCCAATAAATAAGGGAGTTAAGCAGGGATGCTGTGTTTCCCCAACCTCGTTTAATATTTACATTGACGACATGTTGAGAGCATGGAAGTCCAGAGTGACTTCGGAAATACAGGTTAACAAATCAATTTGTATGGATTCCCTGTTAAATGCGGATGACATAGTTCTTATTCAAGAAAATGAGAATGATTTGCAAAGAGCTGTTTTAATTACAAGAAGTGGCAAGAGAGTACTCACTGGCAATTTAAGTAAGAAAGACCAAAACCATGGCCTTTAAAGGTAAATATCCAGTGAGGACTAAGATAGTTATAAACAACAGCACTTTAGAACAAGTGAGCCGTTTCAAATATCTCGGCTGTGTAGGAAGCTATGAATCTGAATATGATATAAGAGAGAAGATAAATACATTTAGGAATATTTGTGGTACAATTCATAGAAATCTTAGAAATAAAACAAGACATAGCACAAGGATTAAATTTTATAAGACAATTGCAATACCCAGGTTGATTTATGCAAGTGAGGCGTGGGTCATGACAAAAAAGGAAAGCGGCAAGATTCAGAGTGCTGAAATGCAGTTTCTTCGAAATACTCTAAATTATACATTGGAAGATCGAATAAGGAATAAAGATATCAGAGCAGTACTCGAAGTAAAGGTCGTAAATGAAACTATTGCAGTTTACAGAAGACAATGGTGGGATTATCTCCAAAGGATTACAGAGGATCGATTGCCGAAAGCGGCACTGAACTATAAAGCCATTGGTAAAAAAGACGTGGATCGTCCGAGGTGAGATGGGTGCTGGAATAGGTTTATATAACCTAATCCTTGAAGAGGAGAAGAAGAAGATTATTTTATAAGAGTTTAAAAAAAAACTTTAAAAATTATAACCTTCATATTTTTACTTAAGTACCGTCGTCGTCTCGTGTCGGCCGGAGCGCCCTCTTTTTGATAGTAATTTTAATATTTTGATGCGTGTGTGGTTCATTTTTATTATATTTTTGGACACGTTCAGCTATTTGCAAAGTTTATTTATATACTTATGACTTCTGTGCACCTTGGGGATGGACCATAGAGTGTATCAAACTACGTCGTGTTTAATTAAATAATTATACGGTTTTGATTGTGATCCCAAACTTGTGATTTGTTTGGTAAGTTTATATTAATAACTCTGTTTTTACTTTGTGAAAAATGATGAGGCACTTTACGTTTTCCTCGTCTTAAGAAAATTTCATTTTCATGACACATTTTACACACTGTGTCTTGTATTATTCATACCGCTCTTTGATGATCCAGGTTTTCGAAGTGTCGTGGTGTGAGCTGGGCGCGTGTTGGTGGGGGGGGGGGGGGCAAAATCCTAGTTCGCGTACGGGCGCAATCTAGACAAGCTCTGCCTGTGTAAAAACTTAGACAATTCATGACATATCATCCAAGAAATACAGAAGAAATTTCACTTAAACAGGGGTTTTACTACTGCACTGTATGTAAATGTCAGTTACTAGAACTGTGTATTAAACATTTTTTTAAATATTGACTTATTATTTGGAACCTAAATGGAAAAGCATTACCTGTATCTAAATGTTCTCATTGACAGAGAGAGAGAGAGAGAGAGAGAGCGTGTGCGTGTGTGTAAGAGGGGGGGAGAAACGAACAGATAGTATTTTTAATAGAGCATTGTAAAATAAAAATGTTACATTCAAACATTCTGAGGTTGAATTTATAGTAATTAATGTGTAACATGCCATTACCAAAATAATGAACATGAAGTAGGCCCTAAATGTCATTGTTGTTGAGGAAAGAAAAACTTTTAAAATTTCAACACCGTAAATTCTGAATTGGTGGCCTCACTTGAAGGAAATTCCGGGGGCCTCAAAGGTCTTAAATACGGCCCTATTCGTTCCACCTTGTCTTGGACATAAAAAAACATGTTCTAAATCCATACGACTACATCGGTCGATGGTTTCATAGATTGTCATCTACCCCTATACGTTTTCTGTGGGGGGTAGTAGTATAATGAAGGACTTACTTCGCATCCTTCCAAGTTCCTTCAACTTTATTTTGTGATCGCATAAATATAAACGGATTTCTTTTTTTCTAGTATACTTTCATTGTGTAATGACCTTTCTTATTGAACATCCAGTTTTTACATCAGAATTGCAAGAGCCATTGCTTTGAGTACGATTTGTTTGGTATGATCCCAGTTCGCTGTAACTCCCGTGTAGTCATACTCGGCAAGATTCCCTTCTAAGTCATTCCGATTAATCTGCTAGTTCAGATGCAATGGCGATATTGTGGTCATGTCTTTCGTTTGAAGGTTTCGATTTCGCATGATGTTAGTATACTGTGGCATACTATAGGGCGCAGCAATAATGCGACATGACATGTAAGTACGGGTATCCAAGAAACCGTTACATTTGCTAATTTGTTGTGATTAGCACACCCGTCGTAAACCTGTGAAATGTTTACTGTTGCCACTGTCCCCCTCTCTCTCTCTCTCTCTCTCTCTCTCTCTCTCTCTCTCTCTCTCTCTCTCTCTCTCTCTCTCTCTCTCTCTCTCTCTCTCTCTCTCTCTCTCTCTCTCTCTCTCTCTCTCTCTCTCTCTCTCCTCCCTCTGCTTTATTCTTAGAGAATTAGGTTTGAAAAACATATTAAAACAGCTTGGGCACCCCACATTAGCAAAAACGAAACGATAACAATTATTTTTTCGGCTTAATTAGTCTCACCGAATTGCCTGAGCCAAATTTTCGGAGACTGTTTTAATTTTTTCCATAAAATATTTTTATTGGAAGTGTTATGTTACACATTTTATATTACCATAATTATTACAATTAGTATTGAACACATCGTTATTATTCTTCCTTTCCTTCTGTCGATTCAGCCATCTATGGTCTGCGATTACACAGCGTTCTTCACTTCCTCAAGTTCTTTACTCCTTCCCCCAGTATTCCTTCATTATTGATATGTCGTTTCAGTTAAGAAAGTAGTAGGATTGTATAATAAATAACAATAGCATATGTGTGTGTGTGATTTTTATCATTAATAAAGATTAAATAAATTTGAAGCTTTTTTTTCTTCAAACCAAGTCATTTTGATAATAATTTAAATTTTTCTCAACAACCAAATTTCACTATGAATAACGTGCTAATGACAAATCAAATGTATTGGGATTTGTTGTTGTTTTAGACGTACTGCCTTCGTATTCGTGATTGTCCTAGTTTTTGATTTCGATTGTCCTACTTCATTTTATCCGATTGGTACTACATTTTAAGTTCACGCTCTCTCTATGGATTACTGACCCATGAATCATATTCTAATTCTTCATTTCCTTTAGACGCGGATTTGATAAACAGTCTGACTCTTCCGTTATCTCTTCTTTTTGGTCTGTATCGTTATTATTCGGAAAGCAGTCTAGCTAACGTGGTCCTTCTATTTCTCCTTTAAAACGTTAATTATCAATGCAATCCGGGGTCTCACGAACCAGGCAGGTACGTATTATCTTATTGCCAAATTGCTCCCTCAGTGTGAAGTTAGAGGCTGTCACAAAAATCTTAATTAATCCCTCTTGCTAAGACCCGTGTGTCACGAGTGCCAGTAAGTAGTCGCCTACTGTTCTTTTTTAAGTGGGTTTCAAGAGACTGTATAGTTTTGGAGTTGTTCCATGGGCGTGACTGGAATCGTTCATTTTCCTTTCTATTTTTGCTTCGCCAGTGAGCGTGGGATGACATCTTACAGATATAAAATCCGTTAATTATAAAATGTTAAAAAACTGCGTCCAGAGCAGACACAGCCACCACGACATTGTAGGCCTGTATTTTGCTTCCTGTCTGCGGCTGCTCCGTCGTAACAGTACGTTACCGTCATATTCCTCAGCCACGTAGCGTCTCGTTCGTCGTAGCGAATTTATTTAATTTCAATAACATGGAAATAGCTTGGGAGAGACAGGGCAAGCTGCCTACGTGAAACCTACAGCATACAAAGAAGATAATGTGGCCAGGACTACGCACCAACCGCCTGTTGTTACCCACGGTGAGTCGATTTGATAGATGAAAAGCCTTGAATTACCTTGATTTGATGGTGTCCCCGGGAAATCGAATCCGGGACCTCAAGGTTAGTAACCAAGCGTAATGCCCACTTAATTGTAAATAATTACTAGAGCCAAATAAGTCGTCTATAATGAATATTATCATAGGGATCGCTTCATATTATCCCTCTCAGACGGACTCCATTCTTTATCGTATGGTTCGGCGTGAGTTCCGTTAGAAGAAATCCATTTCAGTAACTTGATAACTTTCGTTGCTCTGATAACTGTGTATTCTGTATTATTTCCCATTAAAGACCCACGGTTTATTAAAAAATATATCAGGGTGTGAAAGTGTATGAGAGCTTTTGTCCACACACGCAGACTTTACCACTTAACGCTGTTAAAACTATATTTTTTAAAATTTATTTTCACGAATAAATTTTCACCGAGTTCTGACTGGAACACGTTGACAGGGTATTCAAGTGACAGGAATAGGATTTCAACGCGGAAAACACATCACGGTCGTGGATTTGCAAATAGGGATACCTTGAAAATTAACTGGTCACTCTTTATTTAATAAATATTATCGTGTGCCAGTATTTTTGCGGGGCTTTTAGTCGATAGCGGTGTCAGGGACAGAATTCTACAAGGAAGTTTAACCGCAAGTAAACGGATGTAGAACATCCAGTTCCGAGCAGTACGGTCTCGGCTTATATGGAAGGGAACAGTTACTAAGATAATCACCGTTGTCCTCCTCCTCATCATCATCATCTTGACGGCTGAACTCCTTTCGAAGGGATAGCTGCTTCTTCTATCTCATGTTGACATGCTGGAATGATGATTTTCCCCTTCTGAGGCAAGGTTCTCATATTTTTTAGCCATCTCATTCCTTTCTCCACGCCTTATTGTATCTTGCTTTTTATTCCACCTCGTCATTCTCATTATTTACAAATCCCCGTATACTCGATCCTCCTATCATGTGCGCAGGGTCTCTTCCTCCCATTTTACAAACTACAAATTAGATTTCTCGTCTTGCCTGTCTAGGAGTCTGAACCATCTGAAGTTGTTCGAGTTAAATAAGTGTGCGCGCTCGCGTTTGTGGGCAAGCGTTTTACACCCTGGGTGGCCGTTTCTCGTATCCGGGCTACTATTTCTTGTTCTAGTCTTCTTTTACTCATATTCTCACCAACATCATTCTATCTTTTCGAGGCCTTTTGTTTCTTCCTGTAGGTTGCCGTTCCCGTATCTTTAATGGTAGTTGTCCTACGTGCATGTACGTACGAGATTATATTTTTTTTTGCGTTTATTCTCTTTCTAATATCTTCGTTTCTTACCCTATCTGTCCTAGTGAGACCACAGCTTCTTCGCCAAAATTCCATCTCTGCTATTTCCAATTTCAGATCCATCTCTTTTGCCTATTCAAGTTTCTGCGTCATATATAGCGGTGCTTTCGAATACCGTCTTATATATAGCGTTGTTATTTCTGTATTCTACGGTGAAAAGTGTAGTCGTCTTGCAATTATTTTCCCTTCGTCACCTTGCTTAAAATATCCTCATCGACGTTTCCATCCACTCTTTATCACTACATCTAGGTAGTTGTATTTGCTAACATGTTGAGTTATGCCATATTCTGTATGTAAATCTACTCCTGCACTACCTGTTGTCTTTTCCCCACTTTTTATATACCTCGATCTCTTGTCTTACCATGTAGGACGCAGCTTCATCATCAAGTAATCTTACTGTTCCATCGTTCGCAAATGAGATTTTATGGATTCGATAGTCGGTGATTTCTGGTCCCATCATTTTCTTGTCTATTCGTTTATTATTTGTTTAATCTTTAATCCCTTAATTTATGAACCCTCTGTACACACCTTCCTTTCCCTTCTTCTGTCCATATCTCGCTCCTGTTCATCCTTACGTATGATGCATATTGTCTTCATTGTATAACACCGCTGGGCGAATTTCCATTTTGTAAAGCCTCGTGCTTGTAATCCTTCTCTTTATTCTTTATACAATATTTATATCTGTAGTAGACATTTTTTATCCAGAATAAAACGGCTTTGAAGTGAGGACCAGCTTAGGCGGATGGGGTTTCTGTCTCCTATTTTATTTACCTTCATGTAACGGGATATGTAAAATGCAAACATTGCGAACGGAGATAACCGCTTAGTTCTTTGCTTGCATTTGGTCATGTAAAGTTAAGTTTGTTAATTGTTCGGTGTGCAGAATCCACATATTTTTGATAAAAGTGTTACAAAGAGCGTTTTTTATAAGCATTATAAGGTACATTGCATTGTAATTACGAAGTTTCCACAAAAGATTGAAGGTGACAACCTATGCGTCCTTAAAATTGAACCTTGATATTACAATTATCTTAGATCTTAGTGGTACTCGTATTGTAATTATGTGGTATAATATTAGATATTGATATCAGATGATTCTGTTATTTTCTTGAGGTTAATATCTTACTGGTTAGAATAATATTAAGCCGCTGGTTTTTAGTATGTTTGGTACATTTTTACCGTAGCTGTCAGTTGTGCATGAGCATCTCTATTTTTTAGATCGGTTTGATAAATTGGGACTTTTACAATTGCTTGTCACGATCAGGCGCGCATTTATAAACGGGTTGTCAGGGCGTTTTTCTAGGGAGTGCAAAGAATGATGGAGATTTTTGTCGAGGGCGAACACTCGCATTTCGGTAATGAAATAAGGGCCCATGGCACTGTTCATAACAGACGAACTGTTCATAAAGCAACGAATTAAATGATGTTTTAAGATAAAAGTAATACTGAAGGCGATTGTAAATAATTTTTTGATGAATAAAATTTAAGAATACCGCGATTGATACAGTTTAATTTTGGTTTTATTGTTGTAAACGAGTTACATATTGCCTTAATCTAACCTGCTGAACTGGAACGCGCATAGTAAGTTAAGAAAGAAGTCAGTGTTATAAGGGATGAGGAGGTAAGTTTTACAAAATGCTTCTTTACTAACCACAAAAGTACTATATATCAATAATAAAAATTGTAGTCTCTTTTCTTGTATCACGGAACCGGCTTACAAGAGGTAGAGCTCACTGCCAAGTGTGAAATACGCGTTCGTCGATATACAACTACGTAAAATACCCATGTCTCGAAATTTGTACTGTTCAAAGCATGTCCCCGTGAAAATTAACAGTTTTATGTCCCGATTTGAAAACCAATAACGCATCGTCAATGAACCCTAGATCTGAACCCGTGAGAACTGTTATAAATATAGCTCCTTTATTTACGCGTATATTCGCTCTTTCCCCAGTTTCGTCGTACAACGACTTTTACTTCCATGTTCCTTAAGGAAATGGAAGTATGGTGATAGCAAAATATCGGTATGGAGAACCATACATGACTTCCATATTCTAAGATTTATATTTAAAATCATTTTCAGCCAAACAACCAGGCTGTGTCTTACCTGCCTTTTTATTGCTGTATTAAATGAAAAATATTATATTACATTAAAATGAAAAAATTATAATTTTATTGCCTGGCAACAAAATTATTTTATTTTTAACAATTACCATTGTTTCAAAAAGTTTAAATAAATTTTCAAGTACTTTACTCTTGTTAAAACGTAAAAGGTTGCAGGTAAACTACCCCTTCCCCTTAACCGATCTTCACCAAAATCGAAAGTCATTGAGACCTCTACAATTCAGGGACGTATGCAAAAAATTATTTCATTCTGTTTGAATTTGCGGCTGTTATCGTTTGCCATAGAAAATACGCTTGATAAAAAAACGTTGCAGGTAAACTACCCCTTCCCCTTAACCGATATTCACCAAAAACAATAGGTCTTGAGTACTCTACAAATCAGGGCTGTATGCAAAACATTATTTGATTCTGTTTGAATTTGCGGCTGTTATCGTTTGCCATAGAAAATACCCTTGTTAAAAAAACGTTGCAGGTAAACTACCCCTTTCCCTCAACCGATCTTCACCAAAAACAATAGGTCTTGAGAAATCTACAATTCAGGGCTGTATGCGAAACATTATTTGATTCTGTTTGAATTTGCGGCTGTTATCGTTTGCCAAAAAAAAAAAATTTCCCTTGATAAAAAAAACCGTTGCTGGTAAACTACCCCTTCCCCTCAACCGATCTTCACCAAAAACAATAGGTCGCGAGTACTCTACAAATCAGGGCTGTATGCAAAAAATTATTTGATTCTGTTTGAATTTGCGGCAGTTGTCGTTTGCCATAGAAAATACGCATGATAAAAAACGTTGCTGGTAAACTACCCCTTCCCCTCAACCGATCTTCACCAAAAACAATAGGTCTTGAGTACTCTACAAATCAGGGCTGTATGCAGAAAATTATTTGATTCTGTTTGAATTTGCGGCTGTTATCGTTTGAAATAGAAAATACCCTTGTTAAAAAAACGTTGTAGGTAAACTACCCCTTTCCCTTAACCGATCTTCACCAAAAACAACAGGTCTTGAGAACTTTACAATTTAGGGCTGTATGCAAATAATCTTTTCATTCTGTTTGAATTTGCGGCTGTTATCGTTTGCCATAGGAAATACCCTTGTTAAAACATAAAACGTTACAGGTAAACTACCCCTTTCCCTTAACCGATCTTCACCAAAAACAATAGGTCTTGAGAACTCTACAATTCAGGGCTGTATGCGAAACATTATTTGATTCTGTTTGAATTTGCGGCTGTTATCGTTTGCCAAACAAACAAAATTACCCTTGCTAAAAAAAAACCGTTACAGGTAAACTACCCCTTTCCCTCAACCGATCTTCACCAAAAACAATAGGTCGCGAGAACTCTGCAAAACCGGACTGTATGCAAAAAATTATTTGATTCTGTTTGAATTTGCGGCAGTTATCGTTTGCCATAGAAAAAAAATCTACAGACAGACAGACACACAGACACACAGACAGATAGACACACAGACACTTTTCGGAAAACGACTTTTTTTCATGTTTTGAGTGTAGTAGAATCAGAATCTGCAATAATCTCGAACACGATTTTTTTTGCCATCACCATACTTCCATTCCTTAAGGAATATGGAAGTAATATCGGTATGGAGAACCATACATGACTTCCATATTCTAAGATTTATATTTAAAATCATTTTCACCCAAACAGCCAGGCTGTGTCTTACCTGCCTTTTTATTGCTGTATTAAATGAAACATTAAAATGAAAAAATTATAATTTTATTGCCTGGCAACAAAATTATTTTATTTTTCACAATTACCATTGTTTCAAAAAGTTTAAATAAATTTTCAAGTACTTTACTCTTGTTAAAACGTAAAAGGTTGCAGGTAAACTACCCCTTCCCCTTAACCGATCTTCACCAAAATCGAAAGTCATTGAGACCTCTACAATTCAGGGACGTATGCAAAAAATTATTTGATTCTGTTTGAATTTGCGGCTGTTATCGTTTGCCATAGAAAATACGCTTGATAAAAAAACGTTGCAGGTAAACTACCCCTTCCCCTTAACCGATCTTCACCAAAAACAATAGGTCTTGAGTACTCTACAAATCAGGGCTGTATGCAAAACATTATTTGATTCTGTTTGAATTTGCGGCTGTTATCGTTTGCCATAGAAAATAAAACGTAAAAGGTTGCAGGTAAACTACCCCTTCCCCTTAACCGATCTTCACCAAAAACAATAGGTCTTGAGTACTCTACAAATCAGGACTGTATGCAAAACATTATTTGATTCTGTTTGAATTTGCGGCTGTTATCGTTTGCCATATAAAATACCCTTGTTAAAAAAACGTTGCAGGTAAACTACCCCTTTCCCTCAACCGATCTTCACCAAAAACAATAGGTCTTGAGAAATCTACAATTCAGGGCTGTATGCGAAACATTATTTGATTCTGTTTGAATTTGCGGCTGTTATCGTTTGCCAAAAAAAAAAAATTTCCCTTGATAAAAAAAACCGTTGCAGGTAAACTACCCCTTCCCCTCAACCGATCTTCACCAAAAACAATAGGTCGCGAGTACTCTACAAATCAGGGCTGTATGCAAAAAATTATTTGATTCTGTTTGAATTTGCGGCAGTTGTCGTTTGCCATAGAAAATACGCATGATAAAAAACGTTGCTGGTAAACTACCCCTTCCCCTCAACCGATCTTCACCAAAAACAATAGGTCTTGAGTACTCTACAAATCAGGGCTGTATGCAGAAAATTATTTGATTCTGTTTCAATTTGCGGCTGTTATCGTTTGCCATAGAAAATACCCTTGTTAAAAAAACGTTGTAGGTAAACTACCCCTTTCCCTTAACCGATCTTCACCAAAAACAAAAGGTATTGAGAACTCTACAATTTAGGGCTGTATGCAAATAATCTTTTCATTCTGTTTGAATTTGCGGCTGTTATCGTTTGCCATAGGAAATACCCTTGTTAAAACATAAAACGTTACAGGTAAACTACCCCTTTCCCTTAACCGATCTTCACCAAAAACAATAGGTCTTGAGAACTCTACAATTCAGGGCTGTATGCGAAACATTATTTGATTCTGTTTGAATTTGCGGCTGTTATCGTTTGCCAAACAAACAAAATTTCCCTTGCTAAAAAAAAACCGTTGCAGGTAAACTACCCCTTTCCCTCAACCGATCTTCACCAAAAACAATAGGTCGCGAGAACTCTGCAAAACCGGGCTGTATGCAAAAAATTATTTGATTCTGTTTGAATTTGCGGCAGTTATCGTTTGCCATAGAAAAAAAATCTACAGACAGACAGACAGACAGACAGACAGACACACAGACACACAGACACACAGACACTTTTCGGAAAACGACTTTTTTTCATGTTTTGAGTGTAGTAGAATCAGAATCTGCAATAATCTCGAACACGATTTTTTTTGCCATCACCATACTTCCATTCCTTAAGGAATATGGAAGTAAAAAAATCGTGTTCGAGATTATTGCAGATTCTGATTGTACTACACTCAAAACATGAAAAAAAGTCATTTTTCGAAATGTGTGTGTGTGTGTGTGTGTGTGTGTGTGTGTGTGTGTGTGTGTGTGTGTGTGTGTGTGTGTGTGTGTGGATTTTTTTTCTATGGCAAACGATAACAGTCGCAAATTCAAACTGAATCAAATCATTTTTTGCATACAGCCCTGATTTGTAGAGTACTCACGACCTGTTGTTTTTGGTGAAGATCGGTTGAGGGAAAGGGGTAGTTTACCTGCAACGGGTTTTTTTAAATCAATAGTAATTGTTTTCTATGGCAAACGATAACAGCCGCAAATTCAAACAGAATTAACTACTCTTTTGCATACCGCCCTGAATTGTTGAGTTCTCAAGACCTATTGTTTTTGGTGAAGATCGGTTAAGGGAAAGGGGTAGTTTACATGCAACGTTTTATGTTTTAACAAGGGTATTTTATATGGCAAACGATAACAGCCGCAAATTCAAACAGAATCAAATGATTATTTGCACACAGCCCCAAATTGTAGAGTTCTCAAGACCTATTGATTTTGGTGAAGATCAGTTAAGGGAAAGGGGTAGTTTACCTGCTACGTTTTATGTTTTAAAAGGGTATTTTCTATGGCAAACGATAAGAGCCGCAAATTCAAACAGAATCAAATAATGTTTTGCATACAGCCCTGATCTATAGAGTACTCAAGACCTAATGTTTTAGGTGAAGATCGGTTAAGGGAAAGGGGTAGTTTACCTGCAACGTTTTATGTTTTAAAAGGGTATTACTTCCATGTTCCTTAAGGAAATGGAAGTATGGTGATGGCAAAAAAAATCGTGTTCGAGATTATTGCAGATTCTGATTGTACTACACTCAAAACATGAAAAAAGTCGTTTTTCGAAAAGTGTCTGTGTGTGTATCTGTGTGTCTGTAGTTTTTTTTCTATGGCAAACGATAACAGCCGCAAATTCAAACAGAATCAAATAATGTTTTGCAAGCAGTCCTGATTTGTAGAGTACTCACGACCTATTGTTTTTGGTGAAGATCGGTTGAGGGAAAGGGGTAGTTTACCTGCAACGGTTTTTTTTTATCAAAGGTAATTTTGTTTGTTTGGCAAACGATAACAGCCGCAAATTCAAACAGAATCAAATAATGTTTCGCATACAGCCCTGAATTGTAGTGTTCTCAAGATCTGTTGATTTTGGTAAAGATCGGTTAAGGGAAAGGGGTAGTTTACCTGCAACGGTTTATGGTTTAACAAGGGTATTTTCTATGGCAAACGATAACAGCCGCAAATTCAAACATAATCAAATAATGTTTTGCATACTGCCCTGAATTGTAGAGTTCTCAAGACCTTCTATTTTTGGTGAAGATCGGTTAAGGGAAAGGGGTAGTTTACCTGCAACGTTTTATGTTTTAAAAGGGTATTTTCTATGGCAAACGATAAGAGCCGCAAATTCAAACAGAATCAAATACGTTTTTGCATACAGCCCTGATTTCTTGAGTACTAAAGACCTATTGTTTTTGGTGGAGATCGTTTAAGGGAAAGGGGTAGTTTACCTGCCACGTTTTTTGTTTAATCAAGGGTATTTTGTATGGCAAACGATAACAGCCGCAAATTCAAACAGAATCATATAATATTTTTCATACAGCCCTGAATTGTAGAGTTCTCAAGACGTATCGTTTTTGGTGAAGGTCGGTTAAGGGAAATGGGTAGTTTACCAGCAACGGTTTTTTATCAAGGGTAATTTTTACTTCTTTTCTATGGTAAACGATAACAGCCGCAAATTCAAACAGAATCAAATGATGTTTGCATACAATCCTGTATTGTAGAGTTCTCAATACCTGTTGGTGTTGGTGAAGATCGGTTAAGGGAAAGGGGTAGTTTACCTGCAACGTTTTATGTTTTAAAAGGGTATTTTCTATGGCAAACGATAAGAGCCGCAAATTCAAACAGAATCAAATAGGTTTTTGCATACAGCCCTATTTTGCTGAGTACTAAAGACCTATTGTTTTTGGCGAAGATCGGTTAAGGGAAAGGGGTAGTTTACCTGCTACGTTTTTTGTTTTATCAAGGGTATTTTATATGGCAAACGATAACAGCCGAAACTTCAAACAGAATCATATAATATTTTGCATACAGCCCTGAAATGTAGAGTTCTCAAGATCTGTTCGTTTTGGTGAAGATCGGTTAAGGGAATAGGGTAGTTTACCTGCAACATTTTATGTTTTATCAGGGGTAATTTTTTTTATGACGAACGATAACTGCCGTACATTAAAACAGATCCAACTACTCTTCTGCATACCTTTTTGAATTATACAGAGCTCAAGGTCTGTTGATTTTGTTGAAGATCGGTTAAGGGAAAGGGGTAATTTACCTGCAACGTTTTATGTTTTAACAAGAGTATTTTTTCTATGACGAACGATAACTGCCGTAAATTCAAAGAGAATCAAATAATGTTTTGCATACAGCCCTGAATTGTAGAATTCTCAAGACCTATTGTTTTTGGTGAAGATCGGTTAATGGAATAGGGTAGTTTACCTGCAACGTTTTATGTTTTATCAAGGGTGTTTTCTATGGCAAACTATAAGAGCCGCAAATTCAAACAGAATCAAAAATTGTTTGTATACAGGCCTGAATTGTAGAGTACTCAAGACCTGACGTTTTTGGTGAAGAGCGGTTAAGGGAAAGGGGTAGTTTACCTGCAACGGTTTTTTATCAAGGGTAATTTTTTTCTATGGTAAACGATAACAGCCGCAAATTCAAACAGAATCAAATGATGTTTTGCATACAGCCCTGTATTGTAGAGTTCTCAATACCTATTGCCGTTGGTGAAGATCGGTTAAGGGAAAGGGGTAGTTTACCAGTAACATTTTATGTTTTAACAAGGGTAATTTTTTATATGACGAACGATAACTGCCGTAAATTCAAACAGAATCAACTAGGTTTTTGCATACCTTTTTGAACTAAAGAACTCAAGGTCTGTTGATTTTGTTGAAGATCGGTTAAGGGAAGGGGTAGTTTATCAGCAACGTTTTGTTTTAAAAAGGATAATTTTTTTATGACGAACGATAACTGCCGAAAATTCAAAGAGAATCAAATAATTTTTTGCACCCTTTCCTGAGTTGCAGAGAGCTCAAGGTCTATTGATTTTGGTGAAGATCGGTTAAGGGAAAGGGGTAGTTTACCTGCAACATTTTATGTTGTGACAAGAGAAATGTTTCCATGACGAACGATAACTGCCGCACATTCAAACAGAATCAAATATTTTTTTGCATGCTTCCCTGAATTGTAGAGGACGGAAGCTATTGATTTTGGAGAAGATCGGTTAAGAGAAAGGGGTAGTTTACCTGAAACATTTGATGATTTAACAAGAGTAAAGTACTTAATTTTTATAAATAAAGTATCCTGATAAGAAGCTCATAATAATCCACTGTGGAAACGTAGATGAAATATCTATAAATGAAGAGGTTAGGTGAACGGGGTGGGGGTAACTTTCTATAATTAAAAATTATAGTTGGAGGTGGAGGGGAGAATTTTTTATATGTGTACTACGTTATCGGCAACAAAGAAGTAGTTTTTTGTTAAAATTTCTTCCCGGGCTCTTTAGCCGTAGTCCAATGTTTTCTGCAAAACCAGACTTTTCGGCAGTGCCATCGACTGCCATCATCGGTAAAAATCGAGTGCGAAAACGTGAGGTGGTATACGTTAGTGACCACAGTACTGTGGTTAATGCTGAAGCAATAAGTAGAAAGACGTAGTTTCTATGGAAATATTTCATTTCGAATATGGTTTTAAATATAAATCTTAGAACATGGAAGTCATGTATGGTTCTCCATACCGATATTTTTTTTATGGCAAACGATAAGAGTCGCAAATTCAAACAGAATCAAATAATTTTGTGCATGTAGCTCTGATTTGTAGAGTACTCAAGACCTACTGATTTTGGTGAAGATCGGTTAAGGGAAAGGGGTAGTTTACCTGCAACGGTTTTTTTTAAACAAAGTAATTTTTTCTATGGCAAACGATAACAGCCGCAAATTCAAACAGAATCAACTACTCTTTTGCATACAGCCCTGAAGTATGGAGTTCTCAAGATCTGTTGGTTTTGGTGAAGATCGGTTAAGGGGAAGGGGTAGTTTACCTGCAACGTTTTTTTATCGGGGGTAATTTTTTCTATGGCAAACGATAACAGCCGCAAATTCAAACAGAATCAAATAATGTTTTGCATGCAGCCCTGAATTGTAGAGTTCTCAAGTCCTGTTGGTGTTGGTGAAGATCGGTTAAGGGAAAGGGGTAGTTTACCTGCAACATTTTATGTTTTAACAAGGGTAATTTTTTATATGACGAACGATAACTGCCGCAAATTCAAACAGAATCGACTACGTTTTTGCATACCTTTTTGAATTAAAGAGAACTCAAGGTCTGTTGATTTTGTTGAAGATCGGTTAAGGGAAAGGGGTAGTTTACCAGCAACATTTTATGTTTTAAGAAGGGTAATTTTTTTTTGCGAAAGATAACTGCCGCAAATTCAAACAGAATCAAATAATGTTCTGCATACACCCCTGAATTCTAGAGTTCGCAATATCTGTTGTTTTTGGTGAAGATCGGTTAAGGGAGAGGGGTAGTTTACCTGCAACGTTTTATGTTTTAACAAGGGTAATTGTTTATATGACGAACGATAACTGTCCCATATTCAAACAGAATCAAATATTTTTTTGCATGCATCCCTGAATTATAGAGGACTGAAGGTCTATTGATTTTGGTGAAGATCGCTTAAGAGAAAGGGGTAGTTTACCTACAACGTTTTATGTTTTAAGAAGAGTAAAGTACTTAATTTTTATAAATAATGTATCCTAATAAGAAGCTCATAATAATCCACTGTAGAAACGTAGATGAAATATCTATAAATGAAGAGGTTATGTGAACGGGGTGGGGGTAATTTTCTATTAATGAAAATTATAGTTGATTGGGGAGGGGAGAATTTTTTATATGTGTACTACGTTATCGGCAACAAAGAAGTAGTTTTTTGTTAAAATTCCTTCCCGGGATGTTTAGCCGTAGTCCAATGTTTTCTGCAAAACCAGACTTTTCGGCAGTCCATCGACTGCCATCATCAGTGAAAATCGAGTGCGAAAACGTCAGGTGGTATACGTTAGTGACCACAGTACCGTGGTTAAGGCTGAAGCAATAAGTAGAAAGAAGTAGTTTCTATGGTAATATTTCATTTCGAATATGATTTTAAATATAAATCTTAGAACATGGAAGTCATGTATGGTTCTCCATACCGATATTTTACTGTATGACATGTTTTCTGTAGGCCTATATGCGTGTATTACTGCTCTGTGTAAGGGATTTGCGGGCTTTTTTGCCCGGAATCGTTTTAGTTTTCTAAAATATTCAGTTCTTTTTGCCCTTATTTCTTGACGTTTATTTAATATCCTATTATTTGTAACCTTCTTCCACTTAAACCCTAAGTTCATAATTACTTTTCTTAAACATGATAACCCACTTTGAAAGTTTATACTAGACGTAAACATTTGATGAAATTTTCGGATATATTTTTTCTGTTTTTAGAAAATTACAGACGGTTCTTTTCACTAAACGGTTGTCAAAATTATCAATATTAGATTCTGATGGATTTGCTTTACGTGGTATTGTCAAATCTGATCACTGTCCATTTTCTGTTTGCATCTTTTCACATTTAATACTGCGGATTGTTATTTCAGATGCTCCTGTTGCGGATGCTATTGGTGTTTGAACTTGTTTTAGTCTAATATTTATTAACCTTCCATTAATTTATACACGCATGAAACCACTTCCCGAACCTCGCTCTGCACAATCGCGTCACGTTACTTCAGGAATTTTTCTGATTGTGTTATTAAATATGTATTGTTAACGGTAACAATAATTTTTTAAGCGGGTAAAATATTAGGTCAAGAAAACCCAGTATCAGTATACATGTCCACAAACAGTATTAAATGAAACATGAAATGTAATTAAACTATTTACCACACGGCTCAAGTCCTATCTAAAGACTGTAACGATACAGACTAAATAGTATTTTCACGGTAAATGTTTATGGAAACACAGCGCATGAGATGTCCGGTTGCGCTGTGCATGCTGCTGTCGACAAGGTTGCCGGCCACCATAAAAAAACTAGGCGGGTAATGGATGCTCATTCAGATTTCTAGGTTTCAAAACGCGGCGCTGTATGGGAGCCAGAATACAGGCACCAAGCAACTATTAATAATATTAGTAATAATTATTATTACAAGCACCTTCAAGTAATAATTATTTGTAGGCCTGTTTATTACATAATTTATTTCAATGTACGATTTCCTAAATATTAAGGACGAGATTTTCTCTTTTTAAGTCCTAAATTGTAAGAGATGTATTTCTAACGATTTCAGTAACGGTGTAGTGCGTTAATTGAAACACTCGTGATTAACATAGTTGAAAAGGACGGGACTGGATGAGCGGCAGTACGCAGCGCGACCACTGAAGTATATTTGTACGATTCACTCAATAATTTGGAAACCAATAAAGATAAAACATTGGGGGTTATATCAGAATTAAATTTGAAACTTTCTGTACATTTGACTCGCTTAATGTATTAGCCTATCTTGAATAGGGAAAAAGTTTCTCGCAGGCTACTTTTTACGTCTCACGACTGAAAAAAAAATTTTGATATATTTTTTAATTTTTGATTTTGTTATCACAAGGATATTATTAAATTAAAATAGCATGTTTGTCATGTACGTGATCTGGACCACATGTAAAAAAAATTATCGTTAAAGAGTAAGAACTTCTTGCGTAAGGACAGTTTATATTTTCATACGTAGGCTACTAAATTGAATGTGCGATGGTTTTACAGTATTACGTTTTTTATTTTTACCGACTTATTTTTTGGACTAAATTTTTACTTAAAATATACCAAAATGTGAAGAATTAAAATACTGTTACCTCTGTGTACATTTTGTAGACTTATCTAGTACTTTATTTTTATCGGTCGAGGTTTTCAAGTCGCGTAATAGTAGCGAACGTAAAACCCATAAGCGCAATGTATTTCCCTATCTCGCCCATTGTCTCATCCGACTGTGGAACCAAGAATAGATCAGTGGTTTGACACTTAAAAGCGCCTGAGTGGCTCAGGAAACCACCGGCGGACTGCATCATAAGCGACAAGTAACGTAAAAATATAAAAGGCAGTGTTTAATTGTAAATAAATAGAAAGAGGTAGTTTGCACATTAATTATATCTTACTACACATATTTAACGGTGATTGTTATTATGTCAGTGTAACAATGAAGATATCAGAAAGACATTAAACATTGTATATGTACATAATATCTTGGATGTGAAAACTAAGGTCTGTTTGCAGCAGTCACTAAAGCAGGAATCCCCACGTCGAGCTGAGTTGTTGGTGATGCAGAGAAGAATCTGTGAGGCGACTTCTGCTTGTTCTCGATTAACGTAATTGTGGAGATCTCCCTTTCACAGATGTTTTTACTTCCAAACATCGACGTCATTTCCTACCCAAATTTCGCAGATCTGAAAATCGTTCATCAGGCAGTAGCTTAAAAAAATCCTACCCCTTTTTCTTGCCTGGTCTGTAGGAAGGGATCAGCGTGTAAACAGACAATTCTAGTTGAAAACCCTTTAACTTTGAATAACAGATGCGAATTACTACGAATCAAGGACGAAACATTGGTCTAGTTCGTCTGTTTTATCTAGCCGAGGGATCGTAAGAAATAAACAGGGTCTTATAGTAGACTATAGTGAAAATAAAACAGGACTCGCAGGTACACTTTCCATTGAAAGTGAAGTCTATTGTACGTTATTTAGTATCCTCAAACATACACACTGCAAGTAGGTTTATTTTCACCTGACGCACATTTCACAGAAATTATTCTGTATCTTCGGAGGTTTGTTTGAATTGCAATTGAATGTTCATTGTTACAATGTAATTGTAATTACAGATATTGTAATTATAAGGAATTGTAATTGTGAGGAGATACCTCTCCTATACAGACGTAAATGTAACCTCTGAAGATAATAAATAATTTGTGTGAAACGTGAGTCACAGAACCTACTTGGAGTGTATATATTTGAAGGTATTACATGGAGACCTGCAGGAAACTCATCGAGTTCCTTACAAAGGACTCGTTAGTGTACGTTTATTAGTGAAGAAATTAGACATTCTTCCAAAGGCTTCTCCTGAAAGATCGTTCTCAGTTAAAATAAGTCTTTATTAGTCATTTACTAATTAAAGTGAATAGAGTAATCACTAAACTATGTTTAGAAGATAAGGTCGCATACAAAGGTGTCGTGAGCCGCTAGTTAGAAATCACTGAACTACACGGAATTTGACGTAAAACATCGTTTACACCGTTAAACGGACATTTTGTCCCCCATAGAGCGTGAGCGTCGTAAAAATTGCAAGATCAAAAGGCGTACAAATAGGAGGCATAACATTCTGTAAGTCGCTATAGTTGCTGGATTAAGCAGGTGATTTCGGTACTATCACAAAACATAAGAGAGCAATGGATATATCGTTGACAATAGAAGGAGGCTTATTAAGGGATTAGCAGTTGTATGAATCACTCGTTCTGGAAACATTTATAGGGCTACGAGAAATTCAACCTAATATTTCCCATTATTGTTCTGAGAGAGTAGAACACTTCCGTACTTGGGACAGTTATAACCTGTAGGAAAGCGGTCGAAGGCTTGTAGGTGTATTGTCTACTTTGACAAAAATTATTACACTTACCCTTTACAAAAACCTTATACTGTAAAACTTTTTCAAGACGTGTATGTGTTGGGAGTTGCTTGCGAGAACATTGTCTGGCGGTGTAGGTATGGTACTCATCAACTCTGTGAAGTTTGGTTAACCATCGTAGCGTAGCGTATATAAAGTCCTGTAATGACCCTGCTCATAAAACCGGTGAGAATTAAATGATAGACTGGACATAAATAGTCCGCATGAGACGAGAGAAATTCAATTGTAACAAAGACGACGCACCAAACGGTGGATTGGCTGCAGAAGGCTAGATAATGTCGCTCTGGTCTGAGAACAGGTTGAGGCTCATAACGACAGTTTTTTCAACAAAGAAGAGGACTCGAAGGGTATTAATATTTGTTTATTTAATACAGTCTGGGTTCCGTTTCCCAGTAGCCGTACTTTGTTATCGGTATGTGCTAGTTGGGAGATACAGGCAAGAATGGAAAACATATTCATTGCTACTGGCAGGAAAATCGTTAGCCCGTCGTAATAAGGGCCAATGTTAATTGAATTAGCGTTTTTACCTCGACCGTTTGGCATTTGTCCGTCTTTCTATCTGTCTCTTTGGGATATGGCTTAAGATAACTTTTGAACACAACCGATTTTCGTAAAACTTAGCACACGTGTCCATAATTGTACCCTACAGAACCTTTTCGTGTTCGAGATCGACCCTTCGGGAAATAGGGGGCGAGAGAAAAATAAAGAGTCGAAATTGTGAAAAAATCGGAAAAGCGAATATGGGATATAAAATTAAAGGTAATTATAACAAAAATCTGAATATAGTGTTCATTTTTGAAAATTTCAAAATTTGTAGACTTCAGGATCCAAAAAGTGGGTGAAAATTTTGGCGAAGCCGCAATAATTCATATGGGTACCAAAGTAAAGAAAATTTTAACTTACATCTGATGTTCGATATTTCGGATCGAACCGGTCATTCTTTTCATTTTCCGAGGTTGGCACTATGGCTTTTGTAGAGCTCGTACATGCACGTGAACTTTTAGCTCTGTCGTACGCCAGCCATCTCAGTGTCAACGTCCACGAGTCGGGCCCTTCTCGGCAGGTAGAAATCCATGCATTTCACCCATCCTTTTCCCAACCAGTCTATCCTGCCTTGAGTGTCAGGTTCACCCAGTCGTGAGATACGGTAAGTCATTTTTATATTATTTATGTCTGATTAGCAATTCTGCATGCTGCTGCTTTCGAACTCACCAGAGGCTATTAAATTATCATGTAAGAAAGCCGTCTGACTTTCCATCTTTTTAAACTATTATCTCACATATATTTACTACCAGAGGGTTCATGAGGTTGCTAGCTTTTCAATTAAATATTTTGCCGTCACGACTGGGAGCACGTGCTTCGTAATTTTGTGCATGATGCTGCTGGTGGGTTGAGTTTCAGTAATTGGGTTGTAAGTCAGTTTTGGCTGCGAGATTTTTATTTTAATTACCAACGTGCCGTGCCGTTTCGTTTTTTGTGCCTGCTCGTGGGTGTTTTTGCATCCGGTTAATTATTTAAATTTCATGAATGTTTGTCATTTGTATGCTATCGCACGGAAGCACGTTGGTATAATACGTAGGCACGAGTTTGCGTTTCAATGCTGTGGCTTAGTGTCAGCAGTGAACGTCGTGTGTGCATCGCCAGGTGAGCAAATTTTGTGTAAAAATTTTGCACCTTGTTTTTTGGGGTAGTCGTTTAATTACTGGGTCAAGTCTGGTAAAGTTTGTTTCCGTCCTGTTACGGTTTGCGTCCCACGTGAAATTGTGCGCTACGTGTTTGTGACTGTCAGGCGTAAAGGGAACGGTTTTAGGTTATCCGGATTTCGGAGTAGCCTGCCTTTGTATTTAATTTAATTGTTTGGCATGACTATTACCTTTAGGTGCGATTTATATTTTGGCACATGCGATATCCTGTCCATACACGACGCGTTGACCATCAATTTTGGCACTTAATGTGTCCCAGTTATTTGTGTTTGGTTCGGTAACTGGTGAATTGTTGTACATTGTACTTTGCTGTGTTTTGTGTGTATTTATTCTATTTGGTATTATACATGTTTGTTTTTGGGTGCACTTTTGTGTACCATTATTTTGCACCGTATGTGCTGTAATCTTGTGTAACTTGTGTTTTGTTGTCGTGCTTTTGCGCTGTGTAAATCAATTTGTTGCGTGTTTAATTTATTGTGTTTGGCATTATTTGCCTGTTGGATTGTGTAAGTTGTATTTTGCCGTGCACTAATTTACTTTTGTATTTGTCTTGCTCGGTATTGTTTATGCAAAGTAGTTGTGTGAGACGCCTAGTTATCTCGATCACGGTTAGGCTAAGTCGGGTCGTGATTATTGTTCAATTTCTAATTCTCTTGTTAAGGGTGGTTGTCGGTTGCGTGATATTTTTTAATTCAGTATGCCTGCTAAATTGTCGCTGGCAGCTTTTGACCGGACCACTTCGGTGGGAATACTTGCGTTGCAGCATTCAATAAATAAGTTGGAAGGGTTGCCGCAATTAAGGGTCGTGGATCAACATGAAGCCGGTATCTTGGCCTCCAGGTTGTCCGAAAAATATCAAGATCTTCTAGGTAAGGTGGATCCTTACCTATCGGCCGAGTCATTGCCCGAGGGATTGGACGAGGACCACATTTTTTCAGTGGTAGCGCAAATTGAGGATATTTATGTCCGGGGTAGCATTTTAGCTTCGAAACTAACAAAACCAGAGATACCGGTTGGTTCCGGTCGGTTCTCATCGGCAAGTGGCGGGCACTCAGGTGTTCTCGTTCATGAGTTGCCGTTTTGGTAAAAGTTCACCACATTAGTGGACGAAAGTCCTGCCCTCACTCCGAAGCAGAAATTGTTATATTTATTGACTCATCTTAAGGGTGAGGCTTATGAGAAGGTTGCCGCGCTTCCCATAGTTGATGATAGTTATTCGCTTGCACTGTCAACTCTTAAAAGTCGTTATCACAATCCTCGTTTGGCCGCTCGGGTTTATTGTACCAATCTGCTTCAGTTACCAGCCGCTTCTATGCGATCAGCTGCGTCTATTAGAAAGTTGGTGGACAGCTTCAATGCTAACTTTTCAGCGTTGTCAGCTCTAAACATTGCTGATATATATATCAAGCAATATATGCGTCTTTTGTATTGTCTAGGCTGGATCTATCATTGCGTGAACGTTTTGAGGCGTCTGTTACGGACAAAGAGAATCTCCCTGCCCTAACAGAAATTATGACATTTTTAACCGCTATGGCGGAACAGAAAGAACAGGCATCTTTGGAATCGGCGTTACCTGCTCTTCCCAGCACTAGCCACCAGAAAACCCAGAAGGTTTCTTTTTCTAAGGCTACTCCTCTTGCTGTGTCTACATTATCGGCGGAGGTTACGCAACGGGATGCATCTAGTTCACGTTGCCTTCATTGCGATTCCCGGACCCATGTGCTTCTCAAGTGTCCGGCGTGGCTGAGTAAGGACCCTAGGGCGCGATTTCAGAGTCTTAAAAATAAAAAATGTTGTCTTTCGTGGCTCCAACATAAACATTCGGGCTGGTGCAAAAATAGGTGCAAAACGTGTGGCTCTAAGTACCACCACACTTTACTTCTTTTCAAAAGTGCCCGTCCGTCTCCGTCTCGTTCACAGATTTCTGACACAGCTGAACTCAAGGCTTCGGAGTCATCGCTTGTTGATCTGTCTAGCACTACTCTGACCGTGTCTCTGCCCCATCCTGCAGGGGTTCTGTTAGCCACCTGTCTAGCAGTCTTGTCGTCTCCGAATGGTGGTTATATTGTAGTTAGGGCCATCCTGGATAGCGCGTCCCATGCTTCTTTCATAACTGAAGCATGTGCATCTCGCTTAAAGTGTGCTTGTTTTGACGCTTCAGTAAGTGTCAATGGGGTAGGTGATATTGCCACCAAAGCAAAAAAGGTGTGCCATCTGTCCTTGGAAACTTTAAAACGCGAGGTTGTGGCATCTAACCATGCCTTTATAATTCTTTCTAAGATCTCGTCGGACTCACCTAGGTTCCAGGTGTTGCCTGAAGTTAAGCAGGCTACAAAAGATCTTTTGTTAGCTGACCCTACCTTCGATGTAGCAGCCCCAATTGATGCGTTGTTTGGAGCCGATATTGTAGCGGCTATTCTTATGGGAGAGACTATTCCTTTGTCGCTCAGGGGCATATGTCATTGGTGTCTGACCCCAATTTTCCAAAATATTTCATCCCTCATCATGGTATCTTTAAAGTGAGAGGTGATACTTCAAAAATAAGAGTGGTGTTTGACGCCAGCATGAAGACGTCCTCTGGGATTTCCTTAAATGACGTGTTATGTGTCGGCCCTAAGTTGCAGACCTTACTGTCCGACGTTTTGACTTTGTTTCGGCGGTTTAGCCATGTTTTTACGTGCGACATCGAACAGATGTATCGCCAAATTGCTATGCATCCTGATGACTCGGCGTACCTGTGTATTTTATGGCGTGAGGAGGTTACCGCCCCACTAAGGGTTTTCGCTTTGCGTACCGTTACTTACGGGCTGGCTTGCGCCCCTTGTCAGGCGTTGCGAGCCTTGCAGCGGCTGGCTCAGGATGAGGCAGTTAATTTTCCTGCGGGAGCGGCGGTACTTAGCCGTAATATTTTTGTGGATGATATTGCTGCTGGCGCTGATTCAAAATCAGAGCTTTGCAAATTACAACGGGAATTAATTCTGTTGTTGTCTTCAGGAGGGTTCAATTTGAAAAAATGGTGCACTAATCAACCCGACTGCCTACCTGAATCAGCCGCTCCAAGTGATTCCGTCGTTGCTAAGGATAAGGATATTCTGGGTTTAAGTTGGGACCATTTTACCGATTGCTTCTCCTTTCCTCCTTTGGCCTGTTGCAGCAATGCTCAGGTTCAATTTACCAAACGTGTCGTGTTATCTCAGATGGCACAATTATTTGACCCATGTGGTTGGCTTTCGCCAGCGATTTTCAGGGCTAAGGCTTTTTTTTCAAAAACTCTGGGCTGAGGGCTTGGACTGGGATGCTCCTCTAAGTGATGACTTAAACGAGTATTGGAGTCAATTCCTGTCCTCTTTGAATCATCTTCCGGTAATTACTATTTCGCGGCCATTCTTCCCTAAAGGTGGGCATATTGACAGGGTAATATTGCATGGTTTCTGTGATGCTTCCCAGTTGGGTTACGCGGCCGTCCTCTATCTGTCCATTTATACTGACTCTGGTGGTTTCGTTGGTGTCGTCTAAAACTAAAGTGGCACCTCTTAAAACTTTATCAATCCCACGTTTGGAGTTGTTGGGAGCTTATCTTTTAGCCAAACTTGTTCGTCATTATGTTGGCTTATTCTCATCATGTATTCAATTGAGTCAAGTTTTCTTATGGACGGACTCGACGATTGTCTTGGATTGGCTGAATATGCCTACTTTTAAATTGAAGACATTTAGTGCTAATCGGGTGGCTGCCATTACCGAGTGGACTGATACTAAATCTTGGCGTCATGTGCATGGTGTTTCTAACCCCGCTGATTTAGCCTCTAGAGGCACGTCACTCTCCAGCCTCCGGTCGTTGACATTGTGGTGGTCAGGGCCAGATTGGTTAAAGCTTGATGCTCTGCGCTGGCCCCCTATTAATTATCGCCCGAATCACGACGTGCAAGATGTTGCCTTGGAGACCAAGGTCTCTTCGTTTCTCACTCAGGAGCCCCGGGTGGAATTGTTTGAGCACTTGTCCTCGTGGCCCTTAGTGGTGGGGGTTACCTCAGTCATCTTAAGGTGGGCTATGCCTTCGCGGATTGAAGCTTCCACAGCCATGGATTGGAAGAAGTTGGCTGTTAAGTATATTTTACGCTACATTCAGCGCAGCGTGTTTGGAGAGGAGCTCGCGGCTCTTCGTTTAGGTAAGCGGCTCCCGGTCCGCATTCAGCGCCTGGTCCCGTTTATAGATGATTTTGGCCTCATTCGAGTACGCGGTCGCTTGACCAACTCTGCGGTTACTAGAAATCGTTTTCCGATTTTACTGCCCAAGCATCACCACCTAGTAGGGTTGCTAATTCATCACACCCATGTGTGGTTAGCTCATGCTGGGCCCTTGCAAGTTCAATTTCAGCTTGCCCAAAATTATTGGATTTTGTCCGCACGTCAGGCAATAAAAACCATAATTTGGAGATGTCTTCCTTGTTTCAGGGCGCGTCCTCGCCCCACCAACCCGTTAATGGGGGATCTGCTAGTTCCTAGGGTTAATCCGGCACCTCCATTTTATTCTTCCGGCATGGATTATGCTGGCCCCTTTTTGGTACGGGCTTACGCTGTTCGGAAGGCACCTATAGTCAAAGCGTATCTCTGCATTTTCATCTGCTTAGCCACTAAAGCAGTTCACTTTGAAGTGGCTATGGATCTTTCAACGCCCCAGTTTATTGATGTGTTGAGGCGGTTTATTAGTCGCCGTGGGGCTCCGAAAACACTGTATTCGGATTGTGGTAGGAATTTTGTGGGGTCGCGCACCGAACTGAAACGGGAGCTCCAAAATGTGCTTTCCAATCCTGACCAGTCAGCTCATATAACAGCTTTTGCTGTTGACAATAACATTGAATTTAAATTTATCCCTCCGTCTGCCCCTCATCAGGGTGGCTTGTGGGAACGGGCTGTCCAGTCGGCCAAGTTTCACATGAAACGTATGATTGGGACCAGGTCGCTGACCATAGCAGAATTTTCATCGTTATGCATTCGCATTGAGGGAATCTTAAATTCCCGTCCTTTGACTGCCCTATCCTCAGATCCGAGTGATTACCAGGCTCTAACGCCTGGTCATTTTTTGGTTGGCCGCCCCATTACCGCGCCCCCGGAAGCTAAAGTCTCATTAAATGAAGGGACCGTCCGTCATTACAAACAAATTGCCGCTTTGCTCCAAGCCTTTTGGAAAAGGTGGCGTTTGGAATACTTGACGGCACTTCATGCCCGATCGAAGTGGTCGTCTAAGTCAAGAAATTTAATGGTTGGGGACCTGGTGGTTATGGAGGAACAGAATTCTCCCCCCCTGATGTGGCCTCTTGGCCGAGTTTCAGCTGTGTTTCCGGGGAGCGACGGGGTTGTTCGTCGCGCTTCAGTTAAAACATCCACAGGTTCTTTTGAACGACCGGCTATTAAATTATACCGGTTGCCCATATCTTCTTGATTGGGTTTATCTTGTTTTTTTCGGGTGAGCAGAATTAGTTTCAATGATTGTTGTGGACTTACTGGACACTTTGCTGGGATTTCCCAGGTGATTCCTTCCAGCTGTTGTCCGCAGTGAATTTTACATTGTGGAATGTTTCTGGCATGGCGTTGCGCCAGTTCATTGGGAGTTATGGATGCTCAACAAATCAACAACAACAAAAAATAAGTAAAAAAAAAAGGAAAAAAAGGGGGGAATAAAGGGAACAACAACAAAAAATAAAAAAAATAAAATAAAAAAGGAAAAAAAATGTAAAAAAACCTAGGGAACTAACTAAGTTGATTTGCTGAGTTTTACATTGTGTTTGGCTGGGCCATTGTTTATTGTATGTTATTGGGTTTTGTCTGCTCTACCCGAAACTTTCGGATTGCTCGCCTGGTCGATGCGCCCGCGGCGGAGTTATTCGGCATGGTTTTCTGATTCATTGCATGTTTTGCATGTTTTCTGTATGTTTGTATTTTCTTGTGTTTGCGTGTGACCCCCTCCTAGGTTGGAGGGTAATTTTCAGAGAATGTTCCTGTTCACCAAAAGCCAAATTTTTGTACTGCATTTTTGGCCATGTCTTTTGGTGTAGTTGGTGGTTGACCCATTGCGGTCAACGGGGGCCGGTGTTCGATATTTCGGATCGAACCGGTCATTCTTTTCATTTTCCGAGGTTGGCACTATGGCTTTTGTAGAGCTCGTACATGCACGTGAACTTTTAGCTCTGTCGTACGCCAGCCATCTCAGTGTCAACGTCCACGAGTCGGGCCCTTCTCGGCAGGTAGAAATCCATGCATTTCACCCATCCTTTTCCCAACCAGTCTATCCTGCCTTGAGTGTCAGGTTCACCCAGTCGTGAGATACGGTAAGTCATTTTTATATTATTTATGTCTGATTAGCAATTCTGCATGCTGCTGCTTTCGAGCTCACCAGAGGCTATTAAATTATCATGTAAGAAAGCCGTCTGACTTTACATCTTTTTAAACTATTATCTCACATCTGAATTTAGTGTCATGTTTTCAAACTTTAAAAATTTTGGAACTCCAGGGCCCAAAAATAGATCAGAAATTTGAAAAAAAAATGAAAATCTAGCGACGTGTCAGACTAAAGGAATTTTAACTCAATCCGAATGGTTAGAATTTTTAGTGTTTATTGTATGATTATGTGGTCTACAGTTATTATATTACTAAAGAAATTGTAGAGCAATCACGATTTTTATAATTTTAGGCTGAAAAACATACCTTTTCTTATGGTGTTTCTGGGAACGTTTCCGAGAGACTCAATAGATTAGTAGCCAGCTACATTCTGAAACAGTAATAGGCTGTACATGGGTTAGTAAAAACGAGTTAGCAAAATTTAACTTTCGGAGCATAATATTAGTAGGAAATTATTTTCTTATGTACGTGGCAATTTTGCATTTACACTTCAAATGTAATCGTCACAATAATCCCGTTTACAAAGGGGACTGTTACAAATATGTACGTACATGTAATCAGGATTCTAATCAGATTAACAAGCGTCAGGAGACTACTAAATCTAGTGTCATACTATCATAAATCTGGTAACCACCATTAATGATTCCTTTTTTTTGTCAGCGTCAGGGTTAACACATTCTATGAACTAATTCGCTGGCTTAAATACCCGTAGTGTAACGTTCTACATCTGTGCCCATGCATTAGTGTACTAACGGACGGAATAGAGTGTTCAGTATGGTGATAATGTTTCATAACACGTAACCGCTTTAATACCTACTAAGGGCGTTCGCAATAACACGGAAAATCTTGTGGACATCATGAGTCCCATTTCGTATTTGGTTGCATCGATAAGCCCGTATTGGTTTGGTGAAGGGCCGCGAACCAGTGGTTTCCGAACTTTTGAAGTCCGCGGATCTCCCCCGTCCCCCCGACAAAAATTAAACTCAAGCAGACCCGTTCTGAGTCCGAAACAAACAAACAGCAATCATGATTCAAAGTCTTATATTTTATTTAAAACGCGTTAATATTAAAGCGCTCTGATCCTAAAAATAATAATATTAATGATGTCACACAGTTTACTGTTAAAATGAATGTGCTTTTGAACAGGTTTAGGTAGGTTCAAGGTTCACCGTTCTGTAGGTTTAGGCTTAATGACTGATAATTTCAATATTTAGTCGTTTTAAAATTCAAGTGTATTTTTCGATTTCGAGTTTCAAGTACGTGCGCTGGGAGAATGCGGTTTCAATTTAGCACTTAACAGCTTTCTTGCCTAAGTTCAGAATAGTCGTTCAGTAACAAATCTAATCAAAATCCAGATACTTTGTTGTTGGCTATTATGCTTTTATCTTAGATGTTCAGCTGACAAATAGATCACACTACACGACATGATTTAAATATGTTATTAAACGTATTAGTTTAAAATTATTTGTACAATTGCAATTAGTTAAAATAAAGTACTGGAATTTTGTACTGATCGTGTTAGATTTTAGATTATGATAATTTAGATTTGAGACATAAAAAGTCGGATATAATTATCTATATTCTCCAACTTCGTCGTGCTTATTTGCTAAACTGCTAAATGTCATGTTCTGGACGAGGCCTTTCAGTGTTTCCACCATTTTCAAGTCCTAAAACACGACAAATGTTTTTTCTATATTATGCTGTTGTTTCTTAAACGTGTGAGGATCTCTTGTTGTCGATTACCCGCACTTTGAAAACCTTGGTAGCACTTTCGAAAGAGTAACGTTTTGTTTGTAACCGTTAATGAGATATTTTTCATCCAGTTAAGCAGTACAATACCCTCTAACTCGTAGGGCAAATTGTTTTCGTATCTTGAAAACGCGTTTTTCATATTACATTTGTTGGCTTATGTGAATCCTTAGATGTTATTGTGGTATTTCAACGCTGTTAACGTGTACTGGCGGGCATTGATATTTTTGGACGTGAAGGTTGTCTACGCTGTTGCTTTTCATTTATGTAGGTTTTTAATCTTTTCGCACGGTCATCATCTTGGATACGGATTAAACAGAAAATTTTGTGTCCCTGTTCCCAACAGGTAGACTAGAGCTGGTCGCTCCAACGCTTCTTCGGACGTCCCACACTTCTCCGTCGTTGTTTGGGAACGTGTCTCTTTCCATTCGGTGGTAGAGTTACTTGGAACGAGACTGTAAATTGTTAGATCTTCATCGATCTGATTTAGATCTAGATTCGGTAGTTATCTGTCTTCACCACTGGGAAGGTTAACCGTATCGTTAGTAGTGTTTCCATCTATTATTTGTAGTGCTTGTAGTAGAGTGTAGACATGATTGCTTAGATGGCGAATATCGTCAATTATTCTACAATCCAGCCGAATTGAACTTCAATCAACAATAAAGAAAGTTTGGCTGGACCGATTCGTGTAATCTAGCCAGCGGTTCTCAACCGGGGGCCATATAACCCTCCTAGGGACCTCAGGATCCAAAGGGGCCATAGGTATAAACCCACCGTAAGAGGGAGGGAGATAGCACGAGGTTAGTGAACAATAGAGTGAAACAAAGTACAGCATAGGGTGCCATACAAATGTTGATGTGTATTTCGTGTTGACTCCAGGAAGTGGTTCATTAATGACGTCTGAGCTTGGCGTGTAGCAGAATCCTTTCACGAACTGTTGTTATTCATGCCATTTTCTACTTCTTATGGGGTGGAATCAGGTTTCAGTCAGGTGACTTACTGTTATATTTACTCATTGCAACGCGGAATCATAACATACTGGACAGAACATTTGTTATCCTTCCGTTATTTGTTATATTGCTTCTGTTATCTCTCGGAGGAATAGAACGGGTACAGAACAATTTGTTTTTGATCATCAAACATATATTTATCGAGAAGAATTTAAAAGATAGATTTATGTGTAATTGTATAAATTATTGAAAATTACGTAAAAATGTACTATTTACAAAGTAGTAGTTACTTTGCTTCCGATAGACGGAAGAGGGCACAGGAAGACAACCAAGTCGGAAACGATTTAGAAAATGTGGTCTAAACGACGGTTCAAGCTTGGCACCAGTGTCGGATTATCCATAACGCTAGAGTATGCTGTAGCACCGGGCTCCAGGCCCTCAGCTGTCAGAGGGGGCACCATCCAGCCCTAAATCATAAGAACTTTTCGAAGATAATAAGTGTGAAAAAAAAATCCCCTCAATCCAAAATCATAAAAAAATATGTGCACACTTTTCGACGAGTTCGCCGTTATGTTTCTTGTGTTCGGATGAAGATGATAGATTCCTTGATACTGCAGTTTGTCCAGTCAACTGGATTATTGATTGTAAAATTATTAATGTATTTCCAAATATATACATTGCTTATCGTCTGCTTTTGACGATTCCAATAGCTAACTGCGAATCTGAAAGATCATTTTCTGTATTAAAACGCATTGAAGATATGTTGAGTTCAAGTATGGGTGATGAGTAACTATCTTCGTTAACAAGGTTGAATATTGAAAGCGAGATACTTGAATCGCTCGATTTAGAAGATTATACAAGACTTCTTTAAGGCAAAATCAAGAAAAAATGGATCGATTAGAATTTCTTAGCTTCTAAGTACTACTATCCTCGTTGTAATCATTATTTAGCTAAATCTTTGTTGTAATTTGAGGGTTTAATATAATAATTGTTAACTTTCGAAAGTGTGACATTTATCAGTGTAATAAATCCATTGGGTTTATAATGGATAAAAGATTGTATTTAGAATCGGGGGGGGGGCACCAGTCTGATGGCAGCATAGGGCACCATGCGCTTCTAAACTGACCATGCACGTACTGTCGACCAGTTTTATGACCGCTTAGGACTGTCGAACCATAACAGTATAACAGATACAGTTTATTTAAAAGTAATTATGTGGTATCGAGAAAAGTGTAGGGGCATATATAGGTGTCGTTTTGTAAAATAACAGCACGACGATTTAGTTGCGTAGTCAGAGCTCATTTACTCTTACTGCAGAGTTACGTGACCCTAAGTGCGGATTCTAAATTTTCTGCTGCACAATCAAAAATTAAAATTTTGAAGTAGAGTTCTGTGAACAAGGCTTTAATTTTGTACAGGAGATCATCGTCCCAAACCTTGTCGAAGGACCATCTTACGTCCAGGTGAAGTTGATTTGTAATATTATTGTTTTCTTTTTCAGCACTGCATTTTTAATCTCTGTATTATTATCAGAAACGTTTGGTTTAAAATCCGACCTGGTGAGGTAGTTTCCGTTTTTGGGGTAGCAAATCTGATTTAACCTTGGAAGTAGTAATTGTTACAGTATATTATATGCAGAAGTCTTATTGGACGATGCGATGTTAATGCGCACATTTCCGTCTTTCGCTGTTTTATTACTTTCATTTCAGGCATTTTTAGTTGTTTAGTCCAGAATTTTAATATCCAAATCGTACTGAATTCGCAGATTCAATGCTAGCGTGCAGGGAGTGCTAGTTCCTTTGTTTGTAACTTTTAACATTTTTAGAGTTACGCTGTCTGTATCCAGCGTTGTCGTCAGATTTAGAAGTATACCAATACTGAGTAAAGGAAAAGTCAGGGGTGCAGAGAAGGACGAGAGAAGTTCGAATCGGGGATGTACGTTCGACTTCACGATAATTTATTGGGTAATTAATTATTTTCAAACAGTGTGTCATATTGAATATGGCATGTTTCAGTGCTCAGCGCAGTTATTGGACCGTGTAGTGACGAACCGAAATTTTGCTTGAACTTGTTAAATTTATTTTATTCGTTGTTTTTTATTTAACGACACGTGTAATGGGTGAGGCAGTCGTGTAACTAAGAGCTGCTCTTGGAGGAGGGGCTTTAAGCTTGCAATCTCCTTTATTTTATTAATTTACAAATATTATAATCCCTTTTGTTTCTACAGTTATTTATAAGCCTTATTTTAACACACACTGTGGCTTTGAAACCGTTTAGTGATTATGGAATTTTGCTCAAATTTTCAATAGCTCAGGGTGGATTCATCCCTTCTTCCAACCGTAGTTACGCCATTGTGAAGAGGGTAATGATACGTAGATGTTATTGTAAATTAACTATAGAAGAAAGTAGTATTCACATCTACCATTTTTTACCTTATTTGATGAAGTAGAGTATGGCCTCGTATGATTTAAACACGGTTAGCATTTCGATTCCAAAAAAATAAAATTACAGTCTTAAGTAACTTTTACAGTTTTAGAATCAGTTTGCGAACGCTCCCTAGAATATTGTTAAATAATAATACATATCTTCTTCATCTATCTATTCGTAGCAGTACAGAATATTCTCATTTTAATAACAAAGAAGGAAAACGGACTTTAGTTCCCAACAAACTTATATTTTTGTTTATTGCAAGTACTTTCCTGTATAACACAGAGCAATTTCTTAAATTTAAACTCTTACAAATTGTGGCAGGAACTGTAAAAAAAGCCGCATTTAAATCGACTGTATTTAACTAGTCGATAACAAAGGTTCATTTGTGGCGTCGGAAAGACTAGCCGTTCTACAATCCAGTTTACACCTGTGTCGTTTGGTTTGAACTTCGGTCGCGGTTGTGTGAACATTTAAACAGAACTAATGTTTACACGCTGCCATTCGGCCGTTCGTTGCAACATGTAGCTCAGGCCCGTTGAGATAAGAAGATAATAATGGCACACTACTGTTCGCGCGCTCATTCATGACCGCTTATTGAACGCTAAAAATAGACGGTTTATATAATACCAGCCACGAGACAGAGTGGAAACTGGATTCAGGTTCGTTGGATTTTTGGCAATGTACATGAAGTACTCGTCCCCCCTCCACACACGGCTCAGCTGTGACGACGCTGACTTGTGGATTCCGTGTTTCCTGTTCGATTCCAGTAAGCGCTATAATATTAAGGTTTCGGTGACGTAACAAAAACAACCGGCCCCAGATTCACCAAACCGTAGGGGTTGGGAAGTGGTATTTGTTTTTTACCTACTTTTACGTTTTATTTAAGTACCAATTACACTTTTTTCATTGCTTAAACGTATACATTTATATACGAATATTTACCAAAAGTTGTAGCCTACATACGTTATGCGTAACAACAAGAGTTTCTTCTACAGTTACATTCTAAATTTTAACCAGTTTTATAAACTAAAATGTTTAAATAAAAATATTTTTATTCTACTTGCAAGTATGAAATTACAAAAAAAAAGAAATTTAACATCGATGCACAAGATCCACAAAAAACTACAGAATTGCACAGACACAAAGTAGAAAAAATTTAGACGTTAACAATGTGGCCATTATTTTAATGTTTTGGAAAATTCGTATCCGGCTCTGGAAGTAACAGCCGTAAGTACTTCGAAATGTTTGATAACTTACTGATACTGTTAGTGAAACACCAAGTTGTATCAGCGCTAAAGACGGCTGCGTTCAGGAGCCCACAGATTTTTCATGATGCTAAAAGTCTTTCAGGCGGCAAGATTTCTGCCTATAGTTAGGAATATCTGCCTACAGTTTAATTTGTCTTCTGTCCACTAGCCGGCCGTTTGTCAAGCCTGCTCAGTGGCGTAGGCAGGACATCCTCAACTACATGGGGGTAGTTGATCAAGATTTATCCAAGGTGGGCTGTATTGATGATAAACATGGAGAGAGGCACAATCAACATGGGGAGAGGCCTCTTGCTACCTGCCTGCAGATTTTACCTACAACAATCCTTTGGCAGGGTACTCCCCAATAACCCCCTTTGGCTACGTCACTGGGCCTACTTAATTGGCGTTTCGTAGAAACGTTCAGTGTACTTGGAATCTGGGCTAACTGTCGAGGACATCCGAGGTTAGAACGTACAATACGGTTCCTGACTGTTGATGCCTTTACTTTCGCATAAGCTACTTATTGCATAGTGTATGTACATTTAAAGCGCTTCGCCCGGTATATTTCATTTCCTGGTGTGGAGTAACAATAAGAATTAATATTAAATGGGGTGCGCGTTACGTTAATGGCGACAACATATTCCAGAGCTAAGCACCACATTACTTCACTGTTGTCTCAAAACATGTTCCAAATAAGAAAAAAAAACACCTTGAGGTAAAGAAATTATAAAGATTAAATTTTATATGTATATATATATATAATATAATTATATATTAATAATAATTATATTAATATATATAATTAGTATATATGATGCGCGCGTGTGTCGCTGTACTACCAATATACTGTCTGCTCATTTCAAACATTACGCAGTATGTTCATCGTCAGCCATGTCGGTTTGTTGTCTGGTAAGATAAAGTGTCCGTGTGTTTGGTTGACTGCTGCTGTTGGCTTTTGGGTGGTTTTTCTTTGGACGAGGTTTTTTTGTTTTCTTGCTGCCACCGTGATAGACTTCGGCGAAAATGTTGTTACATTCAAGAAAAAAAAACTGATAAAGAAGTAAATAAACGCGTGCATATACCCAAGAATACAGAGAGTACGCGAGCGCGCGCATCTGTAAGGTCAGAAAGAACGGTTACTTAACTAAGAGAATTTATATTGCATCCAATGTACATACAGCGGTGACCTCGTTCCATTTTTCTACGTGCGTATTAACAGCAATGAGTATACAATAGGGAGTGGAGTCGAGGCGTCCGTGAGAAGGAGGCCGTCCCAACCTTACCCGCTACCCGCTACTGCCCACTTTGAGATTATGTTTGTGCTGTAATTGGTATTCAAATAACGCGGCGTTCGGAAGAATGCGTGTGAAAGTGTTACGCCGCCTAATCCTCTAAGCACTAGTTTCACTTTTACACCACTTACGTAACGGGGGGGGGGGGGGGCACTGAAGAATGTAATATTCAACAAGCAGGTTTGTGTGCTCGCCGGCCGGACTGATTTTAATGAGTCGGGTATCGAATGATTCACTTTTGTCTCCCGATTGTCGATGGCCATTCATTTTACAATTTTCCCAGCCAACAAGCATAAGAAAGGTGTAAAAAGACAGTGGTTTTGGGGATTCAAAAATAATATTGCTTGCCACTTGGGAGGTTTGTCATTAAATTGATCTACATTTGATTATAAATTCTAACATTTTTTCTTGTACATTGAGAAAGGGAAGTGGTTAGTACCAACTAATTATAAAATGAGCATAATAAGTTTTGAACATAATTTTGAAATTTCTTAACATAATGTTAACTAATGCTTTTTATAATACGCTTTAATTATTTATATAGTCGTTATATTGGGCTATGTGTTCTGCAAGAGTAGGCTATAACTCCGTTCTGAAAGTAGTTAAAATAGTTTTTCTTACACGTTTTGCACTGAAACTATTGTGACGCCTATGCTGTGGGCGCTCCTTAATTTAACAAGCACCTCTTTCTTCCTTCAACTTTGAACTCTTGTCTTCTCTCAGTTCTTCTAAAACTCATATTTATTAATTCATTTCCCTCACATTTTGACTTTTCCCACCATTTGCCTTTTAGTTGTCGATTGGTTGTTAAGAAGGTAAGAACGGATAAGTGGTGTTGTGTTTAAGAGGTCCACACGTGTAAAACTAAAGTTGCCGGTATTTAGGTTCCCATGAAGAGTTTTCATATTTCATTTTAATAACTGTTCTCCCTGACGAAAGATTCATGTTATTTTATTTTCTAATAACTGTTCTCCCTGACGAAAGATTCATGTTATTTTATTTTTCTGATAATATTATATTTTTGCAGTTTAACAGATCAAGTGTACTAGAGCATGTGGCTGGTCGTTTCTGCTAGAGAATTTTGGAGGCTTTGACTGTTTCTTTGATCAACAGTCAAAGCCTTCGGAACCACGTGATCAGTTTGCAAACCAAACGTCAAACCCATTTTTTCTGTATACAAAGTAGGTACGTGTACGCAGTACTTTAACAGTAGTTTAATGAAGAAAGTTGTGTTAGTGGTTAAAATCACGAGCAGAATTATCACTGTTGCACACCACTATATAAAAATTATTCCGATTAGCGCTTTCAAGCTTCACAGCTCATCGTCAGATCGGAAAGTCAGATTTTCCGATCTGACGATGAGCTGTGAAGCTTGAAAGCGCTAATCGGAATAATTTTTATATAGTGGAGTGCAACAGTGATAATTCTGCTTGTTACTTTAACAGTGTCAGGAATTTCGTTTTCATAGTTTTTATTTTGTGACGTGTAACTAAAATTTTAAATTCATGGTCCGCGATTTTTAACTTTCTCAATTTACTTATCATGGGACAGTCTTTGAAAATGACGAATTGTTTGAAAGTGGTGTTTGCATCATCTAAATCGGCCGATCTGATTTTTCGAGGACGCAACAGCATTGAATTTTTAATGAAAATATGTTTTAACCTCCGTGGCTTCGGAGCTACTTTATCGATGTTAATGTAATAAACATTAAAATATTACTTTTTAATTCATACAGTAATGTTCAGTATATTAAGTAGTTAATGAGATGTGTTATATTTAACGTAATGTCAGAGAATTAATCTGCTAGCGTTTTTTATGCATGCTGTACTCAGTAGTCGGGGGTTTTGTTTTGCTCTTAAGAATTACGCGTTGTTATGTAAAATAGGTATTTAAATTGGATTTTTTTAAATCCTGAATATACCAGACCTATGGTACAGTATTGTTAAATTATCGCAGTTGGATTACATTAATCAATACTTTTGATACTATTTGGGAAAAAAATAGTACAGGAAAACGAAAAGGTTAAGAGGTCTACTCTCTGCATGACTAATTACAGAAATTTCCTATTCGATGTACAAGAAAAAACATACAGCTGTGTGGCCAGTACCACGAATATGAGTCTTGATTTTCAAAAATGTTAATAGTTCTCCCCCCCCCAAAAGTGTACGAAAAACAAGAAATGTTAAGTAAAAGTGGTTTGGCTAGTTATTCTGATTTTGGGAGTGGATTCAAAGAAAAACTGAGGTTCACCAAAAAATCTGTAGCCTAGATTATGGGTACAGTTATGCCGAAGGAAACGAGTTACCAATAAGAACGTACTGTTTCTAACCTTCACCAGCTATTTTTCATTGTGAAGGAAATGACAAATCGTACTGAGTCTTGGAAGTAATTTTGTAAGTATTAATGTCTTCATGGTTTGGTTCAGCTGAAAAAGAAAACACAAAAAGTAACACATACATATGATCTATATTACGTTTTAAGTAATAAAGCATTAATATCTACTTAGAAGTAGTTTGGGATGCCGTTCAGCATACAGGCCGCCTATTATTAACCTAGGATGTTATACTGGATACAATTTCCACAGATTTGATTGATCTGGAAAACGCACTGGGATCTCTAGTTTGGTAACTAGCGCCACGTTTTTCCAACACAAAAAATAATGAAAGGTGAAATCCGCTTAAACTTTTTTTATATAGCACTATCTATAGAAATCAGTTACTTAAAACGAACAGCCCGGACAATGAGCCGGTGAAACCATTTGCTTCATGAAGATAATTCCTAGCTAAAACGGGCTCCTTTTGTGGCTACAAATGCGCAAGCATTAAGTTTAATTCTTCGTTTTCTGGGAGACGATAAAGGCAACCTGGATCAAGGCAACCGTTGAAAGGCAGGATAAAACGTCTTTAATAAGTGTTTAATTAATATGTGTGTATTTTTCAGCGACTTCAAAACTTTTTCGCATATATCACGTGACTGAATAGGGATTGCTAATAATAGCGGTGCGATAAAAGCAGCGCGTTCGTTGTTAGCGAAGATTGCGCTTCCCACTTTCCGGCCCCGTTAAATATCCCCGTATCTGTACAAGTGTTACTGTGAAATACGAATTGCCCGTCTGTATACTACGTTATCGTATTAACAATAGTGGTTTTAAACGTGACATTTTCAGAATTCAATTAACCGTTTTGGTTCAGTAACGTCGAAAAGGACCATTATACAATTTTGAAGATTTACAGTTATGTTAAGTAAATAAAGAACAGTCTTATTCTAAATTATTAGATTAAAGTTCAATCCGTGACAAAGTTTACGGCAACGATGGCAATATGACTAGGTGTCTGGATGCCTTCTCTGTCCTGCGTTGGCAGATTTGGCCAATCCCCATCTCCCTTAAGTCTACTTTATTTGAACGACCGGCCTTTCAATTTCATCCTGAATTGAGGTATGGACGAAGAAGAACTTGGAATTTGCCTTAGTAGCAGCACGCGGAATCGGTGCAGTTTCAACCCTCTTCCGAAGCTTCAGGCCGACCGACACTATGTTGATCACTCCATATTTTGACAACGGTGATTACAATCCGTTGCTTGATTTATTCATAAAGTAGGCGCATTATGTCTTGTCACTGGAACAACTCAAACGTAGAGTCTTATTGGGCCTCATTCTAAAAGCGGAGGCAACCGTAGCCAGACATTTATGTTTTTGTTCGGTAGTGAAACTCACTTATCATTACATACTATAAACCTCAAAAAGTAGCATGCCATCATTAGATCAAGACAGGTATCTTTTTTAATCAAAAGCAAAGATTTTTCTTGTTCTTCATAAGAAATCAAAGTTTTTAGCGTTCACTTGTTCCACATTAGCTCACTATACATTCACATAAATTTTGAGTAAATCGGTCTAGTACGTATTTCATGAGAAAATGTACCTTTTCTATAAAAAGGACTTTCGTCTACGACAGTTAATAAAGGTGTTGTCATTTTAGAACAAAATACTCACCTATGAAAACAACTTTCAAACCGGAGATAAGTAGGCCTATTGCCCGTTGTCTTTCTGTTCTCAAGTTTTAGTTTCTTCTCGAGCCATTTTTGATTTCTTTTGGTTCTTTACACGGATTTACTTTGAATTTCCTTATTTTTGATCTGCTCCATTCGATATTTAAGCCTTCTTCACGTCAGGATCCAGCGGCTGTCCGGCCTGGTCCTGAGTATAATCAGTGAAAAATTGATTGTATAAATCGAGTGTATGTAACTTCGATTTGTCGTTATTTTTAATCTGAAGCGTCTCCTAAATTACATACTTCGTCGAGAAAAAGAATTCAGCGTGACAAGCATTTTTGTCATTTTTCGTATTGTTTCGTTTTTTACTGAACTACGTTGTCGTAATTATATTTAAAATTCAATCCTTCAAATAAAAGGTTAAACCAACCATTTGAAAAAATTTCCCATTTGTGAAATCTTTGTGATAAAATCGTCTGTATTCTTTAAGTAAAAGTTAAAGTCTTGTAAATATGTATTGCCAGTTTTCATTTAACTTTCGTATGTTATTATGTCAAATTCAAATGTAATTTACTGTTTGAAAAGTATGCAAACTCTGCAGAAATGCAAAATATGCCGACGTTGACCGCACAAGTAATGATTCGTTGATAACATCCGGCTTATCCGGGTTTTCTTACCAAGCTTATCCGACTCGACCGACCGCCACATAGTCGCGAGTCTACTGTACTTTAAATTCTACATTTTACAATTAAATTTCTTCAGATGTATACGTTTTTACAGTCTGTTTAGAAGAAAATTTATTTTTTTAAACGTCGGCACCAAATAAGTGTGTGTAACAGCTCGCGATGCAGCATCCTTATTTGCTCGAACCGTTGTAGCACTGGCGAAAATATTTGGTGCCGAAACAATTGAAACGTACGATAACGAAAAAGTGAGTGCCGCGGTCATACGAGCAACCTTGCACCTTGGTTTGGCAGAACTTGCTTGGGATTGCGTGCAAGCTAGCCGAAAATGTATCAGGCCGGTCGACTTACCGCACGAGTAGGCTGAAGCAACTAGTTACCTCTAGCCCGTGTATGTAAACTAATGGTTCCCAACCGGTGATCCGCGAGAAACACAAAAGTGGTACATGTGGCTGCCAAGCTGTAAGTAAAAATATTTATCTAGTGTGAGTTAAAAAGTGCAGCGACAACAAACTGGGCGTACGAGAGTGATTCTCTACTGACAAAAAATTATTTTAAAGAATTTATCGGACTTTAGTGACGACATACGACTAGTTTTGATCAGCAGTATCATCCCAATAGTTCTATATCTGGTGAAACCAAAGTCACATTGATTAGTCTCAAGTAATCGCGTACAGTGACAGTGCAGTTGATTTTAGTTTCTTGAGACAGTTCATTTTCTAAGTAACATACTAAAGGTTTCAGCTTATTTTTAATTATCTCAAATATTGTTTTAATTAATTAAAAGTAGTTAAATTAGGCAAAGAATTCGGGGTCTTTTGTGGCAGCATGATAGTGAGTAACGCCAGCGTCAGCACGCTCTGCACAACTGCGTTACGTTGATTAACCATTACTTCTTTAATTATTGTATCCCCTTACTCGTCAGACAATACAATTGTGGCGGGGACAACATACTAAAGGCCCCGCAGATCAATCTGGAAAACGGTCTCTTTTCTCTCTATATTGTTACGTCGGTCTCAGCGATCGTCGTATGGATAACAAAACACAAAACACCAATTAAATCACTAATCACCTGCTTTAATTTATCACAAATAACAGTTTGTAATCAACAAGTTATTCAACAAGATTATACTCGTACAATAATTCAAATTAAGTTTCTCCATATGCAGTAATAATTTCAACTAATAGAGTCCCGCACAAAATCACTTTTCACTAAATACCACTGGAGACATACACTGAGTAATCGCCCGAAGTAAACTGAACTGACCGTCGCTGGATGCTTATATTTATACTCCGCTGAGATGCCAGAATAGTCTGTCACTTTTTGTATGACGTGTTAAACAATTGCCTCTTACAGGCGCTCTCGAATTCACTTGAAACAGTGTCGTGTCTGGCCTAGAACACAGTGCGCGGACCAGTGCGGTCTGGAATTGCCTCGATTGTTGACGCATGATAAATGTCATGTAATTTTCTTTCTTCTCAAATTGGCAATATGTACGTACACAAACATTACAGCTGAGATCTGCTGGGATAGCCGAGAAAACACGTAGAACGATACACTCCATTGTTCGAGAATGTCCCGTTGCGTAACAATATATTCACCTAAATGCCAGTTGATTTGGTAAAACTCTTGCCCTGCTGTGCTTTGTTCTCGTAAAACAAGTCTCGTCCACTTACGTTTGGTCTACCAATAACCATTGGATTATGTAGTAAATGGTAATTTACTACACGCAGTTCTCGTATGGAGAAATTCCAAACGAAGCGTATACTGTAATTCATCTCCGTCTAGAATTTCACAGTCGTGTACTCCTTAGTTCAGCAATAAGTGAAATAGATGACTGTCTGTAAATCTAGTTCAGAATTGTTTAATAATGTCCCCCGTCGAATTTGTTGTTTTTTCCTGGCAGTCCATTCTGGAACAAATGTGACGGTCTTTACTGGTTGTATATAATTTCGTTCCATGGCCGTTCGCACAAATTCTCGGTTTGTGTGAAATACGTTTTTGCTGTAAAAGTCGTAAGGCTCAGTCCTTGTCTGGAATTCGCTCTGTCAACTATAAGAAATTCGGGATAACCACAGTGATAGACGGTGTTGCAACGTAGACGATGCGATGTTATTGTGCTGTCTGAGTTTTATCTGCAGTCGACTGAGCGGTCGTTGGTCACCTTACGGTCGGGTAAGTTTACACTACTGTAAACTAACCTCGTGTCTACGTGACCGACAAGTTAGTTTCGCGGCACCACAGTCTACGGAAGGTTGTGTTCGCGTCGTGTGGTTTGTGCGTTCGTGAATTACTTTGTTTGAAATTGTATTTCTGTCTCCTCAAACACCGTTTTAACTCAAGTTTTAACACATAATGGCACTTCGATAGAGCGACAAAATGAACGTAAATTACCTCGAATTGGATATATAAAAGGAATGTTTGTGGAGTCAGTTCCACGATTTGTACGAAAATAATTCAGCACGTGGGACGGCCCTGCTAGACATCGTGAATGGGATGGGCATTCCCGACGTTTCGGGTAGATGAAGCTAGAACCAAAATAAAATGCTTACGGGCTAATTATAGTACCGAGTTGCCTAAACAAAGAGAAAGAGAGCCAACTCTAAACGTTAAACCTAAATCCTAAATGGTAAGTTTTTCTTAAGAAATCATTGGGTACATGAGTTTAGCAGAACGTGGAAACACTCGGATGAGGTTCACAAGGAATCCACAAACAATTTTCAGCCGAATCTTCCAAAAATATAATTCTGTAACTGTGCTGCAGCACTGCGTGTGGATTGTCTCCCTGCCGCTACCAGTACACCGTGTTTACTGTTTATTCATGTTTTTCCACCAGCATCTGATGTGAGTCACATATTAGCTCGAGACAGGGTTCTCGCATTACGATATGCCGTTCAATTATTTGTGAGAAGGCAATGTAGATGCTGCACACACGGCCATTTCAAATACTAATGTACCGCTAAGTTGCCTACAGTGGACAATTTGCTAAGCAGACTGACATAAGGTCTCGTGTGAACGTAGCTAAACAGTGTAACTTTATGAGCGACATTCAGTGATTCGTTTACATTGCGCCTTACGTGTACAATTTTTTCCCAAAATCTCTGGATCTTCCAAATCTTAAAATACGAGATGTGTTCAAAAAAAGACCGCACTATTTGTGTAGCACGTCAACCTGCGCATAGAGCGAGGTGCACAATTACTTGTTGCTAGCGACAGGTTTTGACGCCGGAACCCAGTTATCTCCGTCCCATCACGATCATTAGTCTTCGAGCTACACACGCTGTAGTGGACACGAGCACATACCGTCAGGCGGATTTATAACGAAGTGAGAATGAAGATCTTAACACAACGCGTATGTATAAAATTTTGTTGCTAATTCCCTAAAATCTTTACAAAGCAATTTCCATTGCATTCCAAAGTTGTTATTACCAATTTGCATTGGTACGCACTTGTTGACCGATTTCAAAACGGGTCTCATTCTGATCGCCAGTCAACAAACGCAGTAATTTTCCGTTGATACTATACATTTAAATTTTTCTATCAAAATTTAATTTTACGATCATATACGGATGCGCATTCTCTCAGAAAGTCTCAGCAATTAAACGATGGTTTATAATTACCACATCACAAACTCTCTTGCCACGATCTTCGCCATTGTTTTGATCTGCACCGACTATTAATTTGGCCCTCTTTAAAAATAGTTAAAATAATCGTTCGGCTCATCCAGGCCTCCGCGTATGGTTACTCGAACAACCAGAATGTCTCTGTAAAGTTTTAACGTAGTTTTACCGCAAAATTTCATACGCACGCGTTGTTCGTCACGGTCTTTCTAAGCGGTTTGCACTAATCCGCCGGCCAGCGTGCGCACGTCCCTACTCAATCTGATATATCTCAAAGACTAGTGCTGATAGCGGAATAGAATAAATGGGAGTTTGTTGTCAAAAACTATCGCTAGGCGTGCTCGTAGTCGCAGCGCGTTGTTTGTGCGGGTTGGTGTGTTATTCAAAAAGTTCGGTCTTTTTTTTGAGCACACCTCGTATAGTCTTTTTTTGAAAATACATCGTATAGGCCGTCTGTATGGCAGTTCCAGGTAAAGGTTTTGGTGACTGTAACTAGTGTGGTCATTAGTTAAGTGACTTTTACTTTAGCCATACCAAGTATATGAACCAACCGAATGTAATCTGTGTTGAGGAATATCATTACTGGTGGCCTTGTGAAAAAAAAAAAAACAGTCAAACTACTTTTTTCATGCCATCACATTATATGGATTTTCCTATATGCATTTCCCATAACATACTTGGAGGGATTCTGTCTCCGAAATTATTCTCCTTTCACGTCCTTTCACAATTTTAGTAGCTTCCCACTTATTCGTACCTGAACGTGCCATAGGCATTTATGTTTTTGCTACAATAATGTCGTTTCCAGAAACATTTGCCATCAACCACTGCTTCATAAACTGTACCATTTCCGTCTTCAGTCTACAGACTGTACTTAGATGAAAAAATTATAATCAAAATTCAGTCTCTTGTGAATTGTTTGACTGAACGACATTTTGAATGCAAAACGTTCCTCCATAGTATGCGCCCTAGACGTTTTCTGCATAGGCTTATCAGCATACATATTCAAGGCATCAACATTAGAACAAATTTTCATTTTTATTCGACGTCCATTGTAAAAAAACTTTCAGTGTAAGAATAAAAATTGCAGCAAAAATAACGGATTAATTGGTCAGAGAGTGATGCACTGTGGGCGCCGCCACTCGTGTGGGGTATTCGTGTCCGGCTTGATAACACAGCACTCGTGTGGGAGCATGAGCGTTCCGTCTGATCGTGTGCCAGACATTCACTGTATGGAATTCAAGACAAATTTCATTTAACCTTGCACATTGGAAGATATAGAGAGGAATTTGAGAAGAGGGAATTTCTAGGGAGGTAACTATAAATTGTGGAAAGTTACCAGATTTTTTTCTTTACAAAAATTTGAAGTTTAGTTTTTGATCATTCTAGTAGTAGGTTTTTGTATATTAAAAAAACTGTCACAAAAAATTAAATAATTTTCAGATAGTGTGCTGTAGTAAAAGTTGTATTCGAGCTTTCGGGGAAATTGACCGGGTTATCCTATTATTCACGTGGTTACCCGGTTGACCGTTCTTGGAAACAGCTACGAATACATCTGTCATTGTAATGTAGGAGAAGGATTATATAAGCCTTTCAAAAAATTTGTGTCAATCTTCCAAGTTACTAAGCTCAACGTAAGATTGCTACATAAAAAAATTAGTTTCTTTGTTTTAGCATCATAAAGGGACTGACCACTGTTCGGTGGGTACTATGATGGGTAACGCTATACGGCTTGGTTCGAATCTCGTTGCGGGTAAAACGTATTACGGTGACTCTACCCTAGTAAGGCGATGTCAAACCAGCGAGCTGTGTACTTCTCTACTCAACCGTTCGGAGCAGCTCCTTGGGTGGGTGGGGGGATGAGATTAGCCTTATTTTAACACGTACACAACTGGCTTAGAAATAGGCCTACGTTATTCGTTTAGGCCTGCGTTATGGTATTTTGGTGAAATTTGTAGTATGATTAATATTTCATATATTTTTTTTTTAATTTTTTGGGTTATTGCGAGAGACGTATACCAGCAATTAGAGCCCGTCAAAAATGACACATGTTAGCTTTGTTCGAGGGTGGGCGACGAAAAGGAACAAACCTTTCCTTTCCATTAAGACGTCGTAAAAACTATTCACGAACAATGAGCTGTACGGCACATGTTGCAGCCAACTGGACCATGCGTGGGAATGCCCGACTCCACAATTAGGACAAAAGGAGACTACCCTTACATCTGTCCAGTAGCGAGAAAAACACAGAACCAACGACGAGAGTATTGTTCATAAACATGTGTGCGACTTCTCAAAGACAATGGTTTATGCAAGGACAATAGGACAGGCGACTAAGTGACGCTAGGGTAGAGCACAGATGTTACGCCACCCGTAAGTTGACGAAGGAAGTCGTCAGCATACCAACAATGAGAGAATTCGATACGCTACACAAAAGTAGCAGATGTGATTTTGAAACGAAGCCTTAACACTGATTCCAGGAACGGGGCAACGTACGTAAGACAGCGACTCATTTAGTCCACGTGGACTACGTCAAATTCGTGTCGAGAAAGCCAACCAGCCAATAAGGAACGAGAATTCCGGAGGGAACGTCTGTAGGGGATGGTTCAGAGAGAAGCTTGAGACCAGAGAGCGAATCTCGTGTATGAATGTCCCTCTCCAAACGGCACAGGGTGGAGAATTCGTTGGAAATACTGACTGGAGACGAAGGGACACAGGGAGGTCCATGGAATGAACCTATCAAAGATGATTTGGTGGGAAGTTTGAGCGTTCATCAGAATCCCAAGAGTGGGAACATCAGAAGAAATAAAAACCGTTTACACAGGGAGACGCGCTGTCAGTTTTGCTACAAATTTTGCTCAGTTTTACTCCAAATTTTGCTCAGTTTTACTCCAAATTTTGCTCAGTTTTACTCCAAATTTTGCTCAGTTTTACTACAAATTTTGTTCAGTTTTACTTCATTTATCTCAGTTCATTCTAATTTTTCGCTCAGTTAATTCAAATTGTATCTCAGTGTACTACAATCATTGGCTCAATTCATTAAGATCTTTGCCTCAGTTTATTATAATTCTTAATTCGGTTTACTCAGAGTTTCGAACAGTCTATTGAACTTGTATTTCATTTTCATAATAGTTCAAGTACAAGAACTTAAGGCAGTGCGTAAGTTAAAATGTATTTCGGTAGAGACGATTAAGACATTGTTACGAATAAATGGAAGTGCGCGAGTAAGACTCAAAGCGTTAAACGGAAGAGTAGTCTTCGTGATGAAGCGCGAGTAACAATCCATATAAATTCTATGTAATTCACCGCCATAAAGATACTGACATTGTGAAGTGACATTCTTGAACAATTACAGAAAAGTAGTGATACTACAATGTTTAGTAATTAACTCGAGTAAATAGAATTGTGAACAAGTGCCTAATGAACTCGAAAACGATCTAGGCGCCGAAAAGAGCGGTCGTGCGATATGGACAACTATTAGAAGCATACGGTATCGAACTGTGAACCGCGAAATAGACACATACGCGTGTAAAACGTAGCCGACCGATTACGAGAACAATGCCACAACTTGTATTATAATAAACTCAAAAGCTCGAAGTGACTGTCGCGTTGTGCGGAAGTGTTTGCGCTCAAGTGTCATATGGATTAACCCCACTCGTCAACGCAGGGATACATCATGGGAGAGACACACCACGGCAGAACGAGTAAAGTACAAAACTAATCTCTTCTTATAATTAGTAATTTATCAAATACCACTGACCTGACACTTAGAACCAAACCACCTGAGAAAGTTATATAAATATGAGTCAGATAGATACGAATCCATAAGTAGGGAATACTATGTTCTAGAATATTATACATGTCTTCTTGTTAATATATTTTGTACTATGTATGTATTTTGATGTGTCTGTTGCAGGAACAGGATTTTAGTTATATATATGATTGATATGTGTATTGTTAATTATGATTATTTCATGCATATAAATGTTTAATGGGTTTTAACGTAAAATACTAAATACGAATTATGAGCACACCACATTTTAGTTAGTAGCGTCATTGCAGACGAAGAAGCGTCTACATTTGATCGCTCACTTAATTATTTAAATTTGTTCATTGAATTATTAAATGTGGCATAGAATTTTATTGTTTTATTGAAGATTTGTAAGTGCTCTTAATTTAATGTTATGACATGAATAAGAATGAAAAATGATTTTAATAAACGTAAGTTAGAATGGATTCGCTAGTATTCTATTGATTTATGTAAAAACCTGACTCACAACTTAACCTTTCATTAAACAGTATCTATATTTATAATTCAAGTCAACGATTATCAATTAAATTACTCAGAAAGATGCACAGAATAGAAGTTTCGAAGACAGTTAAAGTCAGAAGTAATTTCATATGTAGCAAGTTTGAGTGTGAATAATTAATTAACTCTAACTCAATTCATACAATTATTTATTATTTAAAGAAATTAATTTGTTAACATTGCATATGGGAGTTCAACACATGACATTAACTATATCATATATGCTAACCCAAGCTCAGAGTTAGATACATTTTGATCACAACTTTATTAAAGAGATAATTAAATAATCTATGCATATAATTAACACAGATAAATATAGTTGTATACGGTGCTCCAACATCACGGGGCAATATTAAGTAAAGATATACGTACCTATAAAAGTAATCAATCAATTTTTATATAATTAATGAATAATTAATACATGCAAATAAATTTGCATGAAGATTAACATTGTATATGGCGCCCAACCTGATGGCCGATTAATAGGGATAATCCTTGTTAAACGAGCTGGTTAAGTGCAGGCAGTGGTATAGTAGTATAGCTAGTAGTTTGATAAAGTATAACATAAGCATTAGAATAAAAACAAATACTTGTAAAACAACTCTGAATGATTACACGAAGTCGAGCAAAAATGGCGACTAATAATAATAACTCCGAAAGTCAAGAATTCGACGTTAACAACGAATTAAACATAGAAGGACGGGAGGAGAACGCGACGCCCAGCGACGACGTCAGCGCGTGTGAATCTGAGATAAGGGCGGGGGGACAGGTGTCCCAACCCGGCGAATTAAATCTACAAATGCTACTCGAGAAGTTGACCGAGAAGTTAGATCAGCAAAAGAATGAACAAAATAAATTAATGACCGAGACGCGAAACGACCTGAAGAAGATGCAGGAAGAACAAAACGAAAAACTAGACAAACAAAAACAAATGCAGGAGGAATTAAAACGGCACAATGAAGAACAGATCAGCAAAATAACACTAGATCTACAGGAGTACGCTAAGAAGTGGGATGAGAAAATTAGTGATCTACAAAAGAAGAGTGAAAGTGGTATAAAAGACTTGAAAAATGAACTGAAGAAACAGGTGAGAGAGAATAAGGAAGTGAGAGAGAAAGACCGTCATGAGTGGCAGGAAGCCATAAATAATACACAGAAGGCAATCGAACAAGTCGATCAAAAATTGGATCACCGAATCCAAGAGACGAACAATAGAAACGAGGAATGGAGAAGAGAGGTGCAGAACAATATTATACAACAACAACAAGAACAGGGAGAAGCCGTCAAAGTGTTAAAACAGAAGATCGTTGAAGTGGACGACCGTCAACGCACGGCGGAACAGAAGACCACAACGACGGAGAAGGAGAAGGACGTGATAATTGAAGAGTTAAGAAGTCACATAAATCATATTAAAAGTGGACAAGAAAGACTACAGCGAAGGATAGTGGAAACTGAGATAGGACCGTCCACGAGAGCGAATGGAAATAATAACTCCGAACTCAAGTACAACGGAACAGACCGTTTTCCTATAGAGTTCCTAAAGGAATTATCCGAGCACCAGCTAATGTACTACCCGGCGGATAACGTGAAGTGGATTGGGAAACACCTCGAGGCCAATGCAGCTATATGGTGGCGTGTGGTACGTGACCAGATCAAGAACTTTGATGAGTTTAAAGAAATATTTACGCAGAAGTATTGGGGCCCGGAGAAGCAGGATGATGTCCGAAACAAGCTGGAGTATGGTCGTTTCGACTGGCGTGGGAGTATGAGCGCTGTCCAATACATGGAACGACAACTTCTGGAAAGCCGTCAGCTTACACCGCCGCTTACGGATTATCAACTGATTAGAAAGATAACGCGTCATTATGGGCGAGAATTAGAGATAGCGAGCGTGACTAGGGACGTAAGGACGATACAGAATCTTGAATCATTGATTTCCGAATATACCATGATCCGGCAAAGAAACAATAGAGATGATCGGTTTGTGCGACAGACAGAAAAGTTGAACGAACGAGACACGAGAGGGGTGCCTCACGGTCAACAGAACACCACCGTAAACAAGGTGATTACGGAGCAAAAACCTTCACACTGGCAACATAGAAAGGGGGAAGGAGGGAACTACCAACAACCCCAACATTTCAGTAACAAGCCGGCAATAAATACCATTGAATTTGTAAACAATGGTGCCTAAACGTCTGCCGCTAAGGTTAGTGGAACAGTAGAAAAAAAAATTAAGTGGGTCACATGAAAAGATAGCCGTTTGTCGACCTACACTACAACAGTACGAGACCGATATTTTGTTACCTGACTTACGACATGAGTTAATCTTGGATGAACAAACACAACTGGGAAAAGCGAATCTCAAAATGTCCAGAGATTGAGGTAAAATTTAAGGGTGATGTTACAATTGATGTTATCAATCAGTTTTAGCCTTGATTGATACAGGTTCTGCCATAAACGGGATATCAGAGGAATGGTTTAACAGAAAAAACAACGCCTGAGTCCATATGAAGAACTCCGCATGAACAACACGTTAATTGTAAGTGCAGTCGGCGGAAAGTCTAAATTAATCAGGAAACAAATTATGTGTGAAATTTATATTGATGATGTTAGATTAGATTGTGTTTTCATAGTAATACCGAATTTAATTAGGGACTGCATATTAGGTATCAGTTTGTTAAAAGAAGAGGGATGTGTGATCGATATGAAGAAGGGAACCATCGAATTCGAAGGGAGGACTGGTGAACTGGAACTGCGGATACCAATCATACATATGGAACTAATAGAAGAGGACTGGGATGGAATCGAGAGGAGGATTGATGAGAAGGTCGACAGTGTGACATGTGAAGATGAGACGACGAGGGAGGAACTAAGAAGGATTTTGGTAAAGTATAAGAATGTATTCCGGGAGTGTCCAGGACGGATGGATTGCTACGAACATGAATTCCGAGTGACGGATAAAACACCATATTTCCAACGCGGGTGGCCAATCCCAATAGCGTATAAGGAAAAGGTGGACGCCGAGATCAGCAAGATGCTAAGGTATGGCGTGATTGAAAGGTGCAGTAGTCCATACGTCAACCAAATGGTCACCGTAATAAAGAAAGATGGGAATGTACGTTTGTATTTAGATGCGAGGAGGATAAATAGTGTCACTGTTCCAGGCTACGAAGGACCGACTCCGATTCAAGAAATCCTGGCGAGATGCAGTAACATGAAGTACTTCTCAACAATAGATTTAACAAGTAGCTTCTGGCAGGTCCCGTTGAAACAACAATGCCGAGATTACACCACATTTCTGTATGAAGGAAAGTGTTACAGATATACCGTAACTCCATTTGGGCTTAGTACCAGTTCCGCAGCCCTGACGAGAGGCTTGGATATGGCATTGTCCGAGGAAGTGAAAGAGAATACAATCATCTACGTCGACGATTGTCTTTGTTATTCGTCTAACGTAAGCACACATTTGGAGAATATTGAAGCATTACTTAAGAATTTATTGGCAGCCAACCTAACAATAAATTTGGAAAAATCACAATTTTTCGCAAGGAGATCGCATACCTTGGGTATCAGCTTACTACTAACGGTATACGAGCATCCGAAGAGAAAGTAGCAGCAATCAGGAAGTTCCCGACCGCGAAGAATCAAAAGCAGTTAAAGGGATTCCTGGGACTTACAAATTTTTACAACAAATTTACAAGCAAATATGCAGAAGCCACACAACCTTTGTTAAGTCTACTTAAAAAGGGTCAGAAATTTAAATGGACGCCCGATCTTGACCAGTGTTTCCAGCAGGTCAAGGACTTGTTTATCAATACTATTATCTTAAGTTTTCCGCAGGTAAATAAGAGGTACTTCTTGCAGTGTGATGCGAGTAATTTCGCATATGGAGGCCAATTATACCAGTTGGATGACGACAAAAAACATCTGCGTGGTAGCATATACTAGTAAAACGTTCAAAGGTGCAGAATTAAACTACTTTACTACGGAAAAAGAGCTACTAAGTATAGTTAGATGTCTGGAGAAATTCCGAATTTACGTTTTAGGACAGCCGTTGACCATAATAACAGATAACAAGGCGTTGATCTTCATGAGTAAGTGTCACCTAAACAACTCAAGGATCACACGTTGGATACTTAGTATTCAAGAGTATAACTTTGATATAATTCACTGTAAGGGAAAGGAGAATATCGTTGCCGACATCTTGAGTCGTTACCCAGAGGATATGACGAAGGAAGATCCAGTCGACGACAGTTATGCATATCAAATGAACCCATACAATAATTAAAATGAGTAAAGAAATGAACATGATGTTAAAGAACTTCGCGACGTATCAGTTAGAAGATAAGAAGCTACAGCAAATAATGAAGGATTTGACGACGGATGATAAGAATGAATTATGTAAATTTTATAAGTGTAGTAACGATAAATTATATAGAAAAAGTAAGGGTCGATGGAAACTCTACGTACCAGAAAGCGTTACGGGGAGACTCATCGAAGAAATACACACAATGTACGGTCATGTTGGCAGTAAGAAATGTATAAAGTTACTGCAGGAACATTTCACTTTCGACCGAATGACGAAGCGCGTACAGGCGTACCTGAAGACGTGCGATAAGTGCCAAAAATGTAAGGATTCAAACAATCGTAACTTATTTGGTGGCACGAAGCCAATTATACCGACGAGTAAAGGTGAATTGATTAGTGGCGATTTTTATGGACCTCTTCCAACAGCAGCAGCAGGAGTAAAGTATATCCTTGTCATTATAGATAATTTTACCAAGTATGTAAGACTATATACACTTAGAAGAGCCACAACAGTAGCTACGCTTCGTAGACTCCAGCAATATGTAAATGAGTGTGGAAAACCGAAAGCAATACTCACTGATAACGGTACGCAGTTTACGTCCAAACAATGGATTAAAGGACTAGATGAACTTGGAATTATACCTAAATACACAGCGATAAGAAACCCGCAAACAAACCTTGCCGAACGCGTAAATAGGCAACTGGGAAACCTATTTAGGATATTTGTAGGGGACCAACACACAAAATGGTCTAAATTCATAAATACCATAGAATGTTGCATTAATGAAGTCTACCATGAAACAATAGAAGTTACACCGTATGAAGCACATCACGGAAGAAAGCCGAGTCGTGTATGGGAGAAATTCGTAAAGGAAAACTGTGATACGAAAGAAGAGACAGTGGATAGCCACCAGATATTCGTTAGGATCAAACGGAAACGAGAGCGACACGCAAAACGCGTGAACGAAGCGAACAAAATGACGAGATTTCAGGTAGGAGATTTGGTGTTAGTGCGAACACATTACCAATCCGATGCGATGCAGAGAAGAATCGAAAAATTTTGTGAATTTTACACAGGACCTTTTAAGATTAAAGATATTGTAGGCGAATCTACGTATATATTAGTAGATAATTGCGACGAAACTAAAATACGCGGCAAATTCAATGTAAGACTATTGAAACCATATTACGCAAAGGGAGAGTAACTAGGGCGAAACACGGCATCAGCATGTATGGGAGGTGGAAATGTTTGTTGAGAAGCGAATAAGTAAGGAGTAAGGTTGAAAATCATGCGAAGTAGTAAATAAACAGAGAGGGAGGTGTGAAGTGACGTAAGCTCAGCTGGCGAGGCTGACGACAACAGGTAGATTTGTAGTTAGTAAGGACACTCTCCATGCGAGACAATGTCATAGTCGGACTATATGTACTTCACTAATAGACAGCAGAAAGAGAAATGAGCTAAGCGTCAGAATAGGAGGAGGAATGACCGATCTAGATGAAAAAGAATAACGGTAGTTGGCGCGAATGCAATCTACTAGTTAATTCATTCAGAATTGTCTAGACGAAAATTTAAACTTGTAATAAATTTAAAATGTCAGATTTTATATATTGTATAGATTGTAAATTAGTTAACAGATGTATTTGTTATACTATTGAAATTTCTATTATTGAAGGACAGATATAAGCAACTGAGTTGCATAACAGAATTAAATATCGTAATAACTTGTTAGAATTAAATATTGAACTTAAGATTGTATTATAAGCATAGAAAGAGTGGATATAAAATAAGTTTGTTTGACCTGTAGAATTATACGAATTCGATTTATTTTGTTGTAAATAATTATACGTGTGCTTAACAGAAATTTAGATTCAAAGTACCAGAGGGTAGGAAATACGATGAATGTTTGTAAGTAAGTATATGATGTCTTAAACAATGTTTTTTAATCGCAAATTAATTTTGAAAGTAATAATAAAAATTTTAGAAGTATTCATAAGCAATAAATTACTGCTAGTATTTATATAGTTTATATTGTATACGCAAGTAAAAAGATAGCTTGAAAACAAAATAATTACAATTTGTTTATGTAATGTATAGGTGTGGACAGATCTAGGAACGCACTAGAGCGTATAGTTTGTAAATGGATTCGTATTTATATTTGATAAGCAATAAAGTAAACACTCAGGTGAATGAAAGAAAAAAGGGGGAGAAAAACGGTTCTGAACAACAGTAGGTCAGTCGAGAGGAAGATATAGGTCAGCTATACCCGTTCCAATGGGGGATGGCCAATGTACTTAGTGGTCGTACGCGAGTAAGGGCGAAATATGAATTAGTCGTTCCGTTAAAACTGCACGACAAATCATATTTGGGGACACTGTAGTATGATTAATATTTCATATATTTTTTTTTAATTTTTTGGGTTATTGCGAGAGAAGTACACCAGCAATTAGAGTCCGTCAAAAGTGACACATGTTAGCTTTGTTCGAGGGTGGGCGACGAAAAGGAACAAACCTTTCCTTTCCATTAAGACGTCGTAAAAACTATTCACGAACAATGAGCTGTACGGCACATGTTGCAGCCAACTGGACCATGCGTGGGAATGCCCGACTCCACAGTTAGGACAAAAGGAGACTACCCTTACATCTGTCCAGTAGCGAGAAAAACACAGAACCAACGACGAGAGTATTGTTCATAAACATGTGTGCGACTTCTCAAAGACAATGGTTTATGCAAGGACAATAGGACAGGCGACTAAGTGACGCTAGGGTAGAGCACAGATGTTACGCCACCCGTAAGTTGACGAAGGAAGTCGTCAGCGTACCAACAACGAGAGAGTTCGACACGCTACACCAAAAGTAGCAGATGTGATTTTGAAACGAAGTCTTAACACTGATTCCAGGAACGGGGCAACGTACGTAAGACAGCGACTCATCTAGTCCACGTGGACTACGTCAAATTCGTGTCGAGAAAGCCAACCAGCCAATAAGGAACGAGAATTCCGGAGGGAACGTCTGTAGGGGATGGTTCAGAGAGAAGCTTGAGACCAGAGAGCGAATCTCGTGTATGAACGTCCCTCTCCAAACGGCACAGGGTGGAGAATTCGTTGGAAATACTGACTGGAGACGAAGGGACACAGGGAGGTCCATGGAATGAACCTATCAAAGATGATTTGGTGGGAAGTTTGAGCGTTCATCAGAATCCCAAGAGTGGGAACATCAGAAGAAATAAAAACCGTTTACACAGGGAGACGCGCTGTCAGTTTTGCTACAAATTTTGCTCAGTTTTACTCCAAATTTTGCTCAGTTTTACTCCAAATTTTGCTCAGTTTTACTCCAAATTTTGCTCAGTTTTACTACAAATTTTGTTCAGTTTTACTTCATTTATCTCAGTTCATTCTAATTTTTCGCTCAGTTAATTCAAATTGTATCTCAGTGTACTACAATCATTGGCTCAATTCATTAAGATCTTTGCCTCAGTTTATTATAATTCTTAACTCGGTTTACTCAGAGTTTCGAACAGTCTATTGAACTTGTATTTCATTTTCATAATAGTTCAAGTACAAGAACTTAAGTCAGTGCGTAAGTTAAAATGTATTTCGGTAGAGACGATTAAGACATTGTTACGAATAAATGGAAGTGCGCGAGTAAGAGTCAAAGCGTAAAACGGAACAGTAGTCTTCGTGATGAAGCGCGAGTAACAATCCATATAAATTCTATGTAATTCACTGTCATAAAGATACTGACATTGTGAAGTGACATTCTTGAACAATTACAGAAAAGTAGTGATACTACAATGTTTAGTAATTAATTCGAGTAAATAGAATTGTGAACAAGTGCCTAATGAACTCGAAAACAATCTAGGCGCCGAAAAGAGCGGTCGTGCGATATGGACAACTATTAGAAGCATACGGTATCGAACTGTGAACCGCGAAATAGACACATACGCGTGTAAAACGTAGCCGACCGATTACGAGAACAATGCCACAACTTGTATTATAATAAACTCAAAAGCTCGAAGTGACTGTCGCGTTGTGCGGAAGTGTTTGCGCTCAAGTGTCATATGGATTAACCCCACTCGTCAACGCAGGGATACATCATGGGAGAGACACACCACGGCAGAACGAGTAAAGTACAAAACTAATCTCTTCTTATAATTAGTAATTTATCAAATACCACTGACCTGACACTTAGAACCAAACCACCTGAGAAAGTTATATAAATATGAGTCAGATAGATACGAATCCATAAGTAGGGAATACTATGTTCTAGAATATTATACATGTCTTCTTGTTAATATATTTTGTACTATGTATGTATTTTGATGTGTCTGTTGCAGGAACAGGATTTTAGTTATATATATGATTGATATGTGTATTGTTAATTATGATTATTTCATGCATATAAATGTTTAATGGGTTTTAACGTAAAATACTAAATACGAATTATGAGCACACCACATTTTAGTTAGTAGCGTCATTGCAGACGAAGAAGCGTCTACATTTGATCGCTCACTTAATTATTTAAATTTGTTCATTGAATTATTAAATGTGGCATAGAATTTTATTGTTTTATTGAAGATTTGTAAGTGCTCTTAATTTAATGTTATGACATGAATAAGAATGAAAAATGATTTTAATAAACGTAAGTTAGAATGGATTCGCTAGTATTCTATTGATTTATGTAAAAACCTGACTTACAACTTAACCTTTCATTAAACAGTATCTATATTTATAATTCAAGTTAACGATTATTAATTAAATTACTCAGAAAGATGCACAGAATAGAAGTTTCGAAGACAGTTAAAGTCAGAAGTAATTTCTTATGTAGCAAGTTTGAGTGTGAATAATTAATTAACTCTAACTCAATTCATACAATTATTTATTATTTAAAGAAATGAATTTGTTAACATTGCATATGGGAGTTCAACACATGACATTAACTATATCATATATGCTAACCCAAGCTCAGAGTTAGATACATTTTGATCACAACTTTATTAAAGAGATAATTAAATAATCTATGCATATAATTAACACAGATAAATATTGTTGTATACGGTGCTCCAACATCACGGGGCAATATTAAGTAAAGATATACGTACCTATAAAAGTAATCAATCAATTTTTATATAACTAATAATTAATTAATTAATGCAAATAAATTTGCATAAAGATTAACATCGTATATGGCGTTCAACTACGGGGCTAGATACATGTAAGTACGACAAAGTTCGTACCGGCAACAATTTCATAATTACAGATCAATAAATTTATAATTAATAATTAATCAATTTATGCAATTAATAAGCATAAATATTATTACCGTATATGGTGCCCAACGCGTGGCATATTAACATTGTAAATTTTTAAAAGCACTGAAGGGAGATTGAGGCCTCATCGCGTACACGCGGCAGATGAATGCAGTGAAAGACAATGTACGCGCGAACTATGCTCGTTTCTTATTTCCAGTCTTCCTTAATTGCTTATTGTATGATATAAACCGCTACAATGATTTTTTTCCATCACCACCGCCATCCTCGTTCCGAGGTTTAGGTCCTACTGACCTATTCCGGAACTTATCTCTTCGGTGTACCAACTCCTACGGCTTTCACAAGTATATATCATTTTACTTACATGATACCTGTTTTACTCAGTCAGGTCTGCTGGAATATCCCCAACTAAAAGGACCCCAGATCACTTCTGTAGGGGGTTACCATTCCTTAGCGGAGGCACTCACCGGAGACTCCCCTTAACATTCTTCTTCTGAGAGACTATTCGGTTGCTTTTCATTCTTTGTCCTTTGATTCGTTACACTCTTGGTATTTACAGGATATCCACCAATCGTAATTATTATGGAGTGTAAGATCCAAAGCCACCCGTTCCCAATGATAAACTGGAGCAGAAGGTATACAATGATATAAAGAATTGGGAGTGGTATTAGGCACATAGGATGGTTTGTTACGGGAAGCCTCTAAACAATCACCAGTAGCTACGCGCTACATCTGGCGTAACTCACAACTTCATTATCATCCAAATCTCCTAGCTCGCATGGACGCTGTTTTTTCATCTCTCTAAATAATTGTCAGCGACTAGCGTAGTTGCTTACAAAATGGCGATATGCGGAACAGATATTCGGTACGGTTGGTCCGGGATAGAGACAAATGTAAGATACATTCTGGAAAACAGAATTGCAACTATTTGCATTTTGTAAAATGTAACGAACTGTGAAAAATAATACGAGGAAATACGTAATAAGAATTGCACGCCGTTTGACTCGCGTTCTGGCATTGACTTTCAGAACAATGCGTGAATAATTACGGTACATGTATTGACCATTTCCATAGTGTATGAATTGACTAAGCAAAACTTTCTGTACGCTGTAGCTTTTTCACAGTATGAGCAAATTTTATCTTTTTGTTCCACCCATTGTATTGTCGTGGTCATTTCAGTTTACTTTTTTCTGTTAGTGTAAGTAATAAATTCACGTTAACAAGAGCAGTGGCGGTCGTACATTAAGGTGATAATGGCGCCACCTATGTCCTCGCGAATTTGGTATAGTTTTTATACGGATAAGTGAAACTCTAGAATTTCGCCCCTATTATTTCGTTCTGTAGCAAATCTGAAGATAGGAGAGCTAGAAAAATGTTATAAATTAAAAAAATGCGAATTAAAGATTATGATATGAGTAATTAAAGTGGCGCATCCATAGTGTCGTAATTTTGTGTGGGGGCATAGCAAAAAAGGACTCTACGTATTACGAACGTAAAATGTAGTTGTACTATACTTTTGAGACCGTCATGTGAAGAAGTAATGGGAGTTGGATCTTCCTGTCTTGTTTGTGTTATATTTAGTCATTTTTGAGACTATTGTAACAAACTGTTTGTCTTAGCAACTAGTTTTTTCAGTGTTTACTCCTTAGTATGAGGATGACAGTGATCCCTCTCTGTTGTGATAATATTAGACACATTTCTCAAATGTTTGGCTCTTAATAGGTTCTGTGAAAACGGATCGTTTGTCTATAAAGCCAAGTTTTATCTGAAAACGCAATTATTTTATTAGTAATTTATAAATATAATTGCTTAGAAGCCCCCGAAGATCTTTTAACGAACTGAGGTCGTTTCCTCCTCCTCTCCTGTCTTATCTCTTGTCTATCCTGACTAATCAATTTCAAGATTTGTTTGTGCTTTCACTACACATTCTTCGTCCGATCCTTTAGGGCGTATGAAGTATTTTGTCAAATACAAAGCCACTGGCATAAATGATCTCTGCGCTCCTTGAAGTGACTTTGTAGGGAAACGGTGACGATATCTAGATCCATTGGCTGAATATTAGATATAAATTAAATTTTTAACGTGTTTAAAGAGTACAACAGGCTAGCTAACATGAAGGACAAATATTACTTTTCAAAACAAACCACAGCCTTCTCAGGCTAGATGAATTTTGTTGTAAGACACAACAATTTTGATGACAGTATCACAATAGCATTAGCATAACATGTAAGATTCAAAATTATAAAATATATTAAAGCTTGTCAAGTAGGGTATATATAAAACTGAAAAAAGCCAAAGACATCCGGCGAAGAGAAAGGTCGGTCCCATTATGTTACATTGAATCGTACGTCGCCGAGAGACTAATATGGCGCGGTCGCCGCACTACCCAGAAGGCGCTTTGTTTCTCCCTATCCTAACTCGAGTTAGTGGAAGCTACAGAAAATTGCTGGAAGATTAACTCATCGTTAGACTATCCGGCATGAAGACAGCGAACTTACAGTAAAGATTGCTTACGTTTCAGACGTACAACTCCCTCGGGTACGTTTGAGCTACACACTATCACCGTCTCCGTCCAAGGTGCTCAGAAATAATTTATCCCAACGGCTTCACGAATGCTAGAGCACCACCGGCAAAGTGTGTTTCGTTAACTATTCCCAAGGAAACTGGATGACCACTGAATCGTCGAAATACGGTTCAGTTGTAGTCCTAACACTTTTTTAACAATGAAAAATGCTTAAAGAATCGCGAGGAGATAACCGTGAACATCTTCAGTCTCGAAGGAAGACTAGTAATAGTTAATAATATTGGCTCAGTTTTGTACCTCCGATCTAGTTTCGAAAAATTAGGCAGGGCACATTCAGCGACATTGATTTGATATGAAAGTATCAAAGTATAATATGATATAAAAGTATTCTCTTCGTGTATTCTAAATATTAAATATCTGCTAGTAATAGACTCTTTTTTTCACCATCGGAATAGCGTAGGAGAGGCAGGATAAGGGGCGTATTTACGGGGAAGGGGGCGAATGGGTCCGGACCCCCCTGCCAGAGGGTCGAAAAAGTTGACGAATTTTGTTGCTCTCTTAATTTTTAGGCTATTTTCTTTTTTTTCACCTGTGTGTGCTAATAGTAACTACTTTTTAAATATACAAAACAAGTTTATTATTACACAGCATTTGCGTATACGTTTAAAATATGAAACATAGGAAAATCAATTCAGTCAATAAGTATTTTCTAAACAATGTTTCAATAACGCGTATTATTAATGTGTTATTACCGTTCACTTCAATGGGATTGATTTCAGGACGTTATTACACGTTATTCGACCACTTTAAAGATAGTAATCTTGATTGGTCTTAACTTGTTTTTTTCTTTTGTATGGAGCCGACTCGAACCCCCTCCAACAGACCAAATTCTAGATACGCTACTGAAACATTGGTAAAAGATACTTATTGACTGAATTGATTTTCCTATATTTCATATTTCAAACGTATACGTTAATGCTCTATAGCTAACAAACCTGTTTGCATATTTTAAAAAAAGCTACTGCTATATTAGTGTACACAGCTGAAAAATAATTAAACAGCCTAAATAACAAAATTCGTCAACTTTTTCGACCCTCTGGAACCCCCCCCCCCCGTAAATACGCCCCTGTTCTCTTGCAGTTTCAGTCTTTTTTCTAATGTTAAGTTCTATTATAGGACGAAATCCCTGTGCTGTGCTTGTGTCGTGCGAAAATACTGAAAACAGTTTTCGGGAAAACTTTTCTGTCCGTCCCTCTAGAACCCATCATCCCATCCATAATTCCCCGCCCTTTTTAGTAGCAAATCTACAGTTTTTAAATCGTCCTTACATCGGACGATTTAAAACAGTGTTTTTAAATCGGAACAGGCTGCCCAGAGCTGTTCCGAGAGACGCCGTCACCGACTCTTTTTATTGATCTGCTATTTTGGCGAAACTTGGCGACAGGCAGCCTGAGCGAGCAGGAATTTGCGTTGTCACTGTAATACCTAAGGGTTTGTAGCTTGTTGGAATTACAAAGACTGCTAATTCAAATAACAAGATGTTCTCATTTTAGTTGTATCCATACTGACGATTCGTCAGTGATGGTGATGACATCATCAAGCAAATGATAGAGACCGCGTTGTAGTTTTATAACTATTCGACAACTGCACCACGTTGCTGGCGACAAATATTCGTTAAGCGCGCGTAATTTTCGACTGTTGAATAAATAATTTATTCAAGACAGTATTGCATGTAATCAGTAAGTACATTGATTTATTGTGTTACAAATTATATTTAGATATATTTATTACTAAATACTTCTACTCATTTTTGTATTATTGATTAATTTACTTGGGCGCCAGAGCAGAGTATCTCAGGATTGTTATGAAATAATAACACTTCGTTCAGATACTAAGATTTATATTGTTATCTTCTTATTACATAATACATCTGGGAATTAATCATTAATATTATCTTTCAAATCTATACTCATTACTATTCTTTATAATTAATAACAAAAAAAATTATTAATATCTAGCTTACGGATTCTTCAAAATCATAATAATCAAGTATTATTCAAATGAGCAATCAGTAGATTCAAATTTACTCCCTTAACACATGTAAATCTTCAATATTAATCAAAACATATAGCCTATGTACAGTATCATAATTTCTTAACTATTATGAAATTCTATAATCTTCAATAGATTCAATTATTCACTTCGTTACCATTTCTATAATTATTATAACTTGTTTCCTTACTTTACTATACAATAACTCTCCAAACATGTCATATAGCATAAATTGTAATAGTTAGTATCTGAACTCGTGGGTCTTTTGAGAATGAGATGAGTTATTTTTGAGATGCAAATTCTATGTTAATTTATTGAGTTGTGAATCATAAATGATATACTGTTACTTGTTGCTGAATTCCAAGTAAAAGGATGATGAATTGTAATCCTGCGTTGAATATCGCACTACACTTTGCACTAATCACGCTTGATTAAACCTTCGTCAGTACTAAACGTCGCCCACATATAAATAAGTATACTTCTTGCTGCAATCTATGCGCACAAGTTAAACATCTTCTGTTCCGTACGTACTATCGCGCACACATATAAAATAAACTTCTTGATGACTGTAATTCTTTCGCAACTATTTAACCGAGTTAATCTATTGATTTGAACTTAGAATTATAGTATTAAAATGCTCACATCGAGTGACGCAGGTTTCCTGTATTTGCGTGAAAATTGAACTTAGACTTCCATTTTTGTTTGCTTCACTTGTTTTTTATAGTTTTCCGGGTCCTTCCCTCACTACAGCTCTTGTTGATCATCTACCATTGGCTTGACTTTTAAATATTTGCCGGTAATTTCGAACGTACCCATTCCGGTGCTGTATCTTTTTCGCGCTCACTACCGACGCTATCCGTGATTGGTTGCCAGAGAGCGGGCGATAAACTTACGCGGACGTTCGTTAGACTCCTAAAAAGTGACGCTATTTTCTAAAATAGTCATACTTATTGGCGTGTCATCTATTGTCTCTTGAAGGACACAGTACCGTTAACCTAACGGTACATGGGCGTTTTTTGCTGGATTTGCTCTACAAAACATTTTATGCTTTTATGACATGTAAGGGTGTTTTGGGTCTGTTGTAACTTATTTTGTCGGCGCCTGACTGTCGCATAGTCGAGCCTTTTTTGATTCAAATTTTCATTTATATTTTACTTAAATCTATGTACATTTCAATGCTTTATATTATTATAGTTACCATTAATAGTTGATTTATTATTTTATGTGTTTATATACATATTAAATTAATACACATGTTCACAGTAACGTTTCAGTTTGCGTACATTGACCGACACTGTCATTAGTGTTGGAGCTTTCGTTACTGTAATATCGGGTCCTAATATGAAACAATGCAGAAAAATATGTTAATAGTTCTGTTGCGCTGTAGTGAAGTAAAGGAATAGCGGTAGGTTTGAGGAAGTGGAACTGTGGATTTGTATGGGGATAGAAGGAATAAGGTGGATGGATAAAATAAACGGTATAAATGTGTTAAAAAGAATCGGAGAGTATATAACACTTCTGCGGGTAGTAAAGAGGGTAATAGAAACTGTTTTGGTCGCATCCTGAGAGGATATAGCATTCTGACAACGGGTTTTGAGGGAACAGTTGAAGGTGAGAGGAAGAGAGGGAGGAGAAAATTGAAGCTCTTGATTCTCGTACAATGTAGACTGTCGTATGAAAGATAACGACTCAACCTTGGAATAGATGGGACCGGAGACAACGGTGTTATCTGGGAGGACGATGGCGAGCGAACACTCTTGTATGTTTGCATTAGTGTCAGTGTCCGTGACAAGGAAATTTAATTCTCTATTTTGAATAAACGTTATATATTTCCGACCTACGACTATTTAACAATACCGTAGTTGTTAAACGGGTGTGGTTTTTGGGAGTTAATGAATCGATATAAGAAACGGTGCTTTTTTTAGGCGTCTTGAGTGATACTGACAGAAGACGGCGGAAGAGATGAACATGTCAGCGGAAAAATAAAACAAGAGAAAATGTTGATAGGACAGCTGAGTGGGAAAGTCCAAACCAATAAGACGATGTACTGTGCCATCGCTTACGGTTATGGAACTTGCGAAATAAATCAGAGAAACTCTCGAAAACTCCAAGCAGTGAAAATGGATTTCTGGAGAAGGTCTTGTGCGGTGTCCAGGCTAAAGTGCGTTATTAATGAAGATATCAGGAGGCGAATTCGTGTAAACAAAACAATTTTGGACGCCATAAATATAAAGCACCTCGTTTGCGTGGTCACGAGAAACGAATACCTGTCGATCTCCAATAAATGTCTGCCCAGAAGACCGTGGAGACAGAAGCGTCAGGCGTGCTGACACGACACTAGCTGTGCATGGAGTCGGTAGTGTTACACTTACAATTAGCTCTGAATTTCATGTTACCTTCCAAGTTTCCGCTACATACAATAACACGGAAGGTATGCTACACTGAAAAAAAAACTAATCTACGATCTTGTTAAGAGAGTGCGTGAATGCCGTAGCTAACTTTCTGTTAGTGTAAGAAATACGTTTTGTACTTTTCTTGTCTTTGTAGAAATCCTAGCTACAGTCGGAGGACCAAGATTTTGTCGACGATATCTGCCTCGTATCAAAAACTAGAAACACCTACAACTGCCTGGCGTAAGAAGCAAGTAAAGTGGGCCAGAATATTAACAACAACAACAAAAAACTAAAGATAATGAGACTAAACTCGATGTTTCCAGAACATATCTCACTGGAGAATGAAGTGCTGGAGAAGTTCTGTTGTAGAGAGTGCAGAACGGTTCTTTTACGTGGAGAGTATTGCTGGTAAAAAAATGAGAAGATTAAAACATGATAACAAGGGTAAGAAAATACCAAATTGCTACTTCCAGTTTAAGTGTACCAACTATAATTTTATGGTACGACATATCTTGTCAGATAATTTTTTTTTTGTATCGGCCATCTAAGGACCACATGCCAATTTCAATTCTTTGTTCTTTTCTTTTTCTCCAATATTCTTTCATCTTTTCACTATGTCTCTTCTTCCTGTCTTCAGTCCACTTTGAACCTGCGTTTTTATCTCTCCTACCTGGAGTCCTTCCATTTTTAACATTTTTGCCCGAAAAACGTCTCTTTCAATTGCTTCTTCTGCGTTTATATTATTTTTTCTAAATCCTTTTGGACTTCTTTAATCCAACTTGATGTTGACTTCTTCCCCCACAGATATTCGAAAATGTGCTTTGTTAACCTATTGTCGTCCATTCTATATAAATATCCAACAAATAATAGTCTTCTTTTTCTCATTGTTTCTGTTATATTTTCTATACTTTGATATACGTATTTCATCATTACTTCTTAATTTCCAGCCTTCTGAAGTTTTTCTTGGGCCTAATATTTTCCTAATAATTCGTCTTTCCAATACTGTATTTCTAGTTTATCTAAATTATAATTCAATTCTAGACCTTCACTTGCATATAGGGATTCTGGCTTCACTACTGTACTGTAATGCTTTATTTTCGCATTTTTAGATATGCACTTTTTAGTGGTTAGAGAATTTTATTATTTACCTAATTTTTTATGTGCAGTTGTAATCGTTTAGACTGGAAGAGTTGAATTGTTCCAGCCTAAGGTTTTTTTTGGTTGTTTACACTTGCTCCAAATTAGCTGAAGCGGACTTTGTAAGATGTCGGCGAGATGGCGACATTGTTTACCAAACTGTGACAGCTTTGTTAATGGGAACGTGGTAGACGAAGGACGGCGTCGTTCGCGTCGAGATCTGAGCTGAGCGCCGTGATCACGTGGTAGACTGTAATACAGATTGTAAGCCGAAACTGGCTTCGAAATTGCCGTCGTGTGCGAACAATAGTAAGCTCAAGGCTGTATGGTTTCCACACAGGTCACTCACTCAGCAGGAAATAAGGCGTCTAAACAAACAAACATTTAAATAAATAAATGCGTCAATATGATGGTATGCGTCGCCAAAGGCGTAAATCATAACGACTAAACACAACACTTTGTTTTGCGCCTAAAGTGTACAAAATCTGTTGAAGTCTGGGTTATTCTGCAGTTCATTCTTAACATCATTAGGAGACACTGACTTTCAATATGGAATGGGATTAAAATGTTGTTCATTCACGCTTACTCAATTGCGAAACGTTTAATAAGTTTGGTATTGCAGAGGCCGGCTGTTACGCACGTCAGCTCTCCTTTGGTCGTTCGTAGACCGTCCCAGACCTGTTCGCTGGCACAGGATGTTTGTTCCGTTGAGAAAGCGGTGCACCCAGTAAATGAAAAGCGTGCCGTTCTGAGCTCAGTACTGCGCTGATTAGCTTTTTTTTTTAATTTCATTATTTGTTGGAATCTGCCAGCCAAAAGTCAATAAGGGGTAGATATAACATAGAAATATCTTGCAAGAGGGTACAATAGGGCTACTAATTGTACTACACTGCACTGCACTTATGTCCGTGCAAAGGATTTCACCTCTTTCCCGTACGACACGGCGTTTCATCAGTGTGTTCGGACGAGTTTTATTGGATCTTTCAGCACCGAGTTTAATTTCTTCCTTGATGTACGTGAATCTGTATATCTCGTCGAATATTTTATCACGCCGAGTTTTAGCACATTAGACTGGAATCTATAATTATCTTTTATAGTTGTTAATTATTTATGCCCCGCGTTTGGGATGTCATGTGCAAGTTTGTTTTCTTTACTGATGATACATTCTTTTCCTTTATTTGTATAATTAATTTATTTAAGTATTGAGTTGTAATTAAGATATAAGTAGTCTCACGTTGTGGATGCCATGTGTAAATATGTGTTTTGGGTTTGTTAATTGTTTAATGTTTTATATCTCTCGTGCATCACGTTGGGATGCCATATACAAATATGTAAATAAATGCATGTGTTAATGGATAATAACTGTAATAACAGTAATAAGTTGTAACCTTTTATGTTGCTCGAGCCCTTCGTTAGGATGCCATAGATAACTATATATATCAATTTAACATATATCAATACAAATTTGATATTGATGCAATCTCATGCAAATAAGTTTTTAATTTTGTCTTATTTCGAATAGATTGATTAATTAGTGGGCGCTTGATTGATTGACGCTCTATGGGCGTCATACGTAGATATGCCTATATCATATTGAATTAAATGTGTACGTGTAATAAGTGTGAAGAGTACCGTTAATTAATTAATAGTCAGATAACTTTGACTTTACTATGAATATTACTACGTTATCACTAATTTATTCCACACTTTGGGTGTCATTTGTATCTACGTGTAATTACGTAAGGTAATTGGTATTAACTAGAGTGATTATAAATGATTCGACTCGTACACCAAATTCTGCATTACGAACAATAATTTATTCAGACCTTCTGCAATGGTCATCAATTTGTGAACTTAAATATAACATTATTTCGCAATATTATATGATACATTACATTATTTATTCGTTCATTACTTTTATGCGGATTCATCTCGTTATGATAACTTGATCATAAGTAATTAAATCATGACTTCTTTACATATTACAAAATTTCTCACATTAATGGATTCATATTTCAATTTTGCCTTTCGCAATATATCATTCAGCTTTACTCTAAATGAATTTAAATATGACTTCTAACTAGATCAGAGGTGTGTTCTTTGTGAGGAACAGGACATTGGCTACTAAACATAAGTGGTACATAAATGTTTTACTTTTGTTAAGTATCCGCAACTACGGCGTGTGGCTACGATGATTTCCTCTCTCCCTCGCTCCTCAGGATGACTGATGACTTGGTGTACACTCTCATCGTCGTCCGAAAGATACACTATTCACTATCGCTGAGATTATGCACTCCGGCGTCAACATTCTTTTAGTTCGCACTCGTTTAGAAGTTATATGTGTAACATAAGTTAGTCAGTACGATCATTTGGCTTTGATTTATTCATTTCATGGCTTATTCGCGTATGATTGTAACTTTACCACTTTGTTAACAAGCACTGATTGTTTGTAATTTATTTAGTCGGCACAGTTATTTCACTTATGGACCTTTTCATTACGATATCTGACATAGTTAATCGACGTAAATAGTACATTAGTTCATCACACAATCGCGATATTTAGTTCATATTTCTGAATTATCTTTCACGATTACGCACAATGTCTCTAGTTTATTCACACCGTCAGAGTTTTTGAGCGTCTTTACACAACTCGTTATTATACAAACTTTTAATTTGAACTAAGTCTCTTAAGTTCTACTTCACTACGCACAATACGATCTTGCGATTCACCATCAACATTTTACTCCGCACTTTACGACTCGTCAGTATATTGAGATAATACAAAGTCTGATTAAGATTAACCCAAAATTACTTTTGAGAAAACTCCATAATTAAGACTCTTATCGTTACTAAGACTTAGAATAAGACATCCGATTTTGTACTGACGAAATAAACAGACTCCCGACGAATATAATACATAGACGAAATGTATAAGACAAAGTTATACTAAGGCAAAAACGTATCTCTCTTCTAAGGGCCCTGCTCGTCGTCAACACGTATTTTTATATCTTGAGTCCTTCCACTTTCCTGCATCCAATTCACTCCTTCCCACCATCTATGTTCTTATTGGTTTTCGTCTTCATTTTCCACGAAAACTCCTCCCTGAGTCTCTAGCTAGACTCCTGGCTTCGTCCTTATTCGCTCTGGACCCTTGTCTCCTTGGTAACGTCTTCTAAAGAACCGCCTTTACCAAACTCTAGTTCGTGGTAGGCTCATCTAGATCCCTTCTCTCGTATCTTCCTGCTTCGCTCCTCCCTTGCTGTCAGATGAAAGACCGAATTTCACGCTTGTCCATCATCCAATTGTTCTTGTATTTCCATTCAGCTCGTTCCTACTAATTGCTGTCCAGTTACCCATGTGTCTTTTAGTTTAGGTGTGACCAATTGCTCTTGACTTCCTTCGTTTCGTTCACACGCTGGCGGAGGTCGCTTTCTCGGTAAGGCACATCTGTTCTGCAGCTATCCTGCTCAGTCCGTACCCTGGCTGGTAAACAAGTTCCCCTCTGTTTCACCATGCTTGGTCCTTTGTTCATGTAACGTCCGTATGAGTTTTGCCATTGTGAACTCTGTACATCTGTGCGTCGTCGCTAAGCTCCCACACGTGGCTTGACAATACTCGCGTCGCCATCGTATTCGTATTCTTGTAATTGGCTCGGTAAGACTTATTCCTTTGTTTTCTGTTACTGCAGCCCGTTCCCACGCCATACTCTTACGCCGAACATCAGCTATAACTGATGCATTGTCTTCTCTAGCTGTGCCTACTTTGTCGCTAATGTGTCGCACGTGTCGTTGTCCGAACGGCGGCTGGTCGATTCCAACGTATATTATTTCTGACAGCTGACACCTGCTACTGTTCCTTCTATGCAGTAAAAAAAAATCCTCTACAAAATTGCGTTACAAATCCCTGGATGGCTTTGACATTTGATTTTGAAGCAGTTCTCCAAGGCTGACTCCCATATCGGTTTCAGAACTGATTCGTGCACTAGCTGCTTATCGTCCTTGTCGGTGACAGTTCTGACTTGGAACAAATTAGCCAATATAGAGTATGTAATTTGTATGCAGCGCTAATATAATGTTGTCGATCACTACGACGTGGACGTGTATTGAAACACAATGTACGTAAGTGTAAAGGCGTTTTCAAATTATCTGTCACATCTGTTTGTGGTATCGAACGACGTATCAACTAAAGACTCGACTTGATTGTTTTTGTTGTATGATGAAAACAGTAATTATTCTCCCCATGGCTCTAATATAACGATTTTTTTTTACATTTTCCTGTGACCCAATTTTTGAGAATTCGACTTTTGAAATTCGGAAAAGTCGATTTTTTTATCCGCGCCACATTGTTTAGTCCTCAATAATTGTCGTGTTGTCCGTGTTGTAGCTTCACAGCTACCTGTCCGCTGTTATTCGCTTCTATGAATTGTGAAGTGATTAATTGAGTTCAGTTCTGAGATGTTTACCCATTCACCTGTCGAAGTGAAAACGAATTGGCGCAACGTATTTTAAATTCTCTGTAGTATGATAATTCTGTCAACAACGTATATTTTCTGGTCCGTGCCGTATCGTTGTATCTGGGTTTCACACTGTTCTTCGTTGGCGTTTTGTCTTCTCTTGTCGTTGTGTTCGAACTCGTCAGATGACAGCGAAGAAGTCGTATTTGTAAGGTACCTGAGCTGCTTCGTTTACTTATTACGAACAAAAGACATTAATTATTAGATAAAATGAGATTATTAAATTTTAATTTTTTATAGTTGTGAATATTTATGATTCTTAGCATTAGTCGAGAAACACCACCACAAGGAGGTGGCGTACTTTGTGTGAAACAAGCAATTTATGTTTAAAAATTGTTTTTGTTAACTTTTTGTGTTTTTGTATACATATACAGATGAAGATGTTACAAATAATATGCCAATTGTCAAAATTAATTATTCTGCATACAAAAAAATCGTATGATGTTATAGGCCTAATGGACTGCAGTGACCTTATAAACGCCCTACATAGACTTAACATTGTTTCGAAATTTTTATTTTCATTTTTGTCTCGTGGTCCCCCTAAAAGTTAAAATAAAAAAGAAGGTAAATATGTTCTACATTTGGGTTTGGATTGAAATTCTTTTTAGTCTGACAGCGGGGCTGGATTATTACAGTTTTTTTCAAAATTTCTACTATTTTTGTAGGTATGGTGTCGACAAATTTTGAAATTTCCAAACTTACGGTGTTAATATTTATGCATCTCTAATTAATTGCATAAATTGACATAAATTTTAATTATATAAATTTTATTTTTGATTGCAATTATCTAGTAGAACAAGTTTCCTTGTGCCACATGTTGGGTAGCCATATACAATGTTATTATTTATGTCACACGTTAATAGTGTGATATACAATGTTATGATTATGCATATCTCATTTGCATAAATTATATTTTAATTAATTGTTGTCTGATTATAATTATATTAATGTTTATGAATGTGTTGTCTGTATGAACTTTATCGTAATTCTCTGGTTTTAACTAGCCCCGCAGTTGGACACTATATACATATGTTAATGTTTGTGCGTATCTAGTTAATTGCATAAATTAATTGTTGTTTAATTTATGAATCTCGATCAAATTTATTAAATGTGTAATTGGTAATGCTATCACCCAGGAGTAATTAATTTTGGCTTTTACTACCAAATAAAACTCCAAGAATTAGAATATTTTTGAACATGGTACTTGTAAAATCATATTAAATCGAAATCATTACTTGTGGATCCTATCTTTTAAGAAGTTATCTTGTAAGTCAGGTCTTAAATAAATTAATTCAACACTATCGAATCCATTCTAAAGTACATTTATTATAATATGGCATTTTGTATGTATTCATATCATAAAAGAAATCATGTAATAAGAGTATCTATAAATATTTCCAAAAGACAGTTAAATTCTATGACACATTTAAAGTAATTGAAAGAAACAATCAAATGTATGCACTTATTCGTGCGTGGTGACGTTAATAACTATCAATGAAGCGTGCTTGAGATTTGCACTAAGTGATTTACTTCAAAACATGTCTAAACATTTACACACATGAAATACTCATATACTTGCAATAAACATATTAGACATATACATATTTGAATAATCATATACATACAATAAACATATTAAAACACATATATATTTGAAATAACCATATACTTACACTAATAAAATAATACATGTGTAATATTCTATGGTATTATTTGTTCCTAACTATGGATTCGTATTTTATTGACTCTTTATAGAATATCTCAGGCAGTTAGTTCTAAGTGACAGGTCAGCGGTATTACGATAAACTAGGAATTATGATAAGTGATTATTTTGGTACGTTACTCATGTCGTCGTAGTGTCTCGCTCCCGTTGCATGTCCATCTGGGTCCATTTGTTGACGATTGATGTTAATCCAGGAAACACTCGTAACTCGCACTTTCAATTGTTATACGTACATCGTTCCGGATCGCTAGTCCGCACTTCACGACATCCGTTATGAGTTTTATAATATCATTACAGTTTAAGTCGCGGTGCTTGCACTAAGGATTCATCGACTATTTGTATCGCGTCAGTCTATTTATGCGATTTTTAGTTCGATACTGTCACGCACTTAGTTGTCTCTCATCTTACGTGTCGACTCTTCCGTAGCACCTAGATTGATTTCAAGTTCATTAGACGCATATAAACATTATCAGCACTTGACTCAGTTTTACGAAATAATGTAGTCTCACAAATTTAGTATGTGATAAACCGATTCATTTCGTTGATGGAATAGTTCAAGTATGTTACTACGGGATTATATCACTTCTGAAAGCATTAATTGTATTGGTGTAATGCTTAGAGTTTATAAAGTTCGTTAGTCGCGCATCGTCGCGAACACTACCGTTTCGGCTTGACGGTCCAAGTCTTACTCCAGAACTTCCACTAAGTCCGAACACCACTTCGAATATATCTCCGAACAAATCGTTATAATACTGAGATAGAAAATTAAATGTTACTGAGATAAAATTTTAGTAATACTGCCAGAGCGTCTCCTCGTGCATACAGTTTTTATGTCCTTCGTTTTTCCCACTCTTGTTACTCCTACGATCGCTTCATTTTCCCACCAAAATAGCTCTGATAGGACAGTTGTTCGGATCTCCCTATGTCCTCTTGTCTCAAGTCTGTGATTCTTGTGAATTCTCCACCCAGCGCCGTTTGGAGAGGGATGTTCTTCCTCGGGATTTGTTCTCTGGTCGTCGGCTTCTGTCAACACCATCCCTTTCAGTTACTCCCTTCTGAATTCTCGTTTCTCATTGGCTGGTTGGCTTCTCTACTTGAATCTTACGTAGTCCACGTGGACACGACGAGTTGCTGTCATCAGGACGTTGCCACTTTCTTGGAATCTGCACCAAGGCCTAGCTTCTGAAGTCACATCTGCCCCTTTTGGTGTAGCGTGTCGAATTATTGTATTGTTCAGACACTATCGATTTTCTCTAACGAACTCACGGGTGGCAAACATCTGTGTTCATCGCAGGCGCCTCTTCGTCCCATGCTACATTGTCCGTGCTCCAGCTATTGTTTTTCTGTAAGTTGCAGACATGCTTGGAACAATGCTCTTAGCGATGCCTATCTATTCTTCTCGCTACTGAATGGATGCAAGGGTAACGTTCCTTTGTTATATTTATAAAGTCAAGCGTTCCCACGCATGGTCCAGTTCGTCGCAACATGTGTTGTAGCGCGTATTGTCCCTTAACGGCTTTTATGTAATTTAAGTGGAAAAGAAAGGTTTGTTCCTTTCGTCGCTCACCCTCAAACAAAGCTAACACGTGTCACTTTTGACGGGCTCTAATTGCTGGTGTAACTCCCTCGGAATACCCAAAAATCAAAAAAAAATCTCGAAGTCATAAGTACGTTATAAACTGAATACAGTACTATTTTCAGATTTTGGTTGGAATTCTGTTTACTTTGATACCCTACATGTATCTTTGCGTTTTTCCTTCACATTTTTGCCTCCCGCCCCTACTTGGGGGGGGGGGTCAATCTAAAAAACAATAGAGGTTTGTGCCGTAAAAATATGATGAACGGATAGATAGACACAGACATATGCCAGACGGTCGAGTCCGCTTCGTTCGCTTAACGAAATAAGACAGCGTTGTAATGTTATTTTTTTCTTTTATCACTAACATTAGCGTTACTAATGTTCCACATCATCAGCATCATCTTCTCAACACGTCATAGGCAAGGTGCTGCATGTTCCATCTTCAAAGATACTCCAGCCATATTTTCCTGGGACTGCCCCCCCCCCACACACACATAGCTTTGTATTTCCAGAATTGTTTGGCCAGTCTGGAATCTGAGATTCTTTCTAACTGTTCTTTCCACCGTTGTTTGTAATATTTTAATTTAAGTTAAAACTTGTAAATTATCTCTTACGGCCTCATTCTTTATACGGTAAAGTTTAGAACACCTTTTGACTCCTCTAAGAATGCCATTTCCGAGGCCTATATTTTACTTTCTTCTTTCTTGGCCGTTGTCCATAATTCACAACCATAGGACAGTACAGAGACCGAAATAATTTTGTAAAACTTTAATTTTGTATCTCGACGTACCTTGTTCCTAAAAATACTGTTGATTGTCCCTCAGATAGTCTGGAACTTACCTAACTTAATGTCAGTATCATAATTCGTATCATAGCCGATATCATTTCCCAAATAGTTAAAATGGCTTACCTGTTCTACAATTTGATCATTGGTTATTACTGTAGACTTGCTGGAAATTCTCTCTGAAGAAATCCGTCTATGCACTTTATATTATTATGCATTTTGTTGTGTGTTTTGAGCATCAGTAACTTTCTGTTATTGTTTTCAGTTTATGTAGTTCGAACTAAATTCATGCTCAGCATGCTCACGCACACTCGCAGTAATTGTATTTACCAAGCGGGTCGCTACAAGGTTGCTCGTTCACAATGATATCCAATTAATAACGCCAAAAATACAGGTGACAAATACGGGTGAGTCACAGCTGGCGCTTCAGTTTGATAGCATCGCTACAGTTGCAGACGTTTTTCATGACTGAAGTGAATTCACTTGTTAACCTGGTCGTAAACAGGTTTTGATTAAATGATCTTTTGCAGAATCAAGCTTTGTGTTGTCTTTGCTTGCGTCAAAATAATTTTGAACGTGGCATTGAATAAAACGGTCGCGGCTTACAACTGGCCTATAGCATTCGTTTAAAAGCATACAAATTACATATAATCATTTTTGTTCAAACACTTTTTGCTACAGTCTATTTCTTGATGCATATGTAATTTATTTAATATTTATAATTTCTACCTCAAGATGTTTTTCCTTTATTTGAAACATGTTTCTGGAATCCTATTGTTGCCATCCTCAGCCTTCTTAGTTTTGTATCTTGTTGAGTGCTTGTGTTTTGGTTGGTTGTTGTTATGGTTTCCTGTTAGTTTTTGGTATTTTAAACTGGTATTATTCTGTGTGATTGTGGTGTATAATGAACATATGGGAAAATGTACAAATATACAAACACAAAACAAACTAATATCTGAACAAATACAAATAAATACAAAACATGACACAATTTTCAAAGCACTCAACATCGAAAATATTCAAAATATTCCACAGCTAATATATAGGCCTACTCCACACGAGATCCTTACCTTCCAGGAGAACAGAAAGTTACAAGTACTGGGGGCGAAAGAACTCCATCAGGATCTAGAAAAAGTGGAATCGGGGAAGAAAATGTAGGAAAGAGAACTGTTCAGAAGGAAAATTTCGGAGGTAAAGGATCTGTCCGGGAGAATCAAGAGGGTTTACCAAGAGTGACCCGAATATTGAAGAACTTCTGGTGACAGAGAAAAGAAGGAAGTTGTGTCATTGCAGCCTGTATATGGGTGAAACGAAAAAGGAAGGAATAACCATCATCATCATCAGCATTTAGTGATGAGAGAATATTTCGTCGGTCATTGTATCGAAATTTCTTTGTAAAGCAAATGTTGTCCAGTTTACCGCAGTGTGTCGTCATCGTATTTAGCCACACTGACGGTGTACAGCAGATTATAACTTGAAGTCTTCTGATATGTTGGATATGCTCGAAATAAGAAAACCGAGATTCCTTTGGTGACTGTACATTTTTATTTCTCACTGAAGAATAATTCAAAGCGATGTTATGAAACGAGTTCCAGGACTCTCCGTAGCCTGCTACCCGTGGACGAAGTTGGTGGTATTGTGCCAATATCGTCTTTGTTATCACCAGCCGTATCTACGAAAAGACAGCGTAATGTAGAAACGTTGTTTACAACAACACTCCTCCTCCTCCTCCGAAGCGTTTTTTATGTGTGGTACTTCTTAAATTATGTTACCTAGTTCTTACTGTGTTTTTAATTCTATACGTCCGCCAGGAGATTTTGTTTAAAAATTTATCTGTACTTAAAATAGAGTCTGTTGAGATCCGTTAAGAATTGAAGGAAGGCTCTAGGGAATTTCGGACAATTTTTTGTTTGTGGAGAACTTTGTGGTGTTACGAACATCGCTACCAGAGTACCGCCTAGTTTTTCATCTGAAAGCTATATCGTCATCCACGTTCGGTAGCGTCTTGTTGCCAAGTGTAGTACTTTCCGTTCGTCGCAGCAAACAAAATCCGGATACGCTGATTAAAGGGGATCGTTAAATATGTTGTAAATATTGGTACAAATGTGTTTATATTTTTTATTCAAATAAAGTATACGGCATATGCGAGCTGTGACAACGAAATTGTAAGACTGTTAACCGTAAGAGCGCTCTCGTTTCCCCCAATAAGTAAGATTTACTTGAAGTAGTTGTCAACCTTGAAGTCTCCCCGATCAAATAAGAGCAGTTCCGTCATCATAACTTGCTCAGTGTCGTTTTGGAAATCGTTAAAAGTGTGCACCATGCGTAGAGATCGTGCCAAGTTTATGAGGAATGAATAAGTTAAGCAGTGCATTAACTTGAAGATTCTCGTGAAAGACAAGAAAACTCCAAGATAATGTTTTTATGTTGCGTAACACATTTATGTTCCGAGGGTCGGGAAGCTGTCGAAGACGATGAATGCAAGGGACGCCCTAGCACATTACAAACCGACGAAGACGTGACAAAAACCAGTGAAACCGTCGAGAAAGATCGATGTCTTGGTGTGAGAATGCTTCCAGAAATGGTAAATTCTAAACATAGAGGGACGTCATGTAACGAGATGAACAAGACAAACCTGCCCCAAGATCAAAATGAAAAGCTCGTTAACAAATTTGCTCAGGGACGCTGAATGAGAAGCCGGATTTTCCAGTACGATCCAAAAACTAAGAGGCAGTTCGTCCACTGCAAGTTAACTTCGTCGCCAAAAACAAGGGTGAGAAAGTCAAAAGTGAAGGCAATACTTATCGTATTTTCTTCAATGATGAATGCTTAATGATAAAACGTCCGGATTTGTGAAAGAACGATGCCTTCACCATGACAATGCGGCTGCGCGTAGTGCTTTGTGAAGCAATTTTTAGCAGATAAAAGGATAAAAGGGCGTGTGCACTTGAGCACGCCCTCCGTATTCGCCGGATTTAGCTTTCTTTTCCCTATTTCCAAATTCCCAGGAATCGTTGAAAGGAACCCGTTTTGAGACCGTAGAACAGATATGGGGAAAACGGCAACGCTACTTAGGAGCATCACTTCTGAAGACTTCCAACAATGATAAAAACGTAGGCAGCGCTGTGTAGATAGGAAAGGAATACATGGGAGGGGAACATGCGTACGTTGTATTATTTACAAAATGAAGTGTGGTTTTATAATTTGTCGTATTCTAAAGTCATTGTCACATACTTTATTAAACTGAACTGCATTGCGTTGTAGCTTCTGTACACTGTAGATACGTATGTAAATAAATAACCTTATTTATGACGGGAGCCCGAGGTCGGCAGAAATATAAATCCGCCATTGGCATAAACACATACACATAGACGCGCGCTTCTTATCATTTATGAATGAATTTAACGCCTTATTTATATTGTACATCTTATTGCTGAAGTAACGGACAAGAGACACGAGAGAACGGGTACTGCAGCCGCCGGGATCTCGCCTTGGGGGGGGCTCATTTTCGGTTTCTAAAGATACCATGTCCTTAACTAACTTTATCAGTAATGGTGTAAGTCTTTTTTCAAAACTTAAAACTATAATAAGTGTAATGATAAATGTTATGAAACACGATCGTGTGAATACTTTAAATCTTTCAAGTATTGAGAACGATTAATTAAAATAATTAGATTTCGGGATGCAGTTCACGACATTTTTTCGCAGAAAATGTAGAAGGAAGTTCACTTATAGGTACGCGTATTTTTCAACTACCCAACTGTATGTAAATGTATCAATATACTAACTGGATATTAAATATTCTTGAAACATCGACTCTGTTATAGTTTTGTCTTAGAACCTTAATGCAAAATATCCAAATGCTGTGTGTGTGTGTGTGTGTGTGTGTGTGTGTGTGTGTGTGTGTGTGTGTGTGTGTGTGTGTGTGTGTGTGTGTGTGTGTGTGTGTGTGTGTGTTCGACGAACAGAATGTAGAATACAGGATTGCTTTCTGTGTATATTTTTTTAATAGGACATTGTAAAATAACAAACGTTACATTTACACATTCTGAGGTATGTAGGCTAATACATACGTTAAGCGTACCATTATTAAAATAACTAACGCAAAATAGACATCATTATTACTGCGGACAGAAAAATTATTACTATTTCAGCACTGAAAATTCAGGATTGGGACCTGATTTCAAGGAACTGCCTGAGGCCTTAAATACGGCCCTGAGAGTGGAACCTGGAGACCTAGGTGCAATAGTTAGGTGAACAATGCGAAGGGTGTGTGGAAATTTGGCAGTTGTAGAGACTCCGCTGGGCGGGTCGTGTTCTCAGAATGAAGAAACGGGTACTACCGAAGAAGACGTTTGAAGAATCCAAAATGGAAGGGCGTAGGCCGGTTGGAAGGCCATGGAAGAGCTGGCAGGATGAAGTTACGGAGGATGCGAAAACTTTCTATAATTACGCAATTGAAATAGACCGCCAATGGATAAAGAAGGATGGTGACGCGGACTGAAGGATTGAGCATCGTAAGAAGAAGGAAAGGGACCCGAAAGTATAAATCAAGTATTAAAATTAACAAACTTAATTGAGCAATTAGTATATCGTTCAGACTATGTTGGGAGACTTACAAATCGAAATCACCATCGTGTTCGGCCAAATTCAGACACTACAGTATGTTAGTGAACCGGAATGCGTATATACGGCGGTGACAATAGCTAGTAAACGATTCTCGGAAATATAATAAAAAGAAAGGAAATTTCCAAGGGAAATCCTAGGACTCAGAGAAGTATCATTAAATGAGTTTACATTTTCTTTGAGACCACACCAAGAGTTGTGTAAAAAGTTTGATAAAATCTCAACCTCCTCCTATGGCGCTACAGCCCAAGTCGGGCCCTGGCCTCCACCAATCTCCGCCTCCAATCCACTCTATCCACTGCAACCCTCCTCCAGTTTCTTATCCCCATATCTCTCGCGTCCTCTGCAACGCCATCTTCCCACCTCTTCCTCGGTCTACCTCTAGGTCTCGTTCCCTCCCATGTACCCAGCAAAGCCCTCTTGGGGTTCCTGCTATCCTCCATTCTCATAACATGTCCGGCCCAATGCAATCTTTGTATTCTTATAAATTTGGGACTGGTATCTCTTTATATATTTGATACAGTTCGTTGTTGTATCTCAGTCTCCATGAGCCATTTTCTTGTATTGGGCCTATAATGCGTCTGAGGATTTTCCTTTCAAAGGTGTCTACTATGCCGACTGTTTTCTGTGTGATTGTCCATGCCTCACATCCGTAGCATAGCACCGGTCTGATGACAGTCCTATATATTTTCATTTTTGTTTCCCTGTGCACATCCCCAGACCTAAATGATGGCAACAATGCGAAGTAAGCCTTGTTAGCCATGGTGGTCCGTCTTTGGATCTCCGGCTCCTCTGATCCAGTCTTTGCTAGATTCACTCCGAGATACATGAAATTGTCCACCACTTCAATTGTGTCCTCTTCTATCTCAATGTTGTTATGAACCTGGTCCCTTCTTGTTTGCATAAGCATTTTTGTTTTATCCGTATTTATGGCTAGCCCAACTTCCTTGGCTTTGTTTTTAACCTCTATAAATATTTCTTTAGCTGCCGTGATCCGTCTTGACATGATGTTAATGTCATCTGCATATGCGGCTATCTGTACAGTTTTATTTGTTAACAGATTGGAGCTATTTCTTGATAAGCCTCTAATTACATATTCCAATGCAATCAATATTAAGTAGTGTTGGGGCTAACCCATCTCCTTGCTTTAGACCTCGAGTAATATTTATGGGTTCAGTTAGTTGGCTATCCACCTTTACTTGGGCTTCAGTCTGCTGCATGGTCACTTGCGTTAATCTTACCAGCTTGCCTGGTATTCCAAATTCATGCATTATGGTGTAGAGTTTGTCTCTATTAATAGAGTCATACGCTTGCCTGAAGTCCACAAAGATTTGGTACACATCAATATCACGTTCCCATGCGCATCTTAATATCTGTTTTACCGAGAAGAGTTGGTCGATTGTAGACCTTCCAGGTCGGAATCCAGCTTGGTATTCCTGTATTATATTTTCTGTGAGGGGTCTCAGCCTTTGGTTCAAGATGTACGTAAAAACCTTGTCAGAGGTGCACAGCAACGAAATGCCTCTGTAATTTCTACATTGAAGTTTGTCGCCTTTTTTATAAATGGGGCATAAAATCTCAACCACGACAATTAAAAGGAGAATGGCTTTCTATGTGCACCTTAGAAGAACGGAACCAGAAAGGATATGACGCATGATCTTCACCTTCCAGAAGAATAAAAAGACAGTACCTTGGGCGGAAGATGTCCATCAGGATTTAGATAACGCGGAATCAAGGAAGAAGCTATACAGAACGGAGAAGTGTTCAGTAGTTGCAGAGGTAAAGGATTTGTCCGAAGACGTATCGGGCGAAAAAAGGGCCAGAAGGGCGTTATCGGATGATGAACGAGCAACAGCGAGTGGAAGACGCCGGAGGAAAGACCTTCAGACGTGAAGGAAGTTGTGTAATCCCGAGCCATAGATGGCTGAAACGGAAAAGAAAGAAGAATAATTAACAGATCGAGGGAGTTTATGAGTTTGAACAGATAAAGTTGTAGACAGTCGTTAAAATTTAGTTTTTCGTATTGTAAGCGTTTTGAAACAAACATGCGTTTGCCATAACGATAAGCGTCGCGTATGCTGCATGTAGAGGACGGACGTGCTTGCTTGACAACCATTGTTACAGGAAAAACAGCGTTAATATTACCTGTTTTTTGTGGCGGTTTTATTTGCTGCCCACTCGTTTTTTTTTAATTTATGCCCACAGCCTGTTTGTCTGTTTGATCTTTTCGTTAGTCTTCCTGGAAATCTCCCCGCTGGTGTGTTATCTCTTGCTAGCTTATCTTCTGTTATTCTGTCGTGTTTGTCCCATTCTTTCGTTCTTCACATGATTCCATCTCCGATTTCTTCTATATTACATTGTTGTATTTCTTCGCCATGGATATGCTCTACTCTTATTAAAACCGGGCTCATTTATACACTGTCTGCGTTTCATGTGTATCTAAAATCTGCTTAGTTTCATCGGTATCCAGTCCCATTTCCCTAGCGGTCATTATAGGCCGTATTCTCGCTGTCCAATGCTGTCGTAGAAACTTATTATACCGTATAGTGGCGTTCACGCGCGCTGTCACTTTTTGCTGATATTCCATTACTGGTCAGTTGTGTGCTGAGATAATTAAAGGATGACTTTGCCGTAGAGTTCTGACTTGCTCAGCAGATATTCCTTGCTGCCTATTTTTAAGTATTTTTACTCGCATACTTCTTACGTTACAAAAAAAAATCACAAACAGAATTATCATTGTTGCACACCACTATAGAAAAATTATTCCGATTAGCGCTTTCAAGCTTATCAGCTCATCGTCAGGTCGGAAAACACCACTCTGTTTTCTATAGTGGTGTACAACAGTGATAATTCTGTTTGTGATTATAACCACTAACAAAACTTTCTTAATTAAACATACAAAAAAAAAATCAGATTCACCGTTCGCTGCCCATTAGAACACTGAACCATTTTCGAGTTTTCGCAACAACAAAAAATGACTTATTGGCAGGTTAGATTTGGCGCTATTACACTAAATTTGAGTTATACTACGACAAAAACAGCAAACCATTTTTAGAAGGTAGATACAATTTTTCAATTGTCCTTAACGAATTATTGAAAACCGACGAACTAGAAGAAAACTATCTCACTTGCATTTACAAAAGAAATGAAACCAGTAACCGTGACAACTTACCTCTTATTAGTGGCACTGTAGATGTTCTCTAAAGTGTACGAAAACTACTTAAGAAACGAAGCGAAGGCTGGGAAATGGACAAGCTGGTTTTCGCTTAGCCAGTCGGATACAGAAGCATTATACGTACCCCGAACCAGTAGTAGCGAAACTACTGAATGAAAAGAAAAACATCTGGACGTAATAGCAGTGTACGGCCGAGTGCTCAAAGAAACAAAAGAAAGTGCTGGAGGAACTATAGGTGAGTCAGGCATTGATAAAAAGCGTATAAAGTCTAGAACACCTCCAGGGAAATTGGAATTGAAAACATAGTGAACCGTGGCTGCTGTCTCAGCCGTTCGTTACTCTTGACGTGTGTGTTAACTATTAGAGAAATGTAAAGACTTATACCAGAAAGGACCGCTTTGGAGGCTACGCTGGAAGTATGACAGATTTTAAAAGAATTACTCACTCACGTTTTCACTTTCGACAATCTGTGAAATCATTCGTTTTCATTTACTTGCATCAAGTTAAACGCGAATAATTTTATTGCCAACCAAATTAGCCCTTCTTACGTTTGGTATGTACGCATGCAAGATTACCTACAAACACGCGTATTATGAAATCACGCACGTACTTATGTGTCAGAGTAAGTAGGCCTGCTAGTTATTTAGTTGGAGACGTTATTTTGGTCTGTTCTTATTCTCCACTAATTTTGTTCCAATTAGAAGGGATAAGTATCTCCTTGGCGAGACAGCGTACGTAAGAGCGCTCACAAATTAATAAATCTAACAATCTGTCAAGCAACGGTTGAAGCTCGGTCTGGGTGATAGAGTGGTCATGACCCAGTGGAACTACAGAAAGAAAAGAGGGGACGCGTGTGCTCGAAACGCTGATGATGCCACCATGACAAGCGATTTCGCGTCCTGCTGTTAGGAAGTACTGCGCATTTACAAAATCGCAAAAAGCGTATTCTGCGAGTGGAAAACCACCGCAGTTGACGAGGGATTCTTTGTATACAACACGACGCTTTGTTTGCATTATTGGAAAGAACCTGTTTCAGACAGTATAAGTAAGTTATGTTACTCTGATAAAAATTATGTGTTTTGTTGCATTAACTCCAAATAATATATTTCTTCTTAGAATCATAAACAGCGATGCGCGTTCTGTTGGATCGAAACATAATTCACCGTAGTACGCGGAAAAACCTAATGATTTGTTGGAATGTTTCCAAATACGATCGAGTAAGGACACGCCGCATTACGTTGTAATGCTGAAATGTTGTAAGCAAAACTTGAAACGAGTTAAAAAAAAATCATAGCGTTATTTAATTAATAGTGGGAAAAGACGGGCGACTGCGCGTGGTTTTATTAGACTGCAGGCCTACACTGTTCTGTGCGAATTCGGGAATCGTTAACGTGTCCTAGTGTTTTGTCCTTCGTCGGCTTGTTTTGGTTCATACTATTTGGCTGACTTGAATTAATTTCAAAAATTTCATGAGTTTTTTTGTTTCATTTCAATGCTCGCGGGGGGGGGGTGAGGTCGCAAGACCTTGTTATTAAGATAACTGGATGTAGTCCGTACCATGAACTCCCCACCCAAGCAGGTTTAAAAAATCTGACACTTCGAGCCAAAAGCAAACAAAATTCTGTGATAAGTAACACTTAATTGGTGATGGAAAGGAAATATCACATATTTTTTGTAGTGATACTCTAATTGCGAACTTATTTTAAAGTTGAAATTAATTGTTATTATGAATGTTACCGTTGTTGTTATTATTTCTATTACGACAAGTATTAATAAATAAAGATGATTTTTATTAATACTGCGTAATTTTTGCTTTTTTGTAACTGATATTATTATTATTATTATTATGCGTACCAGTGACCAAAGAAAATAGGGAAGATCAATATCAGATGACAATAAATTTTAAAAGTGAAGAAGTCCGAAAGGAGAAGATATAGTAAAATTATTAAAGGCCGAAAAATTACGCTGCTATTGGCGTGCTTTCAGAGGGGAAGAAGACTCACTCGACTTAAGGAAATCATTAACTGGAAGCCAAGGGAGTGAGAGAAAAAGGGAGGGCAAATGATCGGCAGGACGACCAGGTTATGAGGCATGTAAAAAGTATGGAAGCTGTAAATCGGAAGGAACAAATGAGGAACGGGTAAAGTCGGAAACTGTGTTAAGTATTTGAAAATCCAAAGATACTTATAAACATCATAGGAAATTAAACGAAGGAAAATGTGGGATGACCTACCACAACAAGTGAGGGTCTAACGAACTCAAGAAATTGAGCGACACAAGGAATGTACGGTCTTATTAATGTAAGAACTCCCTTAAACATATTTAGATGTGCTCTCATTCTGGACAGCTTCACAGACTACCAGTGCTAACATAGTGTACAACAGTATATGCGATTAAATTCTACTTACTGTAATTCGTTACCATTATGCGTATGCCGCGCGTCGGGTTGCCGCCCTTCATTGTTGAAGGTCAGCAATCAGCACAGCAAATGTCAAAAATTTCCCACTTGTCGGAACAGGTTTACGTGTCTTAGGCAATTCGGAATACTCGCAAAGACAGTTTGCGTACCTTCAAAGTTTTTTTACGGGGGGGGGGGGGAGAACTGCAGCGAGTGGATTTGCTTGCGATGTCGACGTACTTTGAAGCCGAAGTAATCGCTAACCGTATCTCCCATCGACCAAGACTGACACAGCTATGGTCGCTGAGAGTGAAGCAGGTCTGAAGAGAGTTCTTATCACAGTGACTAAAGTAATGAAAGAGGGTACAACGTGAAGATTGATAAACAGAAAACAGAAACTCTTAGTCTCCAGTTGGAGTGAATAAAAAAAGTACTAAACTAAAGTCATGAATGATCCCTTACAATTCAGCTATTTAACTCCATCATGAGCGAAGGTTTTAAGTAGAATCGTTCAGTCTATACGGGCATTCGATAAGAGGAAGAACTGTGTGGTGTACAGAAGACAGGTTGAGGATGAAAGCTTACGAACGATGGAGGTTTTTTGGAGAGTTCAAGAGCAAGTGCCGTAATTAAGAGCTTTGAGGCCTCCCCCATCAATATTTTTCGGCGTTGAAATCTCAATAATTCTACTCCCAACAATAATGACTTATTTTATGTTTGTTATTTTAATACGTAATATAACAGTTATTTTCTATATGCAACACTATAATTTCAGTATCACAACGTTTATAACATTTCCTTAGTTTCTAAGCCAAAACAATGAAAGCGTCAATATTTCAAAAATATGTAATATCCAGTTAGTATATTACACACACTAGGTAGTTAAAAATATATTTAAATTAACTTTCTTCTTCATTTTTGAGAGAAAAATCAATCATATATCCGAAGAATAATTCTTTGAATAAATCAGTCCCAATATTTTATCAGTCACACGGTCTGTTTTGGCACATATCTCAATACAGTTTTTATAAATTTCAGTTTTGGAAAAGACCTTACACCTGATGCAGTCGTCACCATCATTGACAAAGACACTGTCAACCTTTGCTCGGGAAGGCTGTGAATAATACGCCGTTGCCTTTCAATAGCGTAGGTACATCGAAACTAAAACAAGGATCGCAGATGACAGTAGTCTTAAGAATCATTTTCAGACATTTTTTTTAGTAAAACATTTTTTCTTTCAATGGCATCATGAAGTTAGTTGAGGTCATGGTTATTCTTACAACCGGAATGTGAGACTTCGTGTCCACCTATAGGGGTATACGGCACTGTTAAATAGAACATAACAGTGGTTCCAACTTTAAAGCGCCTGAGGGCCACAATTACACTCAGGAACGTATCGGCGGCCGGTACATAAGCGATTAACTTCCGACAAATAACAATAAAAAAGCCAGCATTAATTGTAAATAAGTAAAAAGAGGTAATTTACATATAACGTATCTTACTACGTGTATCTTTAATGGTAGGGCTACAATTTTTATTATGTCAGTATATAATAATGAAGTATTATTATATATATGAACTTACTTTCTTTATCACTTCCCCATACGTTTCGAGGTGATGTGCCTCTTCCTCAGTGGGAGTAAATACTGAATGTCATTTTACAGAATAACGGTTATGGACTATAGGTGTGTGTGGTGGGGGTTGATGGTGGGAGGGAATTGGCGCTGAGGTTCAAATTGTGTGTTTGGATCAGTGCATCGAATAGTGTATGTGATCTATAATGTAATTGTTCATTTAATATGTTGTTTGGTTGTAGTGCGTGATATCTGTATATTTAAAATTGTTCAGCTGTGTTTAGTTTTCTACTTTTAGGTAAGTAGTGTAATATTTCCATGTTGTGTTCTATGTTTGTGTAACTGTGGTTTTCGTTTTGTAAATGTGTGGCAAATGTGGAATGTATGTAGTTTGTGGTGAGGGCTTTTAAATGTTCTGAAAATCTGGAGGAAAAAGATCGACCGTCTGGCCGATGTAGAATTGGTGACAATCATTACAATTTAATTTATATACCCCTGTTTTGTTGTATGTGTCATTGTCTTTGTTAGTATTATTTATGTGTTTCCTAATGGTGTTGTTGGTTCTGTAGGCTACTTTATAATTATGTTTCCTAAATGTGTTTGCAATTTTGTGCGTATTGGAATTGTAGTATGTAAGTGTTATGTATTTACTGGGTTGTGTGCTGCTGGTCTGATGTGTTTTACTTTTTGTGTTTAGGATGCGTTTGTGTAGTTTATTTGGGTTGTATCCATTTTTGACTGCTATATATTTGATTGTGTTTAATTCTTCTTGGTAGTCATGTGTGTTTAGGGGTATTGAAGTGAGCCTATGGAGCATGTAGTTGAAAGCTGCATGTAGGTAAAATGACATTCAGTATTTACTCCCACTGAGGAAGAGGCACATCACCTCGAAACGTATGGGGAAGTGATAAAGAAAGTAAGTTCATATGTGAAAGTTTATATATATAATAATATTTTATAAAGTGAACGAAGAGGATGAATCAACAAGATAATTATAATAATGAAGATATAAGGAAGATGTTGTGTTTGTTTTAAATAATAAATACTTCTGCAAGTTTAGTTTGTTATACTATTTGTTTTTAGGTGAAAATATAACGATAATAATATAAACTAAAATTGCAAAAGAATTTATTATTTTAACACAAACGTATTATATAGAACCCCTGCAAGAAACAATCAAGAGTAAAATCATAAACAATCATAGACAAAAAAAATATTAAAATAGTATATTAACATACAATTTACAGTGTGAAAACAGAGGTCGATCACTGAAGCTGGAAGCTGATTTGTTGCTAGTCTCAGTAGGTGAAGCAGAGAAGAATATGTGAGACGTTCTTGTTTAGCTTTATTGTGGAGAACACGGTTTCACAGATAAGTACTTCCAAACATCGACGTCGTTTCTGTCCAGTATTGCGCAGATTTTGAAAATATTCATCAGGCAGCAGCTTAAAGAGATCCGGCCCATTTTTTTGTTTACCTGATGTGTTGGAAGGGATCGGCTTGTAAAAGACATAATTCTAGTCGAAAACACTTAAACACTGAATAACAGATGCGACTGACTACGAAACATCGGACAAATGCGTCTGTTTTGTCTAGCCGAGGGATGAAGGAAATATATTGATTGTTGTAGTATGATGAAAATAAATAGGACAATTGCAAATAGATTTACCATTAAACGAAGTGAAATCTTCTGTACGTTTATTAGTGAATCAATTTTTTCACAGGTTTCTCCAGGAAAACCATTCTCAGTAAAAATAGTATTTTATTATTCATTCACTTATTAAAGTGAGTAAAGTAATTATTAAATTGGTTTTCCGTGATAAGATCGCTCACGCCAGATTGAAGTCATCGGAATAGAAGCATCTAAAAGAGATTTCAAAACGGAAAGGGCCTTACTATTGGGGACAATGAGCTTATAAAGAAAACAATTCAAGGGAAAATTACAGAAGGGTATACTCGGTAGGAGTGTACGGCTTAAATAGTTACGATGTGAATTGTGCTCCGAAGAGAAAAGCTGAAGATGGTGGAAAGTGGAATGCAGCTGTCAACCAAATTACACGCTGTTACGAGTTAAGAGTGAGGTTAGGAGAGGGGAGTTTTGTTACACGATTATCTAGTAATTCAAATTTTAGTTTGTTTTATAAATAGTTAAATACTTTATAATTTGTTTTATAGTTTCAACTAATTTATAGTTATTATAGTTTTATTAATTTATAATTATAATTTATTTTATAGTTTTTCATATAGTTAAACACAGTAGCTGTAGTAAAACCACCAGACCTTGTAGCTGTTAGTTTGTATGCTAAGTGCCAAGCGCTTTGCACTACGTTGACTAGTCTGCAGTGTTAAATCATTCCACTGTCTCAGAAAGGAAGACCTAATCTCTGCTGCCGAGAAGATAACATTTCCAGGAAGAGGAATTAATAAACTTTTTTTACCTACTTGTTGTCATATCACAAATGTAGTAAACATATAGGCTACATGGAGTGGGACAAGTAACCATACAGTCGTTGCCGAATTGGACAGGAAACGATGATAGGTCGTCCGTAACAAGGAGTGTCGGACAACGAAATTTCTACACGAAAACGACCGATTTATTGGGACAACGCTGAGTAAAACCGGCAAACTCGTAGCAGCCAGTTCAACTGTTTACGGCTGTAAACCGTTATCGGATTTTGTATTCCTTATCGACGTTACATAATCTGATTGAGTAATGACCCAGATAGCCCTTTCCGTGTAGGAAATTATATTGTTTGTGTTCGACGGACCCTTGACGTGTTTACAATTTTCTCTTTTCTTCACGCTACAGTTAGCGATACGACGGTAATTACTCCTTCGAATGTATCGAATCAGAACGTCGATACTGCTCCTATCAGTACGTGAACGCAGTTGACTCTGTTTATTATTTTGTTCGTTGTTTCCAATTCCACGTGGCCGAAATGTTTAATAAAATGTCAATAAATTATGTTTTTTTTTGTAGAAAACACTGTAAATGGCGAAGTAGTGTTTTTTCAGTGCTAATAAAACTTTTCTTAAATGTTGTACTGTTATGGTACCCAAACAATATGTGAACGTTTAATTCGATTTAAAAAGAAACTTCGATTATGGACCCCTCCTTCCATAACAAATGAGTAGGCCTACCAATGTAGCCTATATATTTTTCTAAATACTGTATTACAGCTTTTTGTAATTAAGTGATTCATATTCAGTTGTACTGGGTGAGGGCCGTCCTTAACGTATGTGCGAAATGGGCAGCTATATCAAAATGGTTGTGTTTTAGTGTACCATATTCATAACAGCAGATATAGTAAATTGAAATATATCAATACCGACTGGGTCTGGGTATATGAAACTAGTATTTTTGAGTCGTTGGGTTGTTATCAGAAATTTTTTATCATTGCCGTATCAGCCTCTGTTTTTACTTCTAAGAAACCGTTATGTATTTTTACGCGTAATTTATATTTCTATTTGAGTTATAGTTGTGGTCTCTTTAAATTTTATAAACGATAAAGTATAACCCGATAAGAGATTACTGAACGAGCGAAGTGAGCTCTCAGTTTTAACTCGACCGTTTAGCATTTGTCTGTCTTGTCTGTTTGTTTGGTGTATGTCCCGCGATAACTTGTGAACGCACCAACCGATTTTCGTTAAAACTTGGCGTGCGAGTCCACCACTTTTATCCTACAGAACTCTATTGTTTTTTTAGACTGATCCCTCCAAAAATAGGGGGGAGACAAAAATGTGAGGGGGTCAAAATTATATTTTTGAAGACGTACTTAACACCTGTACGAGCAAATTTTCCACGTATATCGTCGAAGTGCCCGGCTAATCATGTATAGGCCTATCTTTCAGGTTTTAATTTAAACGATACTCAATTTTTTTGCATAATTGGAAAATGAAAATTTGTTGAGAGGTGCGGGAAGGACGACGTCTGGACCGTAGTGGCGACACAACGGCTATTGTAATTGGCGTGGGATTGGCATGCAGTCCAAGTCCCGAAAGCGTGCAGTTCACTACGGAAACCAAACCAGTGGATGTTTCTTAAATCGTTTCCGATTACAGTTATGTTTAAAATTTACGGAACGCGTGCGCCAAATCCTAAATCCGTACACTTTATGAAAACACGGCTGTGAACGGTGTTTGCTGTTTGTTAGTGGCGTGTCTTTGTCAGTGCCGAGTCGTCTGCAACAAGAAACTCTTTAGCGGTGTTGTGCAAGGAACGTAACAGATCCCAGTCAAGGTATTCCATGTGGTTCTTGGAATTCACAAGTTCAGTGGATTTCGAAAGTAATTATGTGTAGTACTAGAGTCTTTTTTTTTGGAAACGCATCCCATTACTTGCAAAATTTCCTACACTGTTATGTGTGTAGATTAGGCAGCGTTATATATGCTGTTATTACTGATATTACGTGCTGTGTGTATGTATAATAATGTATTATAGACCGTATGTAGCGCAACACAACTCACAATTATTTATATCGCAAGATAACGAAAAACTGTATTCATTGTTAATGAAACGCAAAACTATGCGTTCTAGTAACAAACAGGTAATTTATGAACTTTACTGTAGGCCTAAATAATGTACTTTAAGCTAACGTTTTACTCTGGTGGCCAGTATGACCTAATTTTGGCCCAGATACAACGGTGTTTTGTTTCCGAGTCGCCACAAGAACTCGGCGCAGATATGAGCCGAGTAACTTCCAAGGAGTTCTGCGTACTTTATGGCCGCGCGGCTCGGTCCGTTGGGTATGGGCACAGGTTTGAGGGTCGACACCGTTTACATGGCGCACTATTAAATGTTGAAAATTCATGCGTAGGAAGATCAACCGTTGCAGGAAGATCACAATAATTCAGAAACTATAGTCGTTCGGCAGTAATGCGTTCTTCGATAACTTAAAAAAGGGTGGAGTCAGAGAATACACGGGTAAAACGATGTTTCCTTCGTAAATAACGTAATGTGAAATATTTTAAGAATTTCTGATCGCATTTCAAAAAGACCCAAGTACTAGCACGTTAAAACAGGGTTACCATCTGGCAAAATGAACTCTTAGGACAATTTGGTTAAAAAACTAGGACAATCCCGGACATGAAATTTGTACATGTAAAACGACAAATGACCTAGACACAAGAAGTGTCATTAACATGTCGTTCATAATAAAACATATTGCCAAAAAAAAAAAAATAATTTTTAATGTGAGTTTGGTTTCAAAAAATAAAATCTTAGTTTATAAAATACATTTAATATTTATTACTAATTAAAAGTATATGCGTTTACAATTCGTTACTAGTATTTATTATAAAATGGTGTCATGAGCTTAACGGTAACGATATTTCAATTAAATAGGAAACAGAGATAAATAAACAAATTAAAGAGTAATAAAATATACATGAAAAAATTGAAGTATGCACAATTTTGCTTTTCATTTTTTTAAGATACAAACAATACTTGTCTCGTATGCCCACTTAAGAAGACGTTTCTCAATTTTCAGCTTTAAAATCAAGCTTCACATTTTACATGAGGTATACGTTTTATTAGTAATGCACCAGTAACCAATCACTTAAACCCTTCAAATAATAGAACCTGACATTACTTTAATTTTGAAACGCAGAATCACAACTCAATAAACACGATAAACGTTGTGTCAGTTGACGATGTGGTTGACCTGCGTAATATGCTTCATAAAATCGGCGTTAGCAACCGTTTTTACGAACTTGGACAAAAGTTGCCCCCCCCCCTCATTTGAACGTTCCCTTCTCTCATGAAAAAGAGGACTTGTCCGGAAAAAACCCGGGCGAACGAAAACCGCAGTTAAAATTGTTTTCCTGTCTGCGTTCGTCGTGAGTGACTCACGTTGTTAAACGTAACAGTTTATAAAGTGTGATCGTTTGTGTCAATAATGTTATGTTGTCACCGATTACGATATTTAAAATTTTAATGCCGTATAAATTTAAAATACTCCTGCTTTTTAACATCCAAAGTGATTAAAACGTTTGTATGTGCGTTCTGCTGAGATACGAGGTGTCTGTAATTTCTATAGTAACGTAAAACACTTGAAATATGCCAGTTTGCATAAACATATAATTTAGTTCACATAATCATTAACAGGACTGAAGACGCTTTGAAACTGACACACCGTGTAACGGAAACACAATTTTATTATTTTGACCGATCTTCTCAAACTATCGGTACTGGATTATTATTACATTTCTTTTTTAACAAGTTGTTTTCTTTTCATTGTTTATATTGTTATTATCGTTTCCACGTTTCATATCTTAGTCGATTGTGTTGTGTGTTATGGTCGTTTTATCAACAGTGATTATTTTCTTGGGGTTGTGTAATGTGTGTGGGAGTTTATGGAGAGAAGAGAGAATGGAAAATGCATGGGAGACAAACTCGTATTTTCCTACTCTGTATTGGCGGCGGCAATGGCGTTAATGAATAAGGAGATGCGTAAGATTCTTAGACTAATGTTGCTATTTACAGCTAACAATATCGGAAGTATTTTTCGGAGAAAGAGCCGAAGATGTGTTTATCGTTGAGCGTATATTAGAACTGATATTATTGCGAAGTATGGGTGGCGGGTTCCACGTGCCAGAAGTAGCCGACATCACGCCTACCAAAGCGTCAGCGCCATCTGTTGCCGCAAGATCGCGGAAATGTAAACACGAAATGTAAACAAAGGAGACAAAACTGACGCACGACGAACCTGAAGAGATTTGCTTTACGTAACAGATGACTCAGCATCTCTTTCGTAGATTCCGACCTTACTCTCTTGCTGATAGATGGAGCGGGCGGTTCTCGGTTGACCTTGGCCGCACCGTACTAGCCGGAGATATCGCAGAAGAGGATGTCGCGTTGCGTCTACCCGTACTGCAGTCGCTCCTATACGGTTTTCCGTATTCTGCCTTCATTGTAACCGCACCGGCTTATGACTGATCGCAGTTATTTTATTTTCACCGTTAACCGGGTGATACTTTAATTCCGTAAAACGTTTCAGAAATGTGTGAAGACGAAAAGGTGTAAATATCTAAAGGTGCAAAACCTGTTAAATCGATACTTTCTCACATCTTAACGGGTAACATTTAATTTTCCTTTAAAATGTCAAATCATCGCTTCAATTAGTAAATAATTTGGAAAACGAGACGCGAAAAAATGTTTACAAATAGAAAATATTGAAATAAACAAAAAGTTTAAGTTTCTATTTAAAGTATGTCGTGTGAAGTTTTAGACGAATATCCTTGTTTGTATAAGTATCAGCGAATTTCGTTGCTGACCGAAAAGTTTTAGTTATTTGATTCAGTCTGACCAATGTGCTGCAATTGCTATCCTCGTAATTAAGATACAACTTTCAGGGATAAAACTTTGAGAAAATCAAAGTGACATGCCATTGATTTCGTTTCGTCTCATGGGAATTTCTATTATAACATGTGTTACGTATATGCATACCATATTTGACTATGGAACACGTGCCATTGCTATGGAATTGTCATTGGTTCCTGACTGCCAGGTGAACCGAAACATACTCTTTACATGCATTTAATGACAGGCGCTTTTAAGCATAGAAGGTTTACATTCCAGTAGAAATGGACACAAGCTTACATACGGACGCTGTCAAAACATGACACAATGACAACTGCACAACTGTAATATTTTCCACCACACTTGATTCTATTAGTAGACCTATGGTGATATAGTGTTTACAGGAGGAACCTTATAATTTAATTAAAAAGAAAACTGTGGAACACCAAGTGTCTTGACAAAAATATTATCAACTGTTTAATAGGAAGAGAGATAAAAGGGGCAAAAAGACAACATGAAATTAGGGATAATATATTTAAGATTTTATAATTACTAAACTTATTTTAATTACTTTATATTTTTTATTTTCAATGTGTATTGGAAAAATAATGAAATGATAAGAATATAAATACAGACAGTGCCTTCTACACTGGTGGAACTGTATTTCACTTTATTACCAAGTGGTCGTTGGTGGTGTCCCTACATTTCGATGCTGTTGTTCCCTTTTGCAGTTAATTTTAATCATTTGTTTATTTACATTTGAATATAACACAGACTGTGACAGTGGTAAAGGAGGAATCATGTTCTTTGGAGAATACTATATTACAGGAATAGTGAAACAGGAGATAATTATTACTTGTGCTAATATTTTCTGTCATTGTTCATCGGAACATGTGACTTACAAGTTAGGTGATACTGTTAAAAGAGTTTGTGATGTTCAGATATTGGGAGGTTTATGAGTTTGCAAACTACCACTTGATGCAGCTATACAACGCAACCCATGACCCACAACAATATTTCCTTTTTATTCATTTCTTCATACGCCTTCCTTCCATGATATCTCCAGGAATAATGATGTCATACATTCATTTTTGCTGTTTCACTGATTATATTCGTTTTACTGACAATCCTTTTAATTAACTATCCACAACCTGTACTTTAAAACACAAATATTGTACTCCCTATCACCATGAGGTCAGTCCCGGGCAAAAAGAGTACGATTTATTGTATATGGTCACAGACCGTGATTTTTATCCCAATCCACTTTTGGGAACATGCAAAATTTCTGCATTTTGTTGGTTGCATTTGTGATAGCCACAGCCTGTTTGGTCATAACACCCACTTTTTGTTACTTTTGAGACCAGAATCTTCTGATTTTTTCTTTTCTTGGATGGTTAACATTTCATTACTGTCTCATCAAGTAATACATCTATACTAGCTTAATATTCTGTCTGTCATTATAATCTTATGATTCTGTCACCCTAATACTCTTCTACAAACCAATAAACGTTAATGTATTGCCCTTATCATTAATATAGATTCCTTTTAATATAAAGACAATTGCCTTGTTAGCAGCCCACAGAATCTACATCATCTTGTGATGTCAGGGTACTTTCAAAAGTTTTTATCATTTACCAAATGTTTATTGAGGGCAAGATTTTCAGATCCATGTAATCTGCAGTTGGAAATTAATATTCTTTGTTTTGTGAATTTGATTGTGTATTGCTGTTTTATGTCTTTCTTTTGACTTCTTTACAATTCGCATTGTTTGATATTTGAGCCCCAAGGTAGAAAATATGGGATGACAGATTGTATAACATTGGTAAGAAGATGCATGTGTGTGTGTGTGTGTGTGTGTGTGTGTGTGTGTGTGTGTGTGAGAGAGAGAGAGAGAGAGAGAGAGAGAGAGAGAGAGAGAGAGAGAGAGAGAGAGAGAGAACGTTTTATTACAAACTACAAGTATTCTCTCAGTCTGAGATAAGCTCAATGAGTAGGCTATAGACAAAATCGGTAGCTCTGTATTTAGCAAATGTTGTTGAAATATATTATAAAGAATACCCTAGTTGTTTGACAGGATTTGGAAGGCCCACGATGATGTAAACTCAGTTAATTTTTCATAAATTTTATCATATCGTAATTGAGAAGAGTGCTGGAGAAACTCATTTCATAGCTCAACATTTAAGTTTGTTTGTAAATAAACATTTAAATATATAAACAAATGCCATGTTTTCTTAGGTTGTGGGACACATACTTGTTTCTGTGAAGCAGCATGAAAAAAGTCATTCTGTACAATACCGATAGGTGGTGGTTCAGTAAAGTTTTAACAGTGAAGGGTATTTAGTAGTGCTTGCCATATGTCAAGGTCAGATAAAGAGTATTTCAGTCCCTTTTATTTATTTTTTTTTAATTAATACTGAACGCATATTTCCAACCAAAATAGTTATCCTGTGTATAAAACGTTGTTGAAGTGATAAGACATTTATTATGCCGTTTGTGGTAGTGAGGTTATATTGAAGAATATGACTTCAATTGAATGGCTGTGGAGGCAACCATTGTACAGTAATCCTGTGGTCTGCACAATAGATTAGTCCTTGAGCTTGGTATTATTTATTGCAGTAATCTTGCTTAGTTCAAGGATTGTTTCTGGTAAGATGGAGCTTCCTTTCATGTGCCAGTTACAGGTTAGAGTCGCTGTGTTTCACTAGAAGTACACACACACACACACACACACACACACACACACACACACACACACACACACACACACACACACACACACACACACACACACACACACACACACACACACACACACACACACACACACACACACACACACACACACACACACACACACACACACACGTACATGTGTGTACAAATTGTCAATTAACGTGCACGTTATCCTCATTGTCATATTAATGTGATTAATGTGCTAGATAATCTTTGTGTTAATATTATAAATTATGTAAATGTATAATATTTGTGTAGATTATTGATTGCATGTTTTTAACCATGTTGCTAGTGGAAGGTTATTTATAATTTTTAGCCAGTATAGAGACGTTTTGGTCAACATATTGTCAAGTAATGCAGACGTCTACTTAATCATTTGGCTTTTAGTAAAACCCTTAATATTTTTTTAAATAATAAATAGAAAATGTTAGAATTATGTTGTAGTTTAGTGAATTAAATGGCATCCAGAAACAATTTATATTGTGTGCTCAATTGTATAATAATTTTAAAATTACCTGTTTTCAAAAAATACACAGATTTGGGAGGAAACAACACTAGTTTGATATATTTCACTATCTTATATAGTTTCTTCAGTTGTTCGTGGGGGGGGGGGTACACGAAATGTAAAGAAATGAGAGAGGACAATATGTGTATTTTACTGGAGTTGATGAAACAGTGACAGTAAAATATCTCAAATGAGTGTTGGATTTTCTTGTCTCTGTAAGTACTATGAAAACAGTGGATTTTGTAGGCTTTCTCTGTAATAACCTAATAATCTTTAATTATAGTGAGACTCAGTGATGTCTAACCTATTGATGAAACATTATTTGTATGCGTTTGTAATCAAACTGTCGAATTATGATCAAGCTGGAAAAATTATATATGTACTTATACATATACATATAAATATAGTAAGAATAAACAAATTCACTTGTTCTAACAACAGATGTCCAAATATAAAATTGTACCATTTTCAAGATTTTTTGATGACAAAAGTTAACATTGTTTGTTTGTTTTGTTTCCCAACACATTTTGGTTTCTGCATTTGTTGATTCCTTTTCAGAATTCCTGAAATACTCTGACAGCCCTTACTTTTTTATTTAGTGTTAGAAACTTGTAACAGCAAAATATAAGATATAGCTTTAACATTGTCATGAGGGGCGTTACAATCCTGGTTTGGTCCTGGACTGCTGAAGTAGATTTCGCCGATGGTCTCTGGCCATTACAGTCATTTTTCAGTTTCAGGTGTCAGGTGTCTCTGCAACTTGCTGTACACAATCTTACCATCTCAGCATTGGCTTTCCTACTTTTCTCTTGGTATCTGGATTATACATGAACAGATGTTTGAGAGGATCTGAGCGAGTCCATCCTTCCAACATGACTAGCCTATCGAAGCCATACAATCTTTATCTTTGGGTTATATAAACACTTCCTTCATTTACAGCCCTGTAAAGTCTCTTTACTATTTTTTTCCCAAGTGCTTTGAAGCATGTTTTTTTCACTATTTATGTTAAGAAACTCCTGATAGCAGTTTGGACCTAAAGTTTCTTTGTAACCCAAACAAGACTCTGTGTCCGCGCTTGACCTGCAAGGACAGGTCCTTTTTGCATTTCCTTTTCCAATAACTGTAATGTATAGGAATTAAATTCAATGTATACATTAAATGTTTGAGAAAGTGTCTCTTATTACAAACACTTTTATTTATAATACTTCCATTTTTAATTATAAAATTACTTGTCACCCTGTTATAATTTCACAGCAACTCCAGATGCCACAGCACACTATTTGGTCTGTAGTTACTTTCAACTTTTGGTCTTAAGTTTTAAAGTATAAATTATTATACGTGGTGTCAGAATTTTTAGCAGAAATCTTTAAAAAAGACTGCTTAATAATAAATATATCCTCTTTAATGTTATGTAGTATATTTATATTCACATTATATTGAATGTATTGTGAGAAGACTAATTGTATACCAGCATTGGTATAATTATTCAGATATTCATAATTTGTGCTGGTCTTTATTGTTTCATAATCATAAATTTATGTGAAGCCTCCATGATAGCAGACAGTCACTGATGATGAAGTTATTTGCGTAACATTTTTATGTGGTATGTGGATACTTTATAATCAGTTTAACGTTGTGATTTGCACGTGTGAACGAGACTGGAGTTTGCAACATCACTTGTTGTTTTCTACGACTAGTGGTGATGTTCACTACATAAAGCTGACAATATATTTACTCTGTCATAATGATCCTGACTGTAGGACATGTTTCTAGACATCTTTCACAACATTGGTTACTAACTGCTCATTCAGATTAGCTTACTACGTATCCCAAACATGCTGGCACAAATCCAGACATGCTTTGTGCAGTATATTACAACAAGTGTGTGTGTGTGTGCGCGTGCGTGCGCGCACATGCATACTTTTCAGCACACACAACCCTACCTGTATTATGTAAATAAACTTGCAGAATTAACCACATCAAACTTGTATTAGTGACAAGTAACAGTAATACAAGTGTTCTTTGAGATTACTGATGTAAAATACATCTGTGACTCAAATGTTTGTATTGTTAATTAACTGTGTCTGTAAGGATGTTTACAAACAATACTGTGTGTAGTGTTTTTGTGTGCTGATTTATGTAAAGATATTTCTTGCTGCTGTTAGAAAACATTGTTAGAAATAACATTACATTTTAGTTAAGAACTTCTTCGTAATATTTGGAACATCTGATTTGTTTAAACTGCAGACACTATGAGTTTTATATAGAGTTACCAGATGCAGATTTGAAAAACAGTAAATTTTGTTTTTACCTATAACATAAATAAACAGGTAAAATGATTTTGCACAAATCTAATGGACAAGAGAATACATGGTTACTTCATTTACATAAATGCAAGGATTTTAAAATGACATTATGAGTCTACAAGTACGCTTCAGAAGGTATAATTCATACAAATTTATAAGAATAACATTTGATTTAGCTAAAAATGTTAATAATCAAAATGTTTAATTAATATATTTTTTGAAGTTTCAATCCACCTCAAAATACTTGTCATTTAAAATAGTGGTTTTAAACACTTGCAAATTTTCTTTCAAGTTAAATTTTACAGTTACTATTCACTTAATGGAGTTAAAACACAATTCTATTCTGTCTTTTGCCTGCTAGCTGTTAATAAATGAGTATGTTCTTTTGACCTTACCATTATGTGAAGGAACAGGAAAAACCTGGGCAGTTGTAACTCAGAGGCTTATAATCAATTTTATCGGGTGCTAAAATATTCCACCCAAAACTGTGAAGGGTAGGGTACAAGCTTCAGCTGTACAAATGCAAGAAAGGTAGTGGGGCCATCATTAATCCAGGATGTTATCCTATCTACTCTTTTCATAGGCTCAGTCAACTGAAAAATGCGGCTTGATTTTATGGAGACTCCTGAGAAATGAACTCTGTCTCTAGATTGCTAAAAATGTGCCAACTTATTGATTTGTTAAGCACTTTGTGCAACATTTATGTAGGTTAGATAGTCAATTTCTGAAGAACAAGAATTTATCAATTTGCAGACTAGGCCTACTCTCCCACTGACCTTATCTCCCAACATCAGTTTACCCCATTCCAAATGTTTTCCTTGAGACCATATATGCATCCTCCCAAAATATTTTTTACCTGCTTTTCATAATCTGCAAGTCTGTAAATCTATAACATAAGCCCCATTTCTTTTTAAGTGATACTGGTCCATTTATATAATTTATTTAATTGTTTTAAATTTGACTCCATACCCTTCAATAACTTTTTAAAGCCACAAAATGGTAAGAATTAATTTACATTTATAAGTGTTTGCCATTGGCTCAGTGTTGCGTGGTTGCCATTGCTCCTATGTGTTATGGCCTATATTGTATGAGGTATAACTAATAGTTTCATGGTTGACCTTGGAAGACAATGACACACCATTGTTCTTCACAGTCATTTGTTAATAATGCTCATAAAGTAGGTTAATTTTGAAACAATGCAGACACGTTTATTATGCAATTAAATCCAGTATATGTTGTTTGGGTGATACATTGTTTTACTGTTACCTGGTGTGTTGTTGAAGAGGTTATGGTTTTTTTTTTCATTATCATAGTCAGAGTTTATGTTCACCTTTATTACTTGTTAATACTGTCTGTGCTATAAAAATGCAGTATTTTTTATCACTCTGTGTTACTTTCTTACACCATGTAAAAGCCAAAGAAAAAGTATATGCATGGAGATTTATTGAGTTGTAATGTACTAAGGTGGTATATAAACTTTCACAGGGTGTTATATATATTAGCTATTTGAAAAAACAATCTCCAACAAAATTTGTCATTTTTTTTTTATTTTGAATGTTTTGATCCGTCAAAAACTTGGATAGTCTTCAGAATAGTATGTAAATCTGAGGCAAGGTGGCAGTTTGCTCACACTTAGACATTATACTGAAGATGATCCAAGATTGTGACAGATTGACATGTCAATTTTAATATTATGGGTTCTGTTAGTGATCGGAGTCTGACCATTACAATTTGTGTTTAGTGTGTGTTCATTTGCTACTTTACGTATAAACTTATATTTTACGTGAAGCGAATGAGTGTTTCATTTCTTCTTATGAATAAGAAAAAAATAAGATTTTATGTCTTAATAATGAATTACATTTTTTGAAAGCAACTTACCCATTTAATCCATCTAGGTTACAACCCATTAAATAGTAATAATAAATGTTCATTTATGTTGCAGAGAGTGAGAGACCTTGTCTGCGCCATGAGGAACTCTAATTTATTGAAATGGGGACAAAACCACAAACAGTCTGAAAAAACAGGTAATCTAATAAAATGTTTTTTCATGATACTTGTTTGAGCTGTACATGACGTGACTCAGTGTCAGTAAATAATTGTTCATAATTATTTGTTGTCATTAGGAAACTTGTAGTAGCCTATATAGAAACCATGAATATTTGAGATTAAACTTTATTATGACAGTGATGTATTTCATTTCTTATATAAATATGTACAGCATGAAAGGTGTATGTGTAGTAAAAAATAATAGCAATTTGTATAGTAACTTCTGGGGTGGAAATAATAATCCTATACAAAAGTTGTGAGTGCAGGGCCAAGAGCAAATCGATTCTATTAATAATCTGGTTGTGACAGTAATTCTTATATAAAACAATATGTGCTTTTGTTGTTGATGGTTTCATTTTTATTTAATGTTTAAGCTGTTAACCTTTAATGTTTACCTTTTTATAAAACAGTACATTATATGTACTTAATATATCTATTTTTACTCAGTGGTTTTAACAATCAGTCACGTGTGTGTATTATTGACTTTAATTTGTTTGTAACTTGACACACATTTAATGAATACAGTAGCCTGGTGCAGATAATTTGTATTAGTTTCTTATATTTATTACCAATATGGGAGACTTTTGTTGTTGTCCCATTATGTAAAGTTAAAAAGAGATAATTTCGATTGTTAGTACTTTTTAGCATTTTCATAGATTGTGTTGTGTAGGGTACAATTTTGTGATAGCATCCTATAACACAATCAGAATTTTGTTGGTTGTATATAATAATTTTCAAGCATGTAGGAACCATTTCTCATATTAGAGTGCTTACATAAGAATAGAGTATAAAACTAAATAAATGGAGAACATCTCTTGGCCTTGGATTACACAACAATGCACAAAACGCCATTTGTGTATTCCAGTAAATAACTATGACAACAGCCAGGCATATATAAAAACACTATATAGAGAACACAATAGATTACGTTTTAAGCAGAAACCACAGAAAAGATGTGCGCTTTTTTCACTTTGTTATGTAAGATACATACCAATCTGTGCTGTACAATAAAGTACGTCTGAGTAGTATGTGAACATATTAACGGTTTAAACAATTTTGTGTGCGTGTTTGGTTGTGTGGTTTCCTAATTTTTGTTTCCTGCATGATAAGCGATTAATAATTTGCTTTGTTAGAATCAGTATGCATTTTAATTTTAATTTGAATGTAATTAATATAAATTTCAGATAAATGATATGATTGTGTGAGTAATTATACATACATGTGAGTTTGTATATTGTGTACTATTAATGATGCCATTCATTTAAAGACAGCATGGGAATCTAAAAATAGAGCCATTCAATGATAAGGCTTTGTATATATTTGTCCATACATACATGTAAAACTGTATTAAGCTATAGTGATAAACGTTAACAGAGCATTAAGTGCTCTTGTGATATTTCCTGCTAATTGCATAATAGAGTTTGTTACATATAAATGTTCTCAAGTCGTAAATCATAATAATTATGAATTACAACATAATTTATTAGACATTCTGGGGATGAATAATAGTAAATCAGTGAATAGTAGTTTGCAAAGACAACAAATATTACCATAGAACCAGTTAGCAAGATGTGATGGTAAGTCTGTGTTAAAATTATTTAATTAAAGCCGGTAGTCAGTAAAATGGATCAAGTAGTTTGAAAAAGTGCCAATACACTAGAAAAGTTAGATAAATTAATAGTTTTACCCATTCTTTAGAAGCAGCCGATGACGGGTTATTAATGCATGCTTGCGGGTTATTAGCTTTAATGTTTTGATTGCTAAAAGCTGCAGTTGTCTTCAGCTTATCAGAGGCAGTGTTGTTTAAAAACTGATTCAGAAAATTAACTTTCTGACAGTCAAACACAAATGAACATAGGAAATAAAAGTACATGGATTCTAAAACATTGAGGTCTCCATGCAAGCAAGACAGCTAATGTTTTGGGTAAGAAGGGAATAGAAATTGGCTAGGAGAAGACATCTTCAGCATCCTCTGATTCTACTAGCAAACAGTATATTTAAGAGAGCTGTATGAAAACAACTAGAAGAAATAACACAAGATGAATCTTACTCAGCAATCTGGAAATAAGCTCTGGTGTCTTGGACCTTTATACTGACTATTATGATTGCCTAGCTGCCCACCAGCACAGAATTGATCAACTGGTCTCTTAAAAGTTTTTCTTTGGTACAATGAAATGGAATTATAATGGATTACAGTCACCTTAAAGTTTCCAAAGCATTAGACAACAGAATATTGTATTGAGAAACAAGAAGGTGATTAGAAATTCTTTATGTGGTAGCACTTTAGATTACTACTGATACGAAGGATAAATTAGATCATTAATTTTCAGTATTCCTGTTAAAAAATATTGTTGAATAAGGTCACAATGACAGTAGAATTTATTTTGATGTGGAAAATCCAGGTTAAATTGCGGTAGGAGCCCAGGATTTTCTGTAGCAGAAACCAATGAGTCAGTTTGAAGAATTTTGTTCTATATTTTTGATTGTTCTTATTTGTTGCTTATGTTGCTCTACTGTAGTTATATATTAATGTGGGAATAAAAAGGAATCAATGAGAGGTATCATTAACATATGGGGTGGTCAGAGCACAAGCAGACCAAGTCCATTCTGTCATATTTCGAGAAACATAAGGATAAAGTTAATCATCAATGATTAGTTCTGGGGAGCATTTTCAATCTCTGTTGACTGTTATAATTGCATTTAAGATATTAACTTAAATAATGATCATGGCCAAAAGTGCTGTTATAATTATTTTAATAAGATTTTCTTTCTTTAATACTAAATATGAGGACTTGGTTCACTTCTGCTCTGAAAACATATGTGAATTGAAACCATGACTGCCACTAGTGCTGCTACAGTTGGCTAAATAACAAAGCATGGGCTTAGTCTGTTGTTGCTCTGAAAAGTATTCATTCTTGTGCTAGTACTGCATGCAAAATAGAGAATATGACAAAAACGGACTTGGTCTACTTGTGCTCTGAACACCCCATATGTGCATGCTGGTAATTAATTTTAAATTTTGAAACTAAATCTATCAGATTTTTCTTAACTGTTTTGAAATAACAGTGTTAGATTCATCCTTTACTTCTTAAATATGTGTTTATTGCTGACTTAATTATATGTAATAATTATTTAATAATCAAAACTGAGTTAACCTGAAGTCTACTTGGGTTTACAGTTATGATTGTGTCATGCCCATAACAAAACATCTCCATTAAACAAAAATCCAGTCAAAATGTCACTGCATATCATTTCCCAATAAGAAATGTTATGGTTAAAAATGACATATTAATAATAATTTTGGCGTAGGGACAGAAGGATGTGTCTCCGGATTTGTTTATTTTTTACTTTTTTTTATTGCAGTATTTCTTTTTGTTGTATTCATTGTTTGTTGTACTGTTCTTTCTTTTTTGTTTTTTTTTTCTACAATTATACATTTGATATTTACAAGCTAGGAAGGCTAGAGACTTAATGGGTTTTGTTTTATTAATTTTATTTTTTAAATAATAGTTTGTATTCTATTCCTTTTTTTTTCATATATAGGATATGGAGAGGGAAAATATTAGGTGTTGTGTTTTTATTACAATTTTCAACATTTTTACAATATTTGTAGTCTTGCTAGTTGAAAATTATAGACTAGTTTGCTCCTTATTTGTACGGAATTTGCAGGTCATTAGTTGCATAGTACACAGATCTCAGATGCAAATTGTGTCCTATAATATGGAGACAATCTAGGAAGTATCTCTGTATTTTCTAAGTAAATTATAGATATTTGTAGATTATTTGTGTAACATTTATGTTTTAGGGAAGGTTCATGTGCAGCATTTAATTTTCTCAGTTTTCGTTTTCATCCATTCTAATAGCATCATAAACTCCCAATTTGACAGATGGTATAAGTAGATAGGGCTGACAAACTTCAAGCCATCCTTCAACATCATTATTTGTTTTGCAGAGCATCACGAGCTGGTTACTAGCAGTTACAGAAATTAATATTGAATATTGGCTCTCTTCTTCCTAGCCGAAATGGCAGTCATATCTCCTAATCTATGTTTCTTTAAATTAGTTCTATAGTAGTCTATGAAGAAGTTCATCTTCTGCAGAAACATAAAATTCACATTACATGTTACACGCAATTCACAAAATTGCGTATAGGATTACAGTAATATTGTGACACTGATGAGAAAATAAATAAACACATTATATGCAATGGAAATAAACAGTTGTGTGTTAAAATATACATTAAATAAATTCTTCCCAAGCTTCCCAAATGTTCCAAGTTCCTAAATATTATAAATATAAATGTAGAGAATACAGATAATAAACAGTTAGTAAAGCAAAAATGAAATATGAAAGCATGAAAAAAAGAAGACTCCATCTATTGAAGCATTAATGGCAAAATTTTAACGGAAATGGTATGATGTGGCAAAAAGATTTTGATGGGGATGTTTGTGACATTTCAACATGGGACAAGTTATACAGAACGGAATGCAGAAGTAGTAGGCCTACAAGTAAAATATACTTCCATTAAAGTGTTTTAGATTACAGTATTAATTTATTTTGTGAAGACTATAAGAGTTGTGTCTGTTGTGGTTCATGAAAAATATTTATTTCTAAAATAGGGCAATAATTACAATGATTCTGTGAAGAATATCGACCATTCTTGGTGTAACCAAATTTTCTAACTACAGAATAAAAATAGTTTACATAACCAACATGCAGTAGACCTTAATGTCAAGTTTTAATTAACCACATGTAGAATCACTACATGGTCTTTCCACTAAGTGACACATGTGGTACACAATGGGAACAGTCAGTAGGTTTTGACCAGTCAATGTGAGAAGTGTACTGCTATTTGAGAAACATTTCTGGTAAGATAATGTATCAGATGCTTGTTAAATAACATTCTGTAATAGTAAGCGATTAATATGAGGGAAAGACAACCAAAAAAGGAAATTTTTCTGTTCCTCCTAACAGAGGTAGAGGGCAGCACTACTGCTTTTTAAATCTTGATCTCACAATTATCTCTTTATTGGAAGTATTATTTCATTATAGCTGTTTGAAATTGTGTTTAAAAGTCAATTTAAAATCAGTTGTTCTGTGTCCAGCTCCACTAAAGAGGAAAATGAGTAGTTTTGCATTTTATAAACTCTGAGGGAGTTGTAATTTACAGAGATTATTTGTAGAATGCAGCAGTTGTGTGGAGAGGATTGTTTCAATGGTAGCAAAATATAATAATAGATTAAGTAGCTGGATTTCTCTTTGCATTAAACAGTACTAAGGTAGGCCTTCTACTACAGAGAAATATACAGAAGTGGTAAACAAATGATTTATAGTAATTAGAGAATTAAAATTGAGGAAACCATAAGTGTGTTAAATAGTCATAGTCATGGGCCAGCATTTGTGATCATTCAAGACATGTAAACTTTGAGAAGGTTGTTTTTACTTCAGTACAACTCACAACCTGTTACAGCCAGAAAAACAAACCTTTGCCATGAAGATCTTGATTTTTAGGTACTGGACCAACCACCATACAGACCTGGCCTCTGGTTCCAAATGATTTTCGTATGTTTGGTCCATTCAAAGAAGATTGTGAGGAAAATAGTTTTGTTTAGATTAAGAGGTCATATAAGTGGTGCAATAATAATGCACACAAGACTGAAAAGTTTCTTCCAGGAAGCATTAAATAACTATGCATTCCAGAATTAAGTGCTTAGAAGTAGGAAGAGATCTTCTGTAATTTCTTCGTACCTTTTACATACTCACATATAAAGTAAAATACCACATTATCGTTACATTTGCATATGTGCCGAGTATAGACATACATATTCACCATTGACACAAATGATGTGCGTATTAATTATTCACTGCACTGTCACTTATAGTTGTCCTGAATATGACTGAATATTTCTCTAAATGTTGTCACAAGTCGTTTAAACTGTGCCTGTTCATTTGACCAAACCTTTCAATATTCAAGTTGTATGTTACGTATTGCTTTATACAATTTCAGTTATTTTTATGTTGTTTTTATAACGCCAAAACAGAAATTTTAAAAAATTTCTTATTTTGAGTAGAGATGTATCATTAAGTGCCTAACAGGGAATTGTTGTGTGAAACGCAGAGGTGATTGACAGGCAATAAAATCATATAACAGCCACAACGCGCTCACGGCAAGCAGGCACAGTTCATCGCTCTCCATACTAAGAAACGTTAAATTTTGACAACTACCTCAAATCCTTAGAAAAAATTGTACAAATGTAAACGAACTCATTTGAAGAGCAGCTGTATGCATTAACAATAGACCAAAATACGTATACACGCCAGCTGCATATAGCGAAACAAAAAAGGTTATATACTATTGAAAGACTCAAATGGTCAGCGACAGGACTTCGACCTTACTGAGAAGAGAGAAAGCTCGGGGTAATGTCCGAACTCAAGGAAGATGTGTTGTTGAAAACAGAGACAAAGAAACGGACATACAAAGGAAGTTTGGTGAGGCCTTTAAGTAACAATAGTTGATCCCATTAGAACAACCAAGTGCACGAAAACAATACTTTTGACGAGAAAGTTAAGGGTTGCTTTGTATACTCCAAAAAAGTGACAGGCAAGAATATATTGCTACAGTATCTAGCAGCGACAATGACCTCAGTGTAGGTTTTCCTAGGGAAGGAATTTGGTGGGAATCCAAAAGCCTGTCAGAGAGGTTCTTTCGGAAAAATAGGTGGTCTCTAGATCTGAAGAGTCGTAAAGTAGAACCATTTAGAAAACTGCGTAAGAAAAATCAGAATTAAGTGGGAGAAATACGGAATTCGATATAGGGACGCGAGAAAGGCGCGCTCAAGGAGTTTAACTAAAAATTTTGACGGAAACGGGAGTGTAAGTCCGCGACCGAGATTCCATAGTTATTGGACTTAGAGAAATTCGGTACGATGGTTAGAAAAGTAAGTTCGTACTAAAACAATTTCGGTAAAAGAACTGTAAATTTATTAGTGACATACAAGTGAATTAGTACAACATGAATGATAATTAAATAACGCTGTAATTTTAGTTTTGCAAATACGCAACAATAACTTTATCATCGAGTAACATTACGAGACGAACTAAACTCATAAATAACAGTAGTTCAAACCATAATGCAGTTGATAAATAATAATCAATAATGCCTGTGGAAGCGAATAACTATAATAATAGTTAACGCGAACTAATTCCGAGTGAGTGAAGTTTGGTGCTGTGCTGTGTCTTGTGTGACTCCAGGGGAGACCACGTTACAATCTGCTAATCCAGAGGGAATTATCGCAGTTACGCCAGACGATCAACATGCGAACCACACCATATGAACCTCTACCAGATTTGGATACATACCACAAGTAAATTTTTCATGCCATAATTCGTATTAGGTCCACTGTCTGTTCACTTAAAGAACTCATAAGAATTAATTAAAGGATTAAGATAAAAATTTTACTTAAAAACAAAATTAAATCATATTAGGAAACTATGGAAATTAAATTTATTTATGAGCACCGATTTAAAATGAATCCAGATCAGTAATTAACTATGTCATAGTATTTAAAATTTAAGAGAATTATTATTAAAAGTTTTTGTCTTTGAATAAGAATTACAATATTTAAATTATTAGAGCTATAAATATGAGTAATGAAATAAGATTTATGAAAATGAATATGTTTATATTTTGATTGGAAATTGCATAATTCATGTGTCAATGATAAATATGATAATCAATCATAACTAATTGTAATAAATCGAAGAACTATTTATAAGAAGAAGTCTGCATTTTATTTTATAAACCCTGAGATAAGAGAAAATACACATAAATTAAAATATGTCAATTAATTTATGCTGGATAAAATAAGCAGCATAAAATTAAAGTTATAAAATTGGCGCTCCAGAACTTGGGGCATAGCATAAAGTTATAAAATTGGCGTCCACTGCTAGGTGTAAACGGGTATAACTCGTAATAAATGTAAAATTGGCGCCGCACCGCACGGCTTAATTAAAGAAATTAGGCTAGGACAGTGACAGACAGTGGTTAGAGATAGACTAAGTTAAATAACTAAATGTTAGTAGAATAAGAACGTTATTATTGTTATTTGTCGATAAGTATCTGAATGATAACCCGACGAAAGGCAAAAATGGCGACAAGGGAAGAAAATTCCGAGGGATTCGAAATTAACAATCAGATGGGCATGGAGCAGTCTGAGGATAGAAATGTGGTGAATGAAGAGAGCTCTACAACGAGTGAAGAGAATGGCGCCCGGGGACCACAATCATCTGAAGTCAATTTCCAAATGTTAATGTCATTCATGAAACAACAGAATGAAGAAATGAAAAGGCTACATGAAGAAACCAGAAAACACATAGACGAAAGGATTGAAGAAATGAAAAAACAGAATGAAGAAATAGGTAAACAACTCGCCGAGAAATTAGACGAAAAAATTGAGTTAATGAGAGGAGATTTACAAGGACAAATCCACCAGGTGGGTACTGAACTACAAAGACAGTCAGAAAAGTTAGAAGAAGTATAGAAGAAGAACGAAAGCGGAATTAAGGAGTTAAGCAGAGAAATAAAGAAACAGGCGAAAGAAAACAAAGAAACTCGTGAGAGTGACCGGAAGGAATGGCAAGAAGCCATAATTAACAATCAACATCAAAATAAACTGCAGATCGATGGAATTGAACAGCAAGTAAGGAGCATAAAAGAAGCTAACCGAAGTATGGAAGAGAAGATAAACGAAGTATCTACAGAAAAGGGGTGAAAACTCGATGAGATCGCCAACAACCTAACAACGGTTCGCGAGAATCAGCAATGAGTACAACGTAGGCTGGAGGAAATCGAACAAAGACCGGCTGTAGCCATGAATATAGCGATAATAAATAAGGAAGTCACTTTCGACGGGGAGGATAATTTCCCAATGGAGTTCTTGAAGGAGTTACGGGAAATTCAGGAAACGTATTATGGTGAGGAGAATACCCGGTGGATCGGACAGCACTTGACCGGTGAAGCGGCTCTCTGGTGGAGAATCGTGAGGGAGCAGGTAAGGACGTTTAAGGAGTTCGAGGAAGCCTTCATGAGCAAATATTGGAGTGCGACTCAACAAGAGAAGGTTCGCGACCAACTTGAATATGGGCGCTATAAACCAAATGGATCGCTTAACATGATTCAATACATGGAGCGATGTGTCTTAAGAAGCAGACAGTTAATCCCGATCCATGTCTGATAAACATATGATCACAAAATTAGCTAGGCATTATAACAGAGAATTGCAAATCGCTGTAGTTACGAGAGGAGTAACGACGATAAATGGTTTTGAAGCACTTCTTCATGAATATATGAATATAAATACAAGAGGAAGCAATAATGAACAGAAAGTGAGTGAGCGACCAGCCGTAAATTACAAAAGGGACGCGCCGTCTCGCCAGCTGAACAATGAAAGCAGTAAGCCGCATATTGGTTGGAGGGAAAATTATCCACAAAGGGAGGCAACAGCTAGGAGCAGCGGCGGAGGAGGTAAACAAACCACTATAAACAGTGTCACGATTGAACGACAAACGGCTGTAAAACCGGATGAACGACCTTCAAGTTCGAAGCAGTGACTCCAAACTTCAAGTGAAATAAACCTAAAGTGTAAACAGAAAAACAAAACAAATACAGACAATGTAAATATTACTACAATCTTCCCAATCATCAAGGAAGACTTAATGGAAGAAGTGGAGCAAAATATTGATGTCAAGGTAATAAAAAGTCCCGAACTAGCGATTAAAATAAATCAAGTTCCGGTAAATGCTCTCATCGATACAGGTAGTGTGGTGAATGCACTATCTGAAGAATGGTATGAAAGCAATAAAAAACAGATTGGACATCATGAAACCCTCAGCGTCAATAACACCACGATAGTTAGCGCCGTGGGAAACAGGTCAAAAAGTATTAGAAAACAAGTATTTTTAGAAGTAGTATTAAGCAGTAATTTAAGTGTCGATTGTGTGTTTTTAATAGTACCAGGTTTAGTGAGAAATTGTATTCTTGGTATGAACTACCTGCACCAATCGAAGGGGGTAATTAACGTACCAGAAGGGTGGTTACAGGTACGACCGGAGGTAGTAAAAAATGCGGAAGAACATCCTTATGAAGTACCTTTACTAATGATAGAAGAAAATGTGTGTGACATTGAAACTGAAATCAGCAGAAAACTTGAAGAATTAGAAGGTATGGATCAGACAAGGTTAAGTCAATTGGGGCAGTTGCTGGGTAAAAACAAGGAAATCTTTACAGATAGGCCAGGGATCATAACGGGATACCAGCATAGTTTCCGGGTTACCGACAGCACACCTTACCTGCAAAAGGGGTGGGCCGTCTCCATCAAGTATCAGAGGGCAGTTCAGGATGAAATTCAAAGGATGCTGGAATTTGGGATAATAGAACGAGCCCACAGCCCTTACATACAACCTCTGGTAAATGTGATTAAAAGGGACGGGAGGGCGATTATGCCTAGATGCCCGGAAGGTGAATAGTATCACTATCCCAGATTATGAGGGACCTCCGCCGATCAACGAGATCCTCGCAAGGTGCAGCAACATCAAAGTTATGTCCACAATAGACTTAACAAACAGTTTCTGGCAGATTCCACTCAAGGAGGAATGTCGAGATCACACTGGTTTCTTATACGAAGGTAAGAGCTACCGATTCAAAGTAACGCCGTTTGGATTGAGCACCAGCCTAGCAGGCTTGGCCAGGGGACTCGACCATGTGATGACCGAGGAAGTTAAGCAACATACGATTATCTACATAGATGACATCTTGTGTTTCTCGCAAAGTGAGGAAGAACATATGGAACACTTAAATAGCTTGTTGGACAACTTAAAGAAAGCTAATATCACAGTCAATTTAAAGAAATCTCAGTTTTTCAGGAAGGAAATACCATATTCGGGTTACTGTCTAACTACAAAAGGAATCAAACCAACACTGGATAAAGTTTCAGCAATTTTAAATTTCCCATCTCCACGGAACCCAAAACAATTAAAAGGTTTCTTGGGTTTAACAAACTTATAATAAGTTCACCAGTAAGTACGCGGAGTGCACACAACCTTTATTGCAACTACTAAAGAAAGGCATTAAGTTTAAATGGGATAAAACGATGGAGGAGCAATTCCAACTTGTAAAAGAATTATTTATAGAATCTGTGGTATTAAAATTTCCTATACAGGGACGCGGTTTCTATCTGCAATGTGACGCAAGCAACTATGCTTATGGAGGTCAACTATACCAGATCGACCAGGAAGGGGAGATCGCCGTAATAGCGTACACTAGCCGAACATTCAAAAATGCGGAGAAAAACTATTTTACTACTGAAAAGGAGCTATTAGCAATCGTCCAATGTTTAAAGAAATTCAGGATATATATAATAGGCCAACCTCTTACTATATTAACTGATAACAAAGCGTTAACGTTTATACAAAAATGCCATTTAAATAATACCAGGATCGCAAGATGGATACTTGCGATACAAGAGTATAACTTCGAGATATTACACTGCAAGGGTAAAGACAATGTTGTTGCAGACCTCTTAAGCAGGTACCCAGAAGGTGATACTATAAACGAACCCATCGACGAGAAATACGAATACTACATCCACACAATGGAAATAAAAATGAACAAAGATATAACAACAAAGTTAAGAAAAAAACACCTGCTACAAATGGAAAACAAGAAGTTAGGACAATTGATCAACAGAGTTAAGGAGGGAGACCATGATAAATTAAACCAACATTTCAAAGTAATAAACAATAAACTATATAGGAGATGGAAGACGCAATGGAAATTATACATCCCAAAGGAAATTCGGAAGGAATTGATACAAGAGATCCACCAGATATATGGCCATCCAGGTACAAAAAGGACTCTGCAGCTTCTGAAGCAGCACTTTACATTCGAAGAAATGTGCAAGAGTGTCAGCCAGCTCATCAGATCTTGTGACCTGTGTCAGAGGTGTAAAGACAGTGGGAATCGACTCATTTCTGGAGAAACAATACCCATCCTGCCTACAAGAAAGGGAGAGCTCTTAAGCATGGACTATTACGGACCTCTACCGATGTCCAGTGGTGGAGTGAAGTATCTATTAGTTATTGTGGACAATTTTACGAAATACGTGGAGTTGTATGCTTTACGTAGAGCCACCACAAACATAACATTGAAACGACTACAACAATACATTGATATACATGGTAAACCGGATAGTGTGTTGACAGACAATGGCACGCAATTCACGTCTCGGAAATGGATGCAGGGTCTGAAAGAGCTAAACATAAAACCTAAATACACAGCGATTCGGAATCCTTGCACTAATATTGCGGAAAGGTGGAACCGGCAGCTCGGAAACCTGTTCCGTATTTCTGTCAGAGAGAGACACACTAAATGGGCAAAATACATAAAAACAATCAAGTCGTGTCTGAATGAAACATAGCAAGAGACAATAAAGATTACGCCATACGAAGCTCAGTTTGGAAAAAGACCAACCAGACATTGGGAACAGTATGTAGACCCTATTTTGATTAACAATGAAAGAGTAAATGTAGAAAGACTACAATTACGAATCAAGGAAAGGGGAGAGCGACAAGTGGCCCGAATAAATAAATCAAAGAAAATTACGGAATTTGAAGTGGGAGAAAGAGTTCTGATACGAGCGCATCATATATCGGACGCTACTCAGAATATAATAGGAAAATTCTGTGCGATATATGAGGGTCCGTACACAATAGTAAGAAAAATTGGAAGCGCTACATACCAATTACAGGATGACCAGAATAACGATTCTATACGAGGAATATTCAACACTAGGCAACTAAAAAAGTATCATTCAGATTCTTAGTTGACGCCAGTGAAAAGTTATAAATTATAAAGCAATTGTAAGGTGCAATAGAATAGGCTAAATGAAATGTAGTAATTTTAACAATAATTAAACTAAAATGATAGTTATATAATTGTATAAACGATGAAGTAAAATACTAACGAAGTGTAGCAGTGACTATAATCTTCTTGATAACAAAATGTGAACAAAAATTTAGCGATAATCGTATTGACATGAGTGCATAGACTATATATATATATATATATATATATATATATATATATATTGTAACATTTTCATTTTGTTAAAATTACTTTCAAATACAAATACACTTCTATTTGTTTTTGCGGAGCCCCACGATCTTTGACGCCAAATATATGCAACGTATTTGTGTGTGAATTTTTATATGTACTTTAATTTGTATAGCCCCACGTTCTTTGGGAGCCAAATATGCAACAATACATATACATAAACACATATACATATACACAAATTTAGCGTGACCGGTCTCACGTTGAAGATTGACAAATTATGTAACAATATAACATTTAAATTGGGTTTCAGGTGTATCTGCAATAAGAACTCTATGTAACTTGTAACGGTATTTCAAATTTATTTGATATTATTAAAAATTGTGCACATGGCACTGACTTCGATTTAAAACATTCGTTATTATTTGTTATTATGCCGTCAGGCTTATGCTATATACATCCTTACTGACTAAATATTCTATTCTACTAATTATTGTATTAAAGAAAAATCTCATTTCCAGACTGCTCAGTCAATTAATGTGTTTCAAAATATCAATATTTAAATCTCTTCTTTATATATTGTAATGTACTCAAAATATTAATAGTTATTGAATTTATCTTTTGTTTCTCAGTACTGTTTTATCTCAAATACTAATTGTTTTCATTTAAATGCTTTGTATGCATTTTATTTCATATTAATTTGAGCTCTTGTTACGTTAATCGTATTTCTAAAACATCTATGATTTTAATTCTACTTTACAAGAAACATTGGCTCTTACTTTTAAATAAAATAGAAATGTCTCTAATTGTCTTTGAGTTCATTGTATGATTAAGATATAAATAAGTTGTTTATCACCTTATTGTCGTCAATCATACTCGATCATTTTGATCCATCTGTAGTTGTCCTCGTCTCGCACTCCAGCGTCGGCTGTCTCTCTTCTCCTCTTGTCCAGCGTCGAATCACCTCCTCTTGTCCAGAGTCGAATCACTCTCTGGAACTCTCCTCTTGTCCAGCGTCGTATCACTTCTTCTTGTCCAGCGTCGTATCACTCTCTGGAACTCTCCTCGTGCTGATTCTGACGTCAATGGATCTTCTTATATAATTCTTCTTATGTACTGCTGTTATTATTTAAAAATGATTGTCTTTACAACTTAGTTACATAGTTGTATGTAACTGGAAAATTTAAATTGTTTACAAAAAAATAAATACGCCGTGCGGACGGGCATAAGCTCCCGCTGCACCGTGGATGATTTAAGAAAGAGAACCACTGTAGCTTGTGTGTCCTATTTATACCCATGTCTTGGTCGACACCTGCAGTGGTACGAAATCGACATGTCAGAAACTGTCTCTGGATTCAGTTCCCCCACTCTTTGTCAATTTCACTATTTCTTATATTTCTGCGAATTGCAGAGTCCTGTAAGTATACTCTTATACTTATCTTATAACTATTTTTTCAACACATGTTCGCTATAATTTTGGACATTGCAACTTAACCCTTTCAATTTGTACACAGTTATTTCACTATTACACTCGTACGGTGTGGCACTTTCGTGTGGTTTTCGTACACAGTATTTAGTAAATTTTATTATATTTTATTGTGGTTTTGGATTTTAATTCTTAATTATAGTTTATGAATAATTACGGAAAAACAGTAATTGTGCAATTATTCATCTTGGGGTGGTAAACTCGCCTGCATAGACCTGCGTTCACACACACTAGCAAAATACTGGTGTACACACTTTCAGTTACATTTGTGTGTGTGTGCACGTCGATTCAGGTCGAAACACCTGTTCATATTTTTGTCTGAGCCAAGCTTGCAATCCCTGACATGCTTATTTCTAATACATTATTAATTATTTACAGTTTATTAGGTATATTTAAATTTTTATATTCAGTGCTCAGTACATCACTTATTTGTACTGTCGCATTATCCCTCTGCTTGGTAACAAAAAAAATTTTAATAAATTTATTTATTATAATTTTTTTTATTATTATTATTATTACACTTGAAAAAAAATGTAACAAATAATAAAGAATAATATTCGTCATTTCACCCTTAATTGGAGTGTATACAAATGTCTTACCTCCCCTCTTCACACACTCACTGCTCGTGACCTTGTAGTAGGGTGGCTTTAACAAACAGCTGATCTGACTGGTTTCATTGACCTCGTCGTTTTCATGTGTAGAACTTCCTAAATGACGTTGCGTGGAATTTACCAATTTCTTTCTTCTGTATCTCATCATATACGATGAAAGTGTGTTGTCCTACTCGCTGTCTTAACGTATACGGTCCATTATAAAGTCTGAAGAATTTCTTCGCCGTATTATCACTCCTTTTTCCAACAGGATTTGCTTTGAGTATCTTTAGAACAACTTTGGTTGTGGGTCGCATAATTGGGTACAGTCGGACTGCCTTGGAAAACACATCGATACATACCAATATGTGCTTCACACCTCGACTTGATCGTGGTAGTGGTCCCAGAAAATCCACTGCAATTAGCTCTCCTTTGTTCTCCTTCTGTATACTCTGCATTCCTACGTATGTGTGTAAATTCGGTCCTTAATTTTACATTATCTTACTCATACATTCTTACCTTCGCTTCTAATCTTCCTTAACTCTTTTCTTAACATGACATTACTTTATCTAATACATTACTTATAAAATACATTAACATTCATTACCTTTTATTACATTTCTTTAACATTACCTTTCTGATCGCTACTACTTTCCTGAAATACACTTCCGTAACAGAATACTCTTTTAGCTTTGTAGTGTGTCGCATGATCGGTTACAGAGGAACTCTTGGAAAACAACGATATTTTTCTCGAAGTCCTTAATCCTAAGTAGTTTCTGCCCTTTTGACTTTTCACTCTCGCTTTCTTCTGTGTCCTTGTATCTTCATTAAGTGTTCGCTTGATCAGTCGTTCTAACAATTATGGCAATTATTGCTCATCTTAATCATTTCTTCATATTTATAACATATCAGTAATAACATTCCTTACCATTTCTTCATATTAATAACAACAATAACATCTTTTACCATTACTTTCTTAAATATTTCTCTACACTATCATTCCTTACCATCAATAATACATTTCTTAATTAACCCTTTCAAATAATATTCTTTTTTTAATTTGCTATCATATCCTTAATAAATAACATTCCTTAATTATATTCTCTTATCTTATTATTAATAATTAATAGTAATATTATTTTTCTCATTTAAAAATAATTATTTATTTTCGGGTATTGAGTTCTGAGTTCAGTGTGTTGTTCGATCTTACACCCCTCGTTATAACAATTGGTTTGTCCGTCGTCTACCGGACGTATATTGTTCCTTTGTAGCATAGTCGCTGTGCTTACCATTGTTCTCACCCTTGTGTAAACAACGTCCGCATTCCATTGTATTACTGCGATGTTTGTTTTTATCGTAGAAGTCACCTGTTCATACGGCAATAATTTGTTTCTTAGCTGTGATGAATAACTTCTCTCTCTTCTCTCCGCACGTTCCATAATTCTCTCGTCACTAATGCACTGCGTATATTCAGTGCATTTGAAGCCTATATAAACAGCTGTCGACGGTTTTTTCGTTCGTCTTTTATGATAGTATTCATTGTACTTACTATAATTATAGTTATAATTATCGTTCACTTTATAATTATCGTACGTATACCTACCGTCATATTTACCACAATTTTGTGTAGTGTTTCGTCTAGACAATTTAATACGTTTCTTGTTATACCTACAGTGATATTTATCTCCGTAAGTGTGGTGTCCTAAGTGTTTCACATGTGTCATCTTGTGTGGCTTACTAGTGTTTGTGTGTCTCACAATAGGGATATCGCTATTAATAAGGTATGTTTTATTAACCTTTATTTGCTTCTCCTCCTTAATGTTAATTACTTTTTTATAATTATCGTTAGTAATTACGAACGTATTTTCTCTTTTATTTTTAATTCTTATGGTTCGTTTATATTCTACTGCCGCAATGTGCGTATTACAATCGTCAATTCTTTCTACTAATTCCTCTTTTGCTTTCCTTTCTTCTCTTAATTTTTCGGTCTGTTTTGTAAAAAATTTTGTTAACTCTTCTATTTGCGTTCTAATATTATTTTATTTTACTTTTTCTGTTTGTTTGTTCTCTACTTCACCAAATACGGCTTGCATCATAGCTTGAAGTGCTTCTCCCATCCTTAAACTTCCTGATATTGCCATGGTGAATTATTATTAAAATATTTATTTAGTAGTAATTCTTTAACACTTATTATTGATAACCGTTCCCTACTTATTTGTTTATTTATTTATTTTTATTAATAGTTATTATTAATACTCATTACAGTTACACCTGTTACATAGACAAATAATATTATTCGTGGGCGCCAGCTGTGTGCTTACACAACAATTAACATAACATTCAATTACTGTTTAATATAAATAATTATTATATATAATACATTTTTTATTTAACACACTCTTATATTTTAGAGCAACCATTAAGCTATATAAAAAATTTTAATAGTTAAATGATGGGGATCGGGCCATACGTTCATGGGCTACAATTTATGTAACAAAAATTTTTGTACATAAATTTAGGCATGTCGTGCCCCACGTCCAGGGCGACAAATATATGTAACATTTTTATTTTGTTAAAATTACTTTCAAATACAAATACACTTCTATTTGTTTTTGCGGAGCCCCACGATCTTGGACGCCAAATATATGCAACGTATTTATGTGTGTGAATTTTTATATGTACTTTAATTTGTTTTGGGAGCCAAATATGCAACAATACATATACATAAACACATATACATATACACAAATTTAGCGTGACCGGTCTCTCGTTGAAGATTGACAAATTATGTAACAATATAACATTTAAATTGGGTTTCAGGTGTATCTGCAATAAGAACTCTATGTAACTTGTAACGGTATTTCAAATTTATTTGATATTATTAAAAATTGTGCACATGGCACTGACTTCGATTTAAAACATTCGTTATTATTTGTTATTATGCCGTCAGGCTTATGCTATATACATCCTTACTGACTAAATATTCTATTCTACTAATTATTGTATTAAAGAAAAATCTCATTTCCAGACTGCTCAGTCAATTAATGTGTTTCAAAATATCAATATTTAAATCTCTTTTTTATATATTGTAATGTACTCAAAATATTAATAGTTATTGAATTTATCTTTTGTTTCTCAGTACTGTTTTATCTCAAATACTAATTGTTTTCATTTAAATGCTTTGTATGCATTTTATTTCATATTAATTTGAGCTCTTGTTACGTTAATCGTATTTCTAAAACATCTATGATTTTAATTCTACTTTACAAGAAACATTGGCTCTTACTTTTAAATAAAATAGAAATGTCTCTAATTGTCTTTGAGTTCATTGTATGATTAAGATATAAATAAGTTGTTTATCACCTTATTGTCGTCAATCATACTCGATCATTTTGATCCATCTGTAGTTGTCCTCGTCTCGCACTCCAGCGTCGGCTGTCTCTCTTCTCCTCTTGTCCAGCGTCGAATCACCTCCTCTTGTCCAGCGTCGAATCACTCTCTGGAACTCTCCTCTTGTCCAGCGTCGTATCACTTCTTCTTGTCCAGCGTCGTATCACTCTCTGGAACTCTCCTCATGCTGTTTCTGACGTCAGTGGATCTTCTTATGTAATTCTTCTTATGTACTGCTGTTATTATTTAAAAATGATTGTCTTTACAACTTAGTTACATAGTTGTATGTAACTGGAAAATTTAAATTATTTACAAAAAAAATAAATACGCCGTGCGGACGGGCATAAGTTCCCGCTGCACCGTGGATGATTTAAGAAAGAGAACCACTGTAGCTTGTGTGTCCTATTTATACCCATGTCTTGGTCGACACCTGCAGTGATACGAAATCGACATGTCAGAAACTGTCTCTGGATTCAGTTCCCCCACTCTTTGTCAATTTTGCTATTTCTTATATTTCTGCGAATTGCAGAGTCCTGTAAGTATACTCTTATACTTATCTTATAACTATTTTTTCAACACATGTTCACTATAATTTTGGACATTGCAATTTAACCCTTTCGATTTGTACACAGTTATTTCACTATTACACTCGTACGGTGTGGCACTTTCGTGTGGTTTTCGTACACAGTATTTAGTAAATTTTATTATATTTTATTGTGGTTTTGGATTTTAATTCTTAATTATAGTTTATGAATAATTACGGAAAAACAGTAATTGTGCAATTATTCATCTTGGGGTGGTAAACTCGCCTGCATAGACCTGCGTTCACACACACTAGCAAAATACTGGTGTACACACTTTCAGTTACATTTGTGTGTGTGTGCATGTCGATTCAGGTCGAAACACCTGTTAATATTTTTGTCTGAGCCAAGCTTGCAATCCCTGACATGCTTATTTCTAATACATTATTAATTATTTACAGTTTATTAGGTATATTTAAATTTTTATATTCAATGCTCAGTACATCACTTATTTGTACTGTCGCATTATCCCTCTGCTTGGTAACAAAAAAAATTTTAATAAATTTATTTATTATAATTTTTTTTATTATTATTATTATTACACTTGAAAAAAAATGTAACAAATAATAAAGAATAATATTCGTCATTTCACCCTTAATTGGAGTGTATACAAATGTCTTACCTCCCCTCTTCACACACTCACTGCTCGTGACCTTGTAGTAGGGTGGCTTTAACAAACAGCTGATCTGACTGGTTTCATTGACCTCGTCGTTTTCATGTGTAGAACTTCCTAAATGACGTTGCGTGGAATTTACCAATTTCTTTCTTCTGTATCTCATCATATACGATGAAAGTGTGTTGTCCTACTCGCTGTCTTAACGTATACGGTCCATTATAAAGTCTGAAGAATTTCTTCGCCGTATTATCACTCCTTTTTCCAACAGGATTTGCTTTGAGTATCTTTAGAACAACTTTGGTTGTGGGTCGCATAATTGGGTACAGTCGGACTGCCTTGGAAAACACATCGATACATACCAATATGTGCTTCACACCTCGACTTGATCGTGGTAGTGGTCCCAGAAAATCCACTGCAATTAGCTCTCCTTTGTTCTCCTTCTGTATACTCTGCATTCCTACGTATGTGTGTAAATTCGGTCCTTAATTTTACATTATCTTACTCATACATTCTTACCTTCGCTTCTAATCTTCCTTAACTCTTTTCTTAACATGACATTACTTTATCTAATACATTACTTATAAAATACATTAACATTCATTACCTTTTATTACATTTCTTTAACATTACCTTTCTGATCGCTACTACTTTCCTGAAATACACTTCCGTAACAGAATACTCTTTTAGCTTTGTAGTGTGTCGCATGATCGGTTACAGAGGAACTCTTGGAAAACAACGATATTTTTCTCGAAGTCCTTAATCCTAAGTAGTTTCTGCCCTTTTGACTTTTCACTCTCGCTTTCTTCTGTGTCCTTGTATCTTCATTAAGTGTTCGCTTGATCAGTCGTTCTAACAATTATGGCAATTATTGCTCATCTTAATCATTTCTTCATATTTATAACATATCAGTAATAACATTCCTTACCATTTCTTCATATTAATAACAACAATAACATCTTTTACCATTACTTTCTTAAATATTTCTCTACACTATCATTCCTTACCATCAATAATACATTTCTTAATTAACCCTTTCAAATAATATTCTTTTTTTAATTTGCTATCATATCCTTAATAAATAACATTCCTTAATTATATTCTCTTATCTTATTATTAATAATTAATAGTAATATTATTTTTCTCATTTAAAAATAATTATTTATTTTCGGGTATTGAGTTCTGAGTTCAGTGTGTTGTTCGATCTTACACCCCTCGTTATAACAATTGGTTTGTCCGTCGTCTACCGGACGTATATTGTTCCTTTGTAGCATAGTCGCTGTGCTTACCATTGTTCTCACCCTTGTGTAAACAACGTCCGCATTCCATTGTATTACTGCGATGTTTGTTTTTATCGTAGAAGTCACCTGTTCATACGGCAATAATTTGTTTCTTAGCTGTGATGAATAACTTCTCTCTCTTCTCTCCGCACGTTCCATAATTCTCTCGTCACTAATGCACTGCGTATATTCAGTGCATTTGAAGCCTATATAAACAGCTGTCGACGGTTTTTTCGTTCGTCTTTTATGATAGTATTCATTGTACTTACTATAATTATAGTTATAATTATCGTTCACTTTATAATTATCGTACGTATACCTACCGTCATATTTACCACAATTTTGTGTAGTGTTTCGTCTAGACAATTTAATACGTTTCTTGTTATACCTACAGTGATATTTATCTCCGTAAGTGTGGTGTCCTAAGTGTTTCACATGTGTCATCTTGTGTGGCTTACTAGTGTTTGTGTGTCTCACAATAGGGATATCGCTATTAATAAGGTATGTTTTATTAACCTTTATTTGCTTCTCCTCCTTAATGTTAATTACTTTTTTATAATTATCGTTAGTAATTACGAACGTATTTTCTCTTTTATTTTTAATTCTTATGGTTCGTTTATATTCTACTGCCGCAATGTGCGTATTACAATCGTCAATTCTTTCTACTAATTCCTCTTTTGCTTTCCTTTCTTCTCTTAATTTTTCGGTCTGTTTTGTAAAAAATTTTGTTAACTCTTCTATTTGCGTTCTAATATTATTTTATTTTACTTTTTCTGTTTGTTTGTTCTCTACTTCACCAAATACGGCTTGCATCATAGCTTGAAGTGCTTCTCCCATCCTTAAACTTCCTGATATTGCCATGGTGAATTATTATTAAAATATTTATTTAGTAGTAATTCTTTAACACTTATTATTGATAACCGTTCCCTACTTATTTGTTTATTTATTTATTTTTATTAATAGTTATTATTAATACTCATTACAGTTACACCTGTTACATAGACAAATAATATTATTCGTGGGCGCCAGCTGTGTGCTTACACAACAATTAACATAACATTCAATTACTGTTTAATATAAATAATTATTATATATAATACATTTTTTATTTAACACACTCTTATATTTTAGAGCAACCATTAAGCTATATAAAAAATTTTAATAGTTAAATGATGGGGATCGGGCCATACGTTCATGGGCTACAATTTATGTAACAAAAATTTTTGTACATAAATTTAGGCATGTCGTGCCCCACGTCCAGGGCGACAAATATATGTAACATTTTTATTTTGTTAAAATTACTTTCAAATACAAATACACTTCTATTTGTTTTTGCGGAGCCCCACGATCTTGGACGCCAAATATATGCAACGTATTTATGTGTGTGAATTTTTATATGTACTTTAATTTGTTTTGGGAGCCAAATATGCAACAATACATATACATAAACACATATACATATACACAAATTTAGCGTGACCGGTCTCTCGTTGAAGATTGACAAATTATGTAACAATATAACATTTAAATTGGGTTTCAGGTGTATCTGCAATAAGAACTCTATGTAACTTGTAACGGTATTTCAAATTTATTTGATATTATTAAAAATTGTGCACATGGCACTGACTTCGATTTAAAACATTCGTTATTATTTGTTATTATGCCGTCAGGCTTATGCTATATACATCCTTACTGACTAAATATTCTATTCTACTAATTATTGTATTAAAGAAAAATCTCATTTCCAGACTGCTCAGTCAATTAATGTGTTTCAAAATATCAATATTTAAATCTCTTTTTTATATATTGTAATGTACTCAAAATATTAATAGTTATTGAATTTATCTTTTGTTTCTCAGTACTGTTTTATCTCAAATACTAATTGTTTTCATTTAAATGCTTTGTATGCATTTTATTTCATATTAATTTGAGCTCTTGTTACGTTAATCGTATTTCTAAAACATCTATGATTTTAATTCTACTTTACAAGAAACATTGGCTCTTACTTTTAAATAAAATAGAAATGTCTCTAATTGTCTTTGAGTTCATTGTATGATTAAGATATAAATAAGTTGTTTATCACCTTATTGTCGTCAATCATACTCGATCATTTTGATCCATCTGTAGTTGTCCTCGTCTCGCACTCCAGCGTCGGCTGTCTCTCTTCTCCTCTTGTCCAGCGTCGAATCACCTCCTCTTGTCCAGCGTCGAATCACTCTCTGGAACTCTCCTCTTGTCCAGCGTCGTATCACTTCTTCTTGTCCAGCGTCGTATCACTCTCTGGAACTCTCCTCATGCTGTTTCTGACGTCAGTGGATCTTCTTATGTAATTCTTCTTATGTACTGCTGTTATTATTTAAAAATGATTGTCTTTACAACTTAGTTACATAGTTGTATGTAACTGGAAAATTTAAATTATTTACAAAAAAAATAAATACGCCGTGCGGACGGGCATAAGTTCCCGCTGCACCGTGGATGATTTAAGAAAGAGAACCACTGTAGCTTGTGTGTCCTATTTATACCCATGTCTTGGTCGACACCTGCAGTGATACGAAATCGACATGTCAGAAACTGTCTCTGGATTCAGTTCCCCCACTCTTTGTCAATTTTGCTATTTCTTATATTTCTGCGAATTGCAGAGTCCTGTAAGTATACTCTTATACTTATCTTATAACTATTTTTTCAACACATGTTCACTATAATTTTGGACATTGCAATTTAACCCTTTCGATTTGTACACAGTTATTTCACTATTACACTCGTACGGTGTGGCACTTTCGTGTGGTTTTCGTACACAGTATTTAGTAAATTTTATTATATTTTATTGTGGTTTTGGATTTTAATTCTTAATTATAGTTTATGAATAATTACGGAAAAACAGTAATTGTGCAATTATTCATCTTGGGGTGGTAAACTCGCCTGCATAGACCTGCGTTCACACACACTAGCAAAATACTGGTGTACACACTTTCAGTTACATTTGTGTGTGTGTGCATGTCGATTCAGGTCGAAACACCTGTTCATATTTTTGTCTGAGCCAAGCTTGCAATCCCTGACATGCTTATTTCTAATACATTATTAATTATTTACAGTTTATTAGGTATATTTAAATTTTTATATTCAATGCTCAGTACATCACTTATTTGTACTGTCGCATTATCCCTCTGCTTGGTAACAAAAAAAATTTTAATAAATTTATTTATTATAATTTTTTTTATTATTATTATTATTACACTTGAAAAAAAATGTAACAAATAATAAAGAATAATATTCGTCATTTCACCCTTAATTGGAGTGTATACAAATGTCTTACCTCCCCTCTTCACACACTCACTGCTCGTGACCTTGTAGTAGGGTGGCTTTAACAAACAGCTGATCTGACTGGTTTCATTGACCTCGTCGTTTTCATGTGTAGAACTTCCTAAATGACGTTGCGTGGAATTTACCAATTTCTTTCTTCTGTATCTCATCATATACGATGAAAGTGTGTTGTCCTACTCGCTGTCTTAACGTATACGGTCCATTATAAAGTCTGAAGAATTTCTTCGCCGTATTATCACTCCTTTTTCCAACAGGATTTGCTTTGAGTATCTTTAGAACAACTTTGGTTGTGGGTCGCATAATTGGGTACAGTCGGACTGCCTTGGAAAACACATCGATACATACCAATATGTGCTTCACACCTCGACTTGATCGTGGTAGTGGTCCCAGAAAATCCACTGCAATTAGCTCTCCTTTGTTCTCCTTCTGTATACTCTGCATTCCTACGTATGTGTGTAAATTCGGTCCTTAATTTTACATTATCTTACTCATACATTCTTACCTTCGCTTCTAATCTTCCTTAACTCTTTTCTTAACATGACATTACTTTATCTAATACATTACTTATAAAATACATTAACATTCATTACCTTTTATTACATTTCTTTAACATTACCTTTCTGATCGCTACTACTTTCCTGAAATACACTTCCGTAACAGAATACTCTTTTAGCTTTGTAGTGTGTCGCATGATCGGTTACAGAGGAACTCTTGGAAAACAACGATATTTTTCTCGAAGTCCTTAATCCTAAGTAGTTTCTGCCCTTTTGACTTTTCACTCTCGCTTTCTTCTGTGTCCTTGTATCTTCATTAAGTGTTCGCTTGATCAGTCGTTCTAACAATTATGGCAATTATTGCTCATCTTAATCATTTCTTCATATTTATAACATATCAGTAATAACATTCCTTACCATTTCTTCATATTAATAACAACAATAACATCTTTTACCATTACTTTCTTAAATATTTCTCTACACTATCATTCCTTACCATCAATAATACATTTCTTAATTAACCCTTTCAAATAATATTCTTTTTTTAATTTGCTATCATATCCTTAATAAATAACATTCCTTAATTATATTCTCTTATCTTATTATTAATAATTAATAGTAATATTATTTTTCTCATTTAAAAATAATTATTTATTTTCGGGTATTGAGTTCTGAGTTCAGTGTGTTGTTCGATCTTACACCCCTCGTTATAACAATTGGTTTGTCCGTCGTCTACCGGACGTATATTGTTCCTTTGTAGCATAGTCGCTGTGCTTACCATTGTTCTCACCCTTGTGTAAACAACGTCCGCATTCCATTGTATTACTGCGATGTTTGTTTTTATCGTAGAAGTCACCTGTTCATACGGCAATAATTTGTTTCTTAGCTGTGATGAATAACTTCTCTCTCTTCTCTCCGCACGTTCCATAATTCTCTCGTCACTAATGCACTGCGTATATTCAGTGCATTTGAAGCCTATATAAACAGCTGTCGACGGTTTTTTCGTTCGTCTTTTATGATAGTATTCATTGTACTTACTATAATTATAGTTATAATTATCGTTCACTTTATAATTATCGTACGTATACCTACCGTCATATTTACCACAATTTTGTGTAGTGTTTCGTCTAGACAATTTAATACGTTTCTTGTTATACCTACAGTGATATTTATCTCCGTAAGTGTGGTGTCCTAAGTGTTTCACATGTGTCATCTTGTGTGGCTTACTAGTGTTTGTGTGTCTCACAATAGGGATATCGCTATTAATAAGGTATGTTTTATTAACCTTTATTTGCTTCTCCTCCTTAATGTTAATTACTTTTTTATAATTATCGTTAGTAATTACGAACGTATTTTCTCTTTTATTTTTAATTCTTATGGTTCGTTTATATTCTACTGCCGCAATGTGCGTATTACAATCGTCAATTCTTTCTACTAATTCCTCTTTTGCTTTCCTTTCTTCTCTTAATTTTTCGGTCTGTTTTGTAAAAAATTTTGTTAACTCTTCTATTTGCGTTCTAATATTATTTTCTTTTACTTTTTCTGTTTGTTTGTTCTCTACTTCACCAAATACGGCTTGCATCATAGCTTGAAGTGCTTCTCCCATCCTTAAACTTCCTGATATTGCCATGGTGAATTATTATTAAAATATTTATTTAGTAGTAATTCTTTAACACTTATTATTGATAACCGTTCCCTACTTATTTGTTTATTTATTTATTTTTATTAATAGTTATTATTAATACTCATTACAGTTACACCTGTTACATAGACAAATAATATTATTCGTGGGCGCCAGCTGTGTGCTTACACAACAATTAACATAACATTCAATTACTGTTTAATATAAATAATTATTATATATAATACATTTTTTATTTAACACACTCTTATATTTTAGAGCAACCATTAAGCTATATAAAAAATTTTAATAGTTAAATGATGGGGATCGGGCCATACGTTCATGGGCTACAATTTATGTAACAAAAATTTTTGTACATAAATTTAGGCATGTCGTGCCCCACGTCCAGGGCGACAAATATATGTAACATTTTTATTTTGTTAAAATTACTTTCAAATACAAATACACTTCTATTTGTTTTTGCGGAGCCCCACGATCTTGGACGCCAAATATATGCAACGTATTTATGTGTGTGAATTTTTATATGTACTTTAATTTGTTTTGGGAGCCAAATATGCAACAATACATATACATAAACACATATACATATACACAAATTTAGCGTGACCGGTCTCTCGTTGAAGATTGACAAATTATGTAACAATATAACATTTAAATTGGGTTTCAGGTGTATCTGCAATAAGAACTCTATGTAACTTGTAACGGTATTTCAAATTTATTTGATATTATTAAAAATTGTGCACATGGCACTGACTTCGATTTAAAACATTCGTTATTATTTGTTATTATGCCGTCAGGCTTATGCTATATACATCCTTACTGACTAAATATTCTATTCTACTAATTATTGTATTAAAGAAAAATCTCATTTCCAGACTGCTCAGTCAATTAATGTGTTTCAAAATATCAATATTTAAATCTCTTTTTTATATATTGTAATGTACTCAAAATATTAATAGTTATTGAATTTATCTTTTGTTTCTCAGTACTGTTTTATCTCAAATACTAATTGTTTTCATTTAAATGCTTTGTATGCATTTTATTTCATATTAATTTGAGCTCTTGTTACGTTAATCGTATTTCTAAAACATCTATGATTTTAATTCTACTTTACAAGAAACATTGGCTCTTACTTTTAAATAAAATAGAAATGTCTCTAATTGTCTTTGAGTTCATTGTATGATTAAGATATAAATAAGTTGTTTATCACCTTATTGTCGTCAATCATACTCGATCATTTTGATCCATCTGTAGTTGTCCTCGTCTCGCACTCCAGCGTCGGCTGTCTCTCTTCTCCTCTTGTCCAGCGTCGAATCACCTCCTCTTGTCCAGCGTCGAATCACTCTCTGGAACTCTCCTCTTGTCCAGCGTCGTATCACTTCTTCTTGTCCAGCGTCGTATCACTCTCTGGAACTCTCCTCATGCTGTTTCTGACGTCAGTGGATCTTCTTATGTAATTCTTCTTATGTACTGCTGTTATTATTTAAAAATGATTGTCTTTACAACTTAGTTACATAGTTGTATGTAACTGGAAAATTTAAATTATTTACAAAAAAAATAAATACGCCGTGCGGACGGGCATAAGTTCCCGCTGCACCGTGGATGATTTAAGAAAGAGAACCACTGTAGCTTGTGTGTCCTATTTATACCCATGTCTTGGTCGACACTTGCAGTGATACGAAATCGACATGTCAGAAACTGTCTCTGGATTCAGTTCCCCCACTCTTTGTCAATTTTGCTATTTCTTATATTTCTGCGAATTGCAGAGTCCTGTAAGTATACTCTTATACTTATCTTATAACTATTTTTTCAACACATGTTCACTATAATTTTGGACATTGCAATTTAACCCTTTCGATTTGTACACAGTTATTTCACTATTACACTCGTACGGTGTGGCACTTTCGTGTGGTTTTCGTACACAGTATTTAGTAAATTTTATTATATTTTATTGTGGTTTTGGATTTTAATTCTTAATTATAGTTTATGAATAATTACGGAAAAACAGTAATTGTGCAATTATTCATCTTGGGGTGGTAAACTCGCCTGCATAGACCTGCGTTCACACACACTAGCAAAATACTGGTGTACACACTTTCAGTTACATTTGTGTGTGTGTGCATGTCGATTCAGGTCGAAACACCTGTTCATATTTTTGTCTGAGCCAAGCTTGCAATCCCTGACATGCTTATTTCTAATACATTATTAATTATTTACAGTTTATTAGGTATATTTAAATTTTTATATTCAATGCTCAGTACATCACTTATTTGTACTGTCGCATTATCCCTCTGCTTGGTAACAAAAAAAATTTTAATAAATTTATTTATTATAATTTTTTTTATTATTATTATTATTACACTTGAAAAAAATGTAACAAATAATAAAGAATAATATTCGTCATTTCACCCTTAATTGGAGTGTATACAAATGTCTTACCTCCCCTCTTCACACACTCACTGCTCGTGACCTTGTAGTAGGGTGGCTTTAACAAACAGCTGATCTGACTGGTTTCATTGACCTCGTCGTTTTCATGTGTAGAACTTCCTAAATGACGTTGCGTGGAATTTACCAATTTCTTTCTTCTGTATCTCATCATATACGATGAAAGTGTGTTGTCCTACTCGCTGTCTTAACGTATACGGTCCATTATAAAGTCTGAAGAATTTCTTCGCTGTATTATCACTCCTTTTTCCAACAGGATTTGCTTTGAGTATCTTTAGAACAACTTTGGTTGTGGGTCGCATAATTGGGTACAGTCGGACTGCCTTGGAAAACACATCGATACATACCAATATGTGCTTCACACCTCGACTTGATCGTGGTAGTGGTCCCAGAAAATCCACTGCAATTAGCTCTCCTTTGTTCTCCTTCTGTATACTCTGCATTCCTACGTACGTATACCTACCGTCATATTTACCACAATTTTGTGTAGTGTTTCGTCTAGACAATTTAATACGTTTCTTGTTATACCTACAGTGATATTTATCTCCGTAAGTGTGGTGTCCTAAGTGTTTCACATGTGTCATCTTGTGTGGCTTACTAGTGTTTGTGTGTCTCACAATAGGGATATCGCTATTAATAAGGTATGTTTTATTAACCTTTATTTGCTTCTCCTCCTTAATGTTAATTACTTTTTTATAATTATCGTTAGTAATTACGAACGTATTTTCTCTCTTATTTTTAATTCTTATGGTTTGTTTATATTCTACTGCCGCAATGTGCGTATTACAATCGTCAATTCTTTCTACTAATTCCTCTTTTGCTTTCCTTTCTTCTCTTAATTTTTCGGTCTGTTTTGTAAAAAATTTTGTTAACTCTTCTATTTGCGTTCTAATATTATTTTCTTTTACTTTTTCTGTTTGTTTGTTCTCTACTTCACCAAATACGGCTTGCATCATAGCTTGAAGTGCTTCTCCCATCCTTAAACTTCCTGATATTGCCATGGTGAATTATTATTAAAATATTTATTTAGTAGTAATTCTTTAACACTTATTATTGATAACTGTTCCCTACTTATTTGTTTATTTATTTATTTTTATTAATAGTTATTATTAATACTCATTACAGTTACACCTGTTACATAGACAAATAATATTATTCGTGGGCGCCAGCTGTGTGCTTACACAACAATTAACATAACATTCAATTACTGTTTAATATAAATAATTATTATATATAATACATTTTTTATTTAACACACTCTTATATTTTAGAGCAACCATTAAGCTATATAAAAAATTTTAATAGTTAAATGATGGGGATCGGGCCATACGTTCATGGGCTACAATTTATGTAACAAACATTTTTGTACATAAATTTAGGCATGTCGTGCCCCACGTCCAGGGCGACAAATATATGTAACATTTTTATTTTGTTAAAATTACTTTCAAATACAAATACACTTCTATTTGTTTTTGCGGAGCCCCACGATCTTGGACGCCAAATATATGCAACGTATTTATGTGTGTGAATTTTTATATGTACTTTAATTTGTATAGCCCCACGTTCTTTGGGAGCCAAATATGCAACAATACATATACATAAACACATATACATATACACAAATTTAGCGTGACCGGTCTCACGTTGAAGATTGACAAATTATGTAACAATATAACATTTAAATTGGGTTTCAGGTGTATCTGCAATAAGAACTCTATGTAACTTGTAACGGTATTTCAAATTTATTTGATATTATTAAAAATTGTGCACATGGCACTGACTTCGATTTAAAACATTCGTTATTATTTGTTATTATGCCGTCAGGCTTATGCTATATACATCCTTACTGACTAAATATTCTATTCTACTAATTATTGTATTAAAGAAAAATCTCATTTCCAGACTGCTCAGTCAATTAATGTGTTTCAAAATATCAATATTTAAATCTCTTTTTTATATATTGTAATGTACTCAAAATATTAATAGTTATTGAATTTATCTTTTGTTTCTCAGTACTGTTTTATCTCAAATACTAATTGTTTTCATTTAAATGCTTTGTATGCATTTTATTTCATATTAATTTGAGCTCTTGTTACGTTAATCGTATTTCTAAAACATCTATGATTTTAATTCTACTTTACAAGAAACATTGGCTCTTACTTTTAAATAAAATAGAAATGTCTCTAATTGTCTTTGAGTTCATTGTATGATTAAGATATAAATAAGTTGTTTATCACCTTATTGTCGTCAATCATACTCGATCATTTTGATCCATCTGTAGTTGTCCTCGTCTCGCACTCCAGCGTCGGCTGTCTCTCTTCTCCTCTTGTCCAGCGTCGAATCACCTCCTCTTGTCCAGCGTCGAATCACTCTCTGGAACTCTCCTCTTGTCCAGCGTCGTATCACTTCTTCTTGTCCAGCGTCGTATCACTCTCTGGAACTCTCCTCATGCTGTTTCTGACGTCAGTGGATCTTCTTATGTAATTCTTCTTATGTACTGCTGTTATTATTTAAAAATGATTGTCTTTACAACTTAGTTACATAGTTGTATGTAACTGGAAAATTTAAATTATTTACAAAAAAAATAAATACGCCGTGCGGACGGGCATAAGTTCCCGCTGCACCGTGGATGATTTAAGAAAGAGAACCACTGTAGCTTGTGTGTCCTATTTATACCCATGTCTTGGTCGACACTTGCAGTGATACGAAATCGACATGTCAGAAACTGTCTCTGGATTCAGTTCCCCCACTCTTTGTCAATTTTGCTATTTCTTATATTTCTGCGAATTGCAGAGTCCTGTAAGTATACTCTTATACTTATCTTATAACTATTTTTTCAACACATGTTCACTATAATTTTGGACATTGCAATTTAACCCTTTCGATTTGTACACAGTTATTTCACTATTACACTCGTACGGTGTGGCACTTTCGCGTGGTTTTCGTACACAGTATTTAGTAAATTTTATTATATTTTATTGTGGTTTTGGATTTTAATTCTTAATTATAGTTTATGAATAATTACGGAAAAACAGTAATTGTGCAATTATTCATCTTGGGGTGGTAAACTCGCCTGCATAGACCTGCGTTCACACACACTAGCAAAATACTGGTGTACACACTTTCAGTTACATTTGTGTGTGTGTGCACGTCGATTCAGGTCGAAACACCTGTTCATATTTTTGTCTGAGCCAAGCTTGCAATCCCTGACATGCTTATTTCTAATACATTATTAATTATTTACAGTTTATTAGGTATATTTAAATTTTTATATTCAATGCTCAGTACATCACTTATTTGTACTGTCGCAATATATATATATATATATATATATATATATATATTTCATTCACTTTCTGCTACAGTCCGTTTGTTGATGTATATAATACTATAATACTTATAACTATTTTATAAAATACATCTTGAGGTAAAATAGTTATAAGTATTATAGTAATATATATATATATGTTAAATGAATGCAAATGTAAGGACAATTAATATGGTTAGAATAAGATTGTGTGTTTAATATAACAATTGAATGCGAACAATTAGTAAAATTAGAATTGTGATATGTACATATATATGTGATACAAGGACTCTTAAAATTCAATTAAAAAGTGAAATGATTGAGAAGTGACAATAAGTAAAAGATGGACTATCAAAGGACATTAATAGCGAATTAATGTAGAAAACTTTATTAATTTATGTATATATATATATTATATGAATAGTATATATTATATATATTATATAGTATATATATGATTAATATATATTATATATTATTGAAATCTATAATATTATTAGAATAGCAAGATGTAAAAAAAAAAAACTTATATAATAAAATACTGCAAAGTGCTATAGAGTAAATTAATGTTAACATGATAACGAATAGTTAAATTAAAGGTTAACATAATGATTAACATGTATTAAAATTGTACAAGGAAAAGAGAGAATTCTAAAAATTATTTTACAGAAATATAAAATTTATTGATATGATAAATGATACTAGTATTGAATAAAACTTGCTAAATTAATTTTGTAAATATTATAGGTCCTGTAAGGGATATATAAGGAGTTGTATTAAATTAATGCTGAATGACGAATTTAAATTTAATGTCTAAAGGTTAGTTTGTAAGTATAATTATATGTTAAATAAGGGTTGTAAGAAAATAAAGTTAAAATATATGTGTAACGGATTCATTTAAAAACGGAAAGCGAAATTAGCTTGAAAATGGTCCTAGGGTAGTGTTTACATTACATAATGAACCGCCCGCAGTGGGTCACTACAGGTAACAAATCCACTACACTACGTCCAACGGATGATGAGCCAATACTAGGAATATAAAATGTATGTATTTCGTCATGTTAAACCTCGATGACATGGCGCAGAATTTTGAATCTCTTTTAGATATATGAAATCCATCCAAAGCGACAAAATTCGGGGACGATATAACGCCAAAATCAGAAATTTTAAAAAATTTCTTATTTTGAGTAGAGATGTATCATTAAGCGCCGTAACAGGGAATTGTTGTGTGAAACGCAGAGGTGATTGACAGGCAATAAAATCATATAACAGCCACAACGCGCTCACGGCAAGCAGGCAGAGTTCATCGCTCTCCATACTAAGAAACGTTAAATTTTGACAACTACCTCAAATCCTTAGAAAAATTGTACAAATGTAAACGAACTCATTTGAAGAGCAGCTGTATGTATTAACAATAGATCAAAATACGTATACACGCCAGCTGCATATAGCGAAACAAAAAAGGGTATATATTATTGAAAGACTCAAACGGTCAGCGACAGGACTTCGACCTTACTGAGAAGAGAGAAAGCTCGGGGTAATGTCCGAACTCAAGGAAGATGTGTTGATGAAAACAGAGACAAAGAAATGGGCATACAAAGGAAGTTTGGTGAGGCCTTTAAGTAACAATAGTTGATGCCATTAGAACAACCAAGTGCACGAAAACAATACTTTGACGAGAAAGTTAAGGGTTGCTTTGTATACTCCAAAAAAGTGACAGGCAAGAATTTATTGCTACAGTATCTAGCAGCGACAACGACCTCAGTTTAGTGACCTAGGGAAGGAATCTGGTGGGAATCCAAAAGCCTATCAGAGAGGTTCTTTCAGAAAAATAGGTGGTCTTTAGATCTGAAGGGTCGTAAAGTAGAACCAATTAGAAAACAGCGTAAGAAAAATCAGAATTAAGTGTGAGAAATACGGAATTCGATATAGGGACGCGAGAAAGGCGCGCTCAAGGAGTTTAACTAAAAATTTTGACGGAAACAGGAGTGTAAGTCCACGACCGAGATTCCATAGTTATTGGACTTAGAGAAATTCGGAACGATGGTTAGAAAAGAAAGTTCGTACTAAAACAATTTCGGTAAAAGAACTGTAAATTTATTAGTGACATACAAGTGAATTAGTACAACACGAATGATAATTAAATAACGCTGTAATTTAGTTTTGCAAATACGCAACAATAACTTTATCATCGAGTAACATTACGAGACGAACTAAACTCGTAAATAACAGTAGTTCAAACCATAATGCAGTTGATAAATAATAATCAATAATGCCTGTGGAAGCGAATAACTATAATAACAATTAACGCGAACTAATTCCGAGTGAGTGAAGTTTGGTGCTGTGCTGTGTCTTAAGTGACTCCAGGGGAGACCACATTACAATCTGCTAATCCAGAGGGAATTATCGCAGTTACGCCAGACGATCAACATGCGAACCACACCATATGAACCTCTACCAGATTTGGATACATACCACAAGTAAATTTTTCATGCCATAATTCGTATTAGGTCCACTGTCTGTTCACTTAAAGAACTCATAAGAATTAATTAAAGGATTAAGATAAAATTTTTACTTAAAAACAAAATTAAATCATATTAGGAAACTATGGAAATTAAATTTATTTATGAGCACCGATTTTAAATGAATCCAGATCAGTAATTAACTATGTCATAGTATTTAAAATTTAAGAGAATTATTATTAAAAGTTTTTGTCTTTGAATAAGAATTACAATATTTAAATTATTAGAGCTATAAAATATGAGTAATGAAATAAGATTTATGAAAATGAATATGTTTATATTTTGATTGGAAATTGCATAATTCATGTGTCAATGATAAATACGATAATCAATCATAACTAATTGTAATAAATCAAAGAACTATTTATAAGAAGAAGTCTGCATTTTATTTTATAAACCCTGAGATAAGATAAAATACACATAAATTAAAATATGTCAATTAATTTATGCTGAATAAATTAAGCAGCATAAAATTAAAGTTATATTTTTGAAAATGATTATCTTATATCATCAAATAATCATATAATTGTGTGTTAAGTCTTTCTGGAGAAAGATGTTGAAGTGTAAGAAATAATTTCCAATTTCTTTTTCAGTCACACAACAGATAATTCTGTAATTTTTGAGTAATCAAACTTAAGAAAAATAAGTTCTTTGAGATCAGTGCCTGTTGTAACCTTTTTGTGTTTTATTTTGCTGAATAAGGAATTGTCTGATTTTTAAATATTAGTCTTATGATTTTTGAATTTAGAAAAATTCCAACATGATTTTTCCTAATAAGTCCACATTACTGTGGTTGTATTGTATTTATATAACAATCTGGCAGTAACTGTGGTGAGTGAGAAAAACACTTTGTGTAAGAAATAAAAATTATCAGTTTTCCCTTTGGCAAAAACATTATACCTTTGAAATTTTTATTAACACAGAATCTATGAAGTTATGAGGTAACTGACTTTTATATTCCCAAAGATTTGAGTCATAATTATCTAGGTTGAGAGACTGGAAATGTAAATCTTTTCATTTATAACTCAGTTCTATGTAGGATTCATTTTTTTGATTTATACAAAAGTAAATAAAACTGGAACATGTCATAGGCTTCCACGTCATAGTACTATTTTGTACATGTTGCTGATTCTGAGTATAAGTACAGAGAGAAAATAGAAATTTAATATGTTACACATACTGTTATGTATAGACAATTAATGACTGTAGTCAGTGAAATGATCTAATGAATTAAAAGCAATTAAATAATGTGTTTTATTTACTGTTATAAATTCCAGTCACAAAATGTGTTTTATTCTATCTTATAGCGTCTTTGACACACACACACTAACCAACAAGTGTATAACTTGTTTTTATTTATGAGTATATTTTAAGTTGTAAATGTACTTTTTTATATCTTATAGTATTTTTAGTAATTTTATTTTATTATGTATGAAAATAGATAGAGATTATTAATCATTTTTATATCATATACTGGTTACCTGAGTGTTTTAAATTATTATAGTACTCATTTCAGTAGATAAAATAACAAGTGACCTTACAGTAGCTTGTAGCTTGATTTATTTGTGCACATCAAGTAATTCTTTGTTCAGCTGTGTGTGTGTGTGTGTGTGTGTGTGTGTGTGCACGCGCGTGCTCATGCGTGCATGTGCACGTGTGCGTGTGGGCAGGTTTGCATATGTGTGCTACTGTTTTATGAAAAAGCATTTCATTTACAAAATGATAAGTCTGACAACAGAATGTGACAATATTTCTTATGGAAATTAACCAAAATTATTGTTCTCTTATATGCTGAAAAAAACTAGACATGCAAATGACATGTTGACATGCAAATGACATGTAAATATTTCCTGTATTCAGGGAAGCATATTAGCATTTGAATGTGACCTGGGTGTTGGCACATTTGGTATGTCGTGGTATCTACCAAGTCTGGTCTAATTAAGGCAGTACCTTTATACCGAGGTTCACATTCACATTTAGGAGAGGATAGTTGCTGAGACACATTGTATTGTTACAGAAGTGAAATCCCACCAAATCTTGAAAAATCATTTTCTATTACCCCAACTATTTAAATTTGGGGGGAGGAGTGTAGTTTTTTATTCTTAAATTATTCAAAAACAGCATTTAAACTGCATTTAAAATTTTGAAAAAACAAAATTTTATATAGAAATATTTTTTTCTTATTGTGGTTGTAATGTCAGTATGTTTTTAGTGGTTGAATAATTTATTTGACACACAGATATGATAACTTTTCGTAATTTGCACTCTCACCTCCCCATAAATACCCCCTTATAATTTTTCTCTGGATGCACTACTGCTAATTGTGTAGAGAATGTGGTTGTGAAACTTTTAAAATAGATATCATATAAGAAAGGAATGTACCCATAAATATTAAAAAAATGGTTATTCTCATTCGGATTAATTTTGTTGCCAGTTTTCATAGTTCAGGTTCATCAAAGGTTGTTGCTGAACACTGCTTCTTACTGGATGACCTAGTTAGTGGTTTGGTAACTATGCGCAACAAAGTTGGAATTAAAGTGTTTATTTTAAAACAATTAAAATTAAAGTGAAACAACATTAAAAGTAAAAAATCATGAAACAACATGATTAACTTCAAAACAGTTGTTGTCATCTGTTGTGTATTCTTTATTTAGAAATTGTGCCAGATCTAGAGCATATTTATTATGTAAAACAGTGTTTTAGTATGATGTAACCAGGTACATTGTGCATTGCTGGGTTGAAAAAGTTATAAATAATCCAGTGGACTTCATGTCATGTGAAGATGCATTTAACAAAATACTGATGATAGATGAAAAAGATGCGCAAAATAGGAGTGTTAAGAGTGTTCAGAAACTGACTAGCATATTCTGGAAGTTAATCTGTATGGCAGGCATTTATTCAGGGGAGAGAGTTAGAGAGGGCCAGAGGTATTAGTCTCTGCTGCAATTAAGAATCTGTTTAATTATCATTATCATAAACAGGTAAAAAGTAAGCTGATATGAACATGACAAATAAAATGATATTTTAACCTTCTTATACTTTCCTTTCTTATGTTATTCCCTTAGGTACTTCCTTCATTAACATAAATTTATCTTTAAATTGGCACCAATTTTTATAAACGTACGAGTGCAGTTTTCTGAACACATGACAGTATCCTCAATATACCAGTTAATAATTATTTGTGTAATCTATGTGCGTTTGTGTGCTGTTGGACAGTTTATAATTGTTGTGTCATAGTGATGGCTTGTGATAGGTTTGCTGCAAATGTTGCTGGTGGTGGCCACTTTTTATGTGTCGTGTTACATCATCTTGGGATTTTCATGTTGATTTCATAAACATTGTCCACATCTTGTGAAGGTTCTTGCTGACTTTCTGTTGTAGAGGCAGTCTGGTCATTTCTATATTTCTATAGCTTTCTTAAGAATATAGCTTTCTATTGTTGTTTTCCTTGTGATGGTCATGATTTTGGCGTATTTTAATCCTATAAGTTGTAGAACTGATGTGTTGTCTCCTCTCTTTACTGATCTGAAGTGTTATTTTGTGCATGTCCGAATTTTTCATTCTCATAATATGACTGAACACTTCTGTTGGTTGTTTTTCTTCTGGTATTTGATGTATGGATTTTGTTTCAATTTTTCTGTAAAAGTATCATTTCTTATTTTGTCGGTTTTTCTTAAGAATGCTTCCAAATTACTGGTTCTTCTTTCTTGTGGTTATGTCCATGAATCTGCCCTGTATATAATTGTGGGGACATCTACTTTCTGAATATTTAAGCCCTTCTTTCTTACAGTTTTCACTAGTACCTAGGAGCATGTTTTTAATTCTTATGGCAACTGTGCTTTCTATAATTTTGTGTTCTAACCTTCCATCAATGTATGTAAATACACACTTTTCTACTTGTCTCAAGTTTCCCTACAGATCTACGTACATTAGTGCATGGTGTTTGCCTTTTTTTACAATAATCATCATTTGTATTTTACCAGGTTGATATATCTGTTATATTTATCCAGTATTTTCTTGTATATTCATAGTTTCATACCTTCTTATACATTGTAATAAACAGGGACGTAGCCAGCGGGGAGGTCCGGGGGGTCCGCCCCCCCCCCCCGAAAAATAGAAAATGTCTAACCATAAATACTAAAATCTCAAGCTAGACTAACTATCAATGGTCCAGTTACACTCAAGTTCTTAATACACTGTTGGTGGCGTGAGTTACGCTAATTATCGCGCGCATGAAACTAAGTCGTGATTTAACGAGATCTTCGTCCACCGAATCCCAAAAAAATTTTAATTCTAAGGCAAGAAAATAATCATTTGCAATATTACATCTCTGATGATGTAAGGCCTGAGTTAAGAGAGGATTTTATTACCTTTATCCAGATAAAAGAATTATCTGCTGAATATATTTTTAATGTGATTCTAAAAACATGAAAAAATTTGGGACTTAATATGGACAACCTTGTAGGCCAAGGGTGTGATGGTGTTTCAACCTTTAGTGGTCACATCACTGGTGTTCATAAGAGAATACAGGAGCTTTATTCAAAAGCTATATACGTACACTGTGCTTCTCATAGGTTGAATTTGGTACTTAGTGATTCTCTTTCAGTGCCTTCCATCAGGAATTGCCTTGGTGTCGTTAATTAAATTTCTACTTTGTTTAGAAATAATTCTCAAGCAAGTGAATTATTAAAAACAAATATTATCAAACTAGTACCTGATACCAAAAAAACTCGGTTAGTAGGGCTCTGTGAGACAAGATTCGTTGAACGTCAAGTAACTGTTAATACATTTATCGAATTATTTCCTGCCGTAGTAAATAGTCTCCAGGAGTTGTCCTGTGTTAGTAGAGCGATTTCAATAAGTGCGTTGTCTCTTCTTGCATCCATTGAAAAAGGAAGTTTCTTAGTGGCTTTGATGGTTTGCGAATATGTCTTTAGCTTGACGCTACCACTTTCTAACTACCTGAAAAAACATGAGCATGACCTGTCAATATATGTTGTAGGTTTTATAAGAATTTTTGTATTGTCTAGCAATATTTATTATAAATTCCAGGTACTGAATTTGTTAATATTAAATTTTAACCACTTAATGCTTGATAATATGTGTATAAACATTATATTTTTAAATAATTTACATTAATATATGGTATATTTAAGGTATGTATAAGACGCGCGCGCGCGTGCACACACACACACACATCTGAACCCCCCCCCCCAACAAAATCCTGGCTACGTCCCTGGTAATAAACATAACTAAAAGATATTATCACAACTTTGGCTTGCCGGGCTGTAAGGCCATGGTCCAAGGTTGTTGGGTGCAAACATTTCGGACATGCCTTCTGAGTAGGACACCCATATTTATAAACTTTTGAGTCTGCCCGAAAATGCTGTCTGACACCACCAGCCAATCAGATGAAAGGCAAATTGTTATTGGCTCACCACGTCTCGTGTCCAAAGAGCAGTCAATGAGATGGACTCACCCCGCCGATTCATTGCAATCAATTTGTGTTTCTGAATCTGGATGGACTCCATATGCAGATGAGGGCAATACGCACGGCCTTACAGACCGGCAAGCCGAAGTCCTGATAACATTGAAGCCGGCTGTGAAAGCCTCAGACATAACTAAGAGATATTTAAATATTAATATCATTTCATCATTTATCTTATGGGTATAAAGCTAGGACCTGAGGTCAGTTGTACACTACTGTATGAACGAGCTATCCTCTCAGTAGATTCTGTTGGCTATGAATATGTCCAGTGCCAGCATTCCTCGGGGGAATGCTGGTTCGTCCTTGTCGTGCCCCTGGATAGCATCTACTAGCTAGCTAGTGGATGTGAACTAAATGCCAGCGTCTTTTTTCGGATCTCACTTTGCTTCAACTTGTCTTGGGTGAGATCTTTCTGGTCTTTAATCTTTCCTATCAGCTTCCCTTGGCTAACTCTTGTTCTTTTCGACCCCGACGCTATTAGAGTATTCGAGGGCTAGGGTGTCTTCCATGTTTTTCATTCTATTTCTTGACACCTGCTGCCTTGCAGTAAGGCATTGGATCGTCAAAGGCTAAGGGAGATAACCCCTACAGAAAATCAGGTTTGTTAGGAAACCTTAGGGTGGCAGCCCCATCGCCTAACTACCTAGTTAGAGGGTGGTAACCTCTGCTACAGAATCTTATTGCACTGCCCCGTACTGCCTTGTATGGTTGGGGGTTGGCACTTCAAAGGCTAGGAGAAGGATACTCTGAGGTAAAACCAGGGTCAGGCCAAGGTCTGTAGCTGTGGTGATAGCAGTTGGCCTAGGAGAAGAAGACTCCGAGATCAAACTCCTGGTCCTCTAGGTTGGGGGTTTTACAGTGGGCTAGTAACCTGCTTAAGTAATACAATATTTACTTGCAGAACTCAACTGAGCCTCGCAAATCGGACAGGAAACATGGAACAAGCCGAGTGGAAAGAGGGATGTTGGTAGACCGAGGAGGAGATGGGTTCTGGAACAGGCCAACTAGGGCCTAATCCCTGTAGTGAAGATGATGATGATGATGCCAGCATTCTTGAAGTATTCAAGTTTATCTGTAGTGATGAAAAGGGAAGCTATATCAGGCATGGCTCTATATATGTGTTGCTTGCCTGCAACAAAAAGCACCAAATGCACCAGTTGAATTTTGAACATGGAGTATTAATTGAAGCCTCATATAGCACTTGGTAAAAAATATTATTAACTTAATAAGATTCTAAAACACACTTGACTGTTACGATGCGTTGCATTGTAGTGAGATAGTGAGGCTCTTTGCTGGTAGGGTAGTTGAGTAAACATCTGGAAGGGGCACAGAAAATCTCGAAGAATGCAGAATGTTACACAACTCTGCCACACAGAATGATCTCCAAATGACTGGAACAGTCTCGCGTGCCCCAGCATGCCAAGAGGCACATAGGGATTCAGTGATGTGGTACAGTACTATTTATTTCCTCAGTGTAGCACTGCCCCCTCCTTAAGCCTGTTCATCCCGAACTGGTAAACTGTCTCTGCAGTAATACTTGGCCAGGCAGTCTAGGTTGACAACCTTAAACAACATCATTGATTCCCTTTTTCACAGTGTAAGTGCATTTCCAGTTAGATTGTTTCTTGTCAACTACCTCCTCCGTAATTTCCTCTTCAGCAGCTTCTCCCCTGTGCAATTTCTTTAACTTGGAAACAATTAAGAGCCTTTCCTCAATGATCATATAGGTTTTCAATCACCGTTTCTGTACAAATTAGTCCTTCATCTACAAGTTCTTCTATTACTGCATCCAAACCCAAGGGTTGCTCTTCTCCACGCCTGTTCATTCCATTTTCAGCCACTGTCACTTACTTGATCAAATGGTTGGTTGAGTCTATCATTTCGACCATGGAAAACTATCTTCTCTTGGCCAACTCTTAGGACATTCTCTCTTAAGTCCACTATGAAGTGATTCATAATGTCCATGCCAAGAATCATTTCATCGACAATATCTGCAACGAGCGGCTAAACTCGAGGAGACTCAGACGTACTCATGTGTCAACCTTTCTTAAAACTTTGATGGGCTTCCAGTCACAGTCTGTATGGCACAAGAGCTAAATTGAGGCTGCCGGTGGCTAACTAAGTCATGGTACACAATGGACACACTGTTGTGCCCATGTCAACTTTAAATGATGTTAGTTTACCTTCCACCAATCCATTAATGGTCAAGTTTTCACTTGTCTTAGGAAGCATGGAAACTGTGTGCTGTTCTGGAGCTTTATTTCTCCAGTTCGTATGTTCACGCCTTTCTCTATGTATTTTATTCTCCCAATAATCTATCAGAAGATGTCCATGTTTTCCACATTTGTAACACTTCGGTCTTCTGTCTCTTTTCCATAGTTCAAATCATTGTGGTGCTCTTGACTCTTTGAACTGTTTGTCTTGTATCATTTCTTTTCTGCCCACATCATAACAAAAATATGATACTTGATCTTCTGACCACAGTGTGATGACATAAACTCATTAATGTATAGGGACACTGATTTGACTGCTTCAGATTCGAGGTCATGAACAAGAGGTTCTGTGCTATTTCAGTGTTTTGTCTTTCATAACACTTGCTGAAGTTCACAATCTTTGATGCCATCAATCAATGCTGCATCATCAATCTCATTCAAAAATCCTCTGGTGCTTTAGGATAGGCCAGTTTAATTAGTCTGCCTATGCTTGCTTCAAACTCTGAAGACTCTCCCTGTAATGCTACCGCCTTGCTCCGTGAGTGCAGTACACTTCATGCAAATGTTTATCACCATACCATAATTCTAGAGCCTTTGTCAATTCGGCAAGGGTTTTGGGCTATCAAGTTGCACTTTCTGTAGAGCTCTGTGGCAGGTCCTTTTAAACCAAGAACAAGTAAAACTGCTTTTTCTGTCCAGTGATTTGCGCATGCAAAAGCTTCGAATTGCCGTGTCCAGTGAGTGATTCCATAAAAAAATGTTGGGGCCCTAACGTGAACTGCCCCAACTGCAGGCAAAGTGACTCCCTATTGTCTTATTTTCTATGCCTTTTTCTGTCTTTACCATTGGTACAGTCAGTTCAGCAATTTATTTTGGACAGTGTGGCTGTATTTTTATGAACATCATTTTTAATTTGTTCTCTTATGTTTGCAATTGAGTCTTCTACTACACATATTTTTGTTGACATTGTTTGTTCTATATTTGAGACAGATTTTTCTTCTGTAGGCAATCTTACCTCTTGGTCATTCAGATCACTGCGTAATTCACCCAAGTAATTCACCCATTCAACACGTAAGTGACCCAACTCTGCACTAGTATGCTCTTGAATCTGTTTCTGCATAGCTTCAAAAAGAGTGTCTGTTTTATATGCTTCTTGCTTACATTCCTCTTTTTGTTGTTTGTGAGATCCCAAAATTAGTGTTTTCTGTCCTTGTTCTGTTTCTGGCATAAGTGCTTTCTGTCATTCCTGTTTCTTCTCTTTCCTCTCGGCATTCCTCTTTTTTTATCTTTCTATTTCTTCTGTCTCCTTTCGGTATTCTTATGTTTGCAAATTAATTACCACATACACTACTCTTCTATGAAGTGTCCTCTGTTTCCACTGTAAAAGGTTCAATACTACTTCTGATAGCACTATTACGACGGACACATAGATCATTGTGTTGTTCAGTGGAAACAGAATAACTGACACCAATGAAGTTGCTAATTATAAACTTTAATTAGACACAAACAGCAGTTACAAATCAATGAAAGGCACTCTTATACAATAATTCAAGTTAAATTTGCCCTACATCTACAATAAATGTCACCTTATTATAGTTTTGCACTAATCAACTGAATGATCACTTCACATTAATCTGTCACAATAACTCTGAACAACACTGCTAAAATCGCCAGGTGTAACTGGTCTGAACCACTTCAAAATCCAGTATTTATACATCCACCACCTTGCATTGTAGTGAGATAGCAGGCCTCGATCCTGGTAGTGTAGTCAGGTAAACATCTGGAAGGGACACAGACAATCTCAGAGAAACCATAAATTATGCAACTCTGTCGTGCAGAATGATCTACAAACAATTGGAATAGCCTACAGACAATTGAAATGCCAAGAGCCACATGGGCACTGAGCAATACAGTGTGGTACCATTTATTTCCTTGGCATAGCGATATAGTAGAAGTTTGATCAGAAAATAATTATAGAGAAGACAGATATAATACCTAATAAGGCGGTGAACATGAGCATAATTAAAAAAATTGTAGACTGCTCACAGAAGCATGAAAAGTACTATGTCAGAAATAACTAGGGAAGACAGGGAAAATTAAACATTTGAATGGATACACAGCGAAATTCAGTAGGGTATCATGCTCAGAATTAAAAATATAAATGGAGATTGAGAAGTTACACAGAAGGCTGTAACTGGCGTCTCCACTCCCACTTAATAATCTTCAATAGAAAAGTTCTGCCTGTGCAACTGGGAAGGTAGACAGACAATAGATTGGAGGTGGTAAAAAATCACCTTGCAAATAGCAGTAGCTTTCTGTAAGATGACTTAATTGACTGTGACTTAAGAGGACTGTGGTGTCAATGGAAGACAAAATTTGTTCTGGAGAACAAGAAGAGGAAATATTTGCTCAACAGTAGACAGGCACATGCTGATGAGATGATGTGATAACAAAGATGATGGTGGTGATAAAAACAGTGACGTGTAGGGTGTTATGTATGTTACAACAGGTAACAACAGAAACGTATTTACAGGTTGGTGTAGCATTTCATTGTGTATAGAGATTTTACAAGATAAAAATTAGACTAAAATTCTAGAACATCAATATAACAATATGTGAGATTTGTCTGTAATATTTCCAAACTTTTTAAATAAACATTGTTCTGCTTACCTTAAAAGCTATTCAGCCTTGTCGCCTTCAAAGTAATTGCCTCCACTTCAAATACACCACTCCTAATATTTCTTCCATTCTTCAAAATATTTCTGGAACTCTTTTTTCAGGACACTTCACGGTTCAGCTAGCACATTTTCTTTTATCGAGTAATCTACTGAAAATATAACCTTTCAACTTAATTTTTAATTTTGGGAATAAAAGAAATCTGCTGATGCCTGATCTGATGAATAAAGAGGATATGGAATGACTGTTGTCTTATTTTTCACCAAAAACTGATGGATAATAGTGATGTGTGTGCGAGCCCATTGTCATTATGGAGCATCCATCGGTTTGACTTCCAAGCTTCAGGCGTTTTTCTGATAGCCTCACAAAGACATTTCATCACATCAAGATAATACTCTTTATTCACTGTTTTTATTTCTGGAAGGAATTCAGGGTGAATTTGTGAAAGGACCAATGGCGAAAGCACCCTCAGAGTCGGAAAAAACTGTCAGCATGACTTTAACGTGTGACCACACTTGTCTTACTTTTTTTGGTTGTGGAGACCCTTGTGCCACTCATTGTGTTGATTGAACTTTTGTTTCAATATCATATCCATACACCCATGTCTAATCTCCACTAATGATATTTTTAAAAAACTTCATCCTCCTTAGCTCAATTCAGAAGCTTTTTACTTACATCAGCTGAATTCTGTTTTTGCTCATCAATCAAAAGGGTAGGCAAACATTTGTCTGCAATGCGACTCATGCCTGTATTTGCATAATAATTTCATGGTACACAGTTTATGAAATGCTTAATTCTTCAGCTACCTTCCGAACAGTTAAATGGTGGTTAGAATAAATTACTTTGCTACCTTTGCAACATTTCATCAGTTTTGCATGTTGATGGTTGACCTGAATGAGGATCATCATCTGTTGAAGTTCAGCCTCTTTGAAATGTTTCCATGTTTCCACCACTCGTATATTTGAGTCTGCCTTAAAGCCTTGTCCTGATATGCTGTTTGTAACATTACACATGTTTTTTGTGAAGGATTTTCTGAGTTTAACACAACATTTTATATTAATTCATTGCTCATGAAAATCATTTGTTTTAAAATTTGGCACATGTTAGTGACGTTTGCGTAGCATGATAATTAAACAAAATATTACATTGTGGTTTTCATTGGGCTACTATCCAACATTGCCACTAGGTCACTGCATATTGCACATTCCGTTAGTAGTGCTATCTGTCGTACAATTTACTAAGTTTGGAAATTTTACACACAAACCTCATATATTCTAATAATATATATACTTTCACTCTAATAATATATTCCATCAAACTCTGAGTTTCAGTAAACAAACACAGATTAAAAAAATAAACAGTAAATTGTATTCCTATCACCAGAGTTTAGAAACAAAAGAAATGCATGATGCAAGGTGCATGTGCTTGAAAAACATATTAGGTTTTTATAAAGTAAGAAGAAACAGTTCTTTTTTATATTTTTTTGAAAATACTTAGTTTCTTAGTTGGATAAGTTGTAAATTAATGCAGTAGATTTTTTTCCACAATTTGACAATAAAGATTATGAACTGTATGTATGTCTGTTCTGACACTGCATAGAGACACTATACTGCGATGATATAAATGTGTTACAGATGTCTTGTTTCTTGTGGTATTGTTAAGCTAGACAAAAGTGGAATGAAAACAATGCAGATTTTGTTGCATGTATATATAGAGTAAATACTTAGTCAATCGAGGACATTTATACTGGGTGATTGCTGCACATTTATACTGGGTGATTGGTGCAGAACTGTTGAGAGATTTGGAAGGAAAACACTAGGGAAGAAGAAAGGAAGTCTGAAACAGACGTGAAACAACATACTGGGCAAAATGCTACAGAAAAGAGAAAAACATCGGTGTAAACAAAGAAACATAATGCAAGATACACATGAATTGTATTAAATTCTAACAATTTGGGCTTAATGTTATTGTAGACGCAAAACAAGATAAGGGATTGGTTATTATAGTTAAGTCAAATGGTTGCAAATGTACTGTACCAGAATGTAGTCCTTTAAATGAACGATACAAGGGATTTTATGTGATGATTGTATGATTTGTTTTTGTGGTGATGAGATAATAATTTGTTTTGTTTTGGTGACACTATGGTATTGCAATGAAGGCTTTTTTTCGCAAAAGAGGTAACTTGTATGCTGCATCTGTAATTTACATTTTTTGTAAAGTTTCCCTTTAAGGCAGGTAAAGCCTTGTAACCAATATTAGGAAGACATAAGTTCAGTGGTGGACAGAGTGGATGACAGGGGCAATCTGCCCAACAAAGATTCACTGGAGTCCTTTATCTCTATTTTTTATCCTACAGCAGAAAGTTTTTGTTTCATTTTGACCCTGAGAATAGGTACTTGCAGTGACATAGTTTCAAAGGAAGTGTAGGAAGAATCATCACTTTCCTTTTTAAATATCCTCTGGTAAAAATAATATAAAGTAATTAAAAATAATGATTAATCAGAGTACTCAATGGTGTGATGAAAAAGCAGACAAGACAAAATGAAAGTTATCTGAAAGTTTAGCCGGCAGAGTGAGAAGCTGCACCCAGTCAAGCACTGACATTCCTGAGATTATGCATCTGAGTGGTGCTATGCTTTACTCTTGTTTGCATTTTGAATAATTTTTATTGAATTTATATAATTGCAGTTTACAAATTTGTGAGTATTGTGCTTTTTAAGTGTTGGGAATTCAATGTAATAACAAATTGAAACACTATAAAGTGTTGTATCAAACAACAGCATTGAAGCTACCACTTCGGAAATTCTGTGCGAACCAAGAGAGTGGTAGTTGTATATAATTGTTCACAACAGAAACAATCTTTTTATGACAATATACATAACTGACCTCTTCACAAACAAAAGTCAAAGGACTACAGCTAAGGATAGCAGCCAAACTACAAATAATAATATGAAGGTTTTACACATTGCTGGCATCTATTTGAGTTTAAATATGTAACAAATAAAGTTGATGTTTTTTTGCATAATTAAATATTGTTTTTTATAAACTCGTGTAAAATAATAAATGTGAAGATAATTTATTACACCCCTACTTTCCCACCTATGCCTACTGGTTACTTGTAATGAGGAAACATTTCTGAATTCATCCTTGAAATAGATTGGGGGGTTCATAGGTCAGTGTTACTATATCTAGATTGTTGTAAATATCCTCTTGCCATGGAAGAGATATCAAATACATTTATATTGTACAATCAAATTCTTAGTGGAAGATTCTGATAATGATTTAGAACTGGCCATAGGAGAGTCAAGTTTTGTATATGGTAACTTAGATAAAATACATGAGACAAGAAGTAAAACAACCAGGCAAGTACTGATATTCTGTTCACGCATTCATGAGCGGTGCTATGATCTATTCTTGTTTCCTATGCTAGTATTGCCATCGTGTTGTTTACATGGCCAGCCAAAAAAGTTCTTCAGTATATTGTCAAATGGGAGTTCACAGAATTTGTTTTCCACTTACATCTCACCCTACAGTAATTTTCAACAATTTGCATGTCTGTGGTTGCATATGAAAGACGTTTCTCGAAACTTAAATTAATAAGAAATTATTGTCGGTCACCAACAAGTGAGGAGAGACTAGAAAACCTCCCCATTCTATCTAAAGAAAGAAAAACTGTACGTTTCTTTTTGATTTGTATGATATAATAGATGTCTTCATTAAAACGAAACCTAGAAAACAACTTAATTTGATGTATCTTAATAGTAAGTGAAAAAAACTTATTTTTTTTTGGTTTTTATGTCTTCATTTTTTAGTTTTGTTAAAAAATAAAAAATAATGAGTAAAATATTTTCCTGAAAAATAAACAAAAACAAAATTTGCCTATGGTGTTTCTCATGACAACAGCTTTTAAACAGTTGTTATTTTAATTATTTATATAAAAAGATACAAGGGAATTAACAACTAAACTTTATGTAGTAATAATGCCCAATTATTTTTTGCATAGCTTCACACTTTTTCAAAGCACAGTACATAACTGCAGTATTATGTAGAGAAATTAGGGTCAGTACCTAGCTAATGGCTAGGGTATACAGTAATTATTTTATCAAAAACAATAAACGTAGATGGTGTGTATAAGATCTGACATTTATGTTCACAGACTTCACTGTTGTGTGTCAACGTAATGTACAACCATTGCAGCAAGCTGTCAATGTTTCAATGGAATATCACTATTCCATTAAAAGCAATACTCTTATACAGGGGTGCAGAAAATGTTCAGACCCCTGAAATTTCCCCTGAACACAATTTTCTCGGTAGGCAATTTCCCCAAAACTAACGCGAGGTTTATTATGTTTTACCAACCAATTTATTGTATATGATGAATGATAAAAAGAGAAGTAATAAAAATACAGGTTGCAGACACTTAATTTACTCAAAAAATTACCTTATGAGATGATACGGGATGCACGCACGCACAAACTGGTGATAATCTGCCTTATCGCTCCGTCCCTTGCCTGTGTCACAACTTGGTTCTATGAGTCATTGCTCGCGAGGAATGATGTTGCTGTCTTTATTCTCATTAGGATGAATGTTTCTTTTTAAAACTTATTTGAAAGATTAATTATTCCAGTTAATAATAGAAAAAATGATGTGAATACAACATCAGTTGATATTTTTGTCGTGATTCTATTTTTCGTCACTGATAAAGATTTCACCGAAATTTTGACAGACGGCCCAAATTTCCGCTCACTTCATTTGCACATTCAGACATATTCTGCACCCCTGCTCTTATACACAAATTCCAGTGCCAGCCCATGTTTCTGAACCTTTAACACCAAAGTCTTCATCCTTTCCAAGATTTCTTTGACTTTTCCCGAAACAGAAAAAAATAATTTGGGGCAGATCTATTGAAGACAGACAGTCACAGACAACCCTATCTGAATAAGAGTGCTTCTGTATAAGAGTTACTGGTAAAAAATTAAACATTTTTTCATTTAACTTTTCACAGAATATTTTCAGTACATTCACCTGTCAATCAACTAGTATGAATTTATAATAGCAGTTCTTTTTAAAATAAGAAATAAAAGTAACATTTGGCTAATTCATGATTTAGCCTTGAACGTTTTTGAGGATGGAAAATTGGTAATCTTCCACTGTGCACTGTCCTTTTTCTCTTCCTGTTTATGAAACATATTAATAAACCGTGTTTCTCATCACAATCCAATGAGACATCTTGTTTCTACCATAGGGTTTTATTAAGTTTCAATTCTTTTGGTCGCCAGTGAACTCTTTGGTACCATTGAAAATATTTTACTGTCTTTCTGTACTTGTCTTGAGTGAAGATTTTCTACCCATTTTTCAGTCTGTGTTCATTATATTGCTGTATGCAATAATTCCAGTCACTTGATGATTTTCACAAATAATTTCACACTTTCATAATGTTTTCAGCAGATTAACTAAATTAATAACTGGTCTCATCGTTTTCCAGTAGTGGCAGATTTCCTTCCCTCAGAAAACATTTTTCCAGTTTGACGTTATACGTAAATTTGAAATTTTGAGATTACATTTTATGTTGCATGTATCTAAAAATGCGTGCAGTACAGAACATACACAGTCCAGACCTGTTGAACAATAGAGTGTTGACATATCCTGTGCTGCCTCCTTTTCCTTTTCTTGTATTTTTTCCAATCCATCTGGTCCTTTGCCATTTCTTTTTCATTTCCCTTTTGTCCAGAACAGTTTCTGTTTCACATTATGTAATTTACCTATAATCTCCCATTCATACCAGATGCTGAACCACACAAGTTTTTTCCTGTAGCACATTTTCTGCTGGACTAGTGCCCATTTATTTCCATAGGTTCTTGTTTCTTAACTATCTGTTTCATCTGTGTGACTCTTCTAACATTTCATTTCAGCTGCTTGGATGATTCCGTCTGTCTGTCTCCCCCCCTTTAATATCCAGTCTTCTGCATATCATGTAAAATAGTAGGTATAAACATCTAACATTTTGAATTACACCATAATTCATTTAGCTTAAGCACCACATTTGGTTCATTTACCAGATTATAATTGACTTTACTGGTCTCCACTACAAGACATATATTATTGGAATTGCAGGCCTTGTATTACTTTATCCATAAATTGTGTATTGATCTGTGTTTCAGTTGAGTGTAAGTGACCACACACAAATTATAGACATACAGTATAACTATATACACAAAAGTGTGTAAGTGTATTACTATATACAGTATGTGTATAGTGTATACATATCATAATAGTCATAAAGTATTCTGTGTGTGTGCTTATTGATGTATTATAAAGTCTTTACTAACACCACATTTAATGTGAGCCACCACCTTCAAGAATTTCAGAATAATTTTAGGCTATTTATTAATAATTATTTACAATATTTTTTTTCGAATTTGCTCTGTTGTGGATTTTGAGAACTCATTGATATTATAGTTGTGTTATGGACATGTAGTGATGTAGCGTTTTATATTCAGATTGGGCTTGAAGATCCTAAAGTTAGTAAATAATAGGCACACAAGTATATTTTATTTTTTTAATTAAATGAAATTAAGAAAAAAGTAAAATTAAAGAAATAGAAGTAAAAAATATTTTTGTGGAACTGTGGCATATGCTGTGGTTTGACCACTGCTGGTTTAGACAGGACCTACAGTGTGAGGGGGCCCTACTTGAGCTATTAAGTTTCAGAGTTTAATAAACTGTTGCTTATCCCTTATCACTTTGCAAGGTAATCTAGTACTGGCGCTCTTCAGGTTTATCTCAGCTACCATTGATATTGTTGACTGGGTGCAGTTGTAGCCCTGTAGATGGACTGTAACTGGGAACTAGAATTTAAAATAGTTATTAGATCTTTCTTACAACATTTTGTAATCTTCTCTATAGTTATGTGTCTATTGCTTTTGTATGTAGCATATTTTGTATATTTAAAGATTAGTTCTACTAATCACATATTAATCTTGTGAGTACATATTTTTTTTTAACCTTTAACATTATGACTGTGTAAATTGTATCTATCTACAGATCGTACCACACTTAACATCCATTTAAAAAGTTCTGAATACTCATCACGTTTCTGATAGATGGCTTTATTAACTATTACACATTCAGTAATTCTTCATTGTTTAAAGCAAACAGGATCAAAATTTTCTGTTAGCCACACATTTTTGTAGAAATTAATATTATGTGTTCAGTACTGTCAGCAACACCGATAGACAAATTAGTGGGTGTAACTGTTGGATTGGGTCATTGTCAAATGTACAAAGTATGCACACATTAGCACAAGCAGTCAGTCACATATGACAGTAATGTGGATTTGAGTATATACGGATTTCAGTATATTTTGTTGAAGTAGATCAGAGTACAAGTTGAATTACTACTACTATTATTATTGTTATAGTAAAACCTCTGTTAAACGAAACCCCATTAATCTAAATACTATTTAATGACAGCTGCTTTTAAATTTGCCCAGTTCTTGCAAGAAAATTTTGTTTATCTTATTATAAATGGTATAATAATTATGTGTATATTTAATTTATTATAGTATAATATAAAGCTATTTAAAATAACAATAATAACCAAACCTTAGAAAATTACACTTACACTTACACTTTTTTGAATTATACTGATGTCTTTGTATTTTTGTTAGACTTGGGCCAGTCTGTAAGAAATAAAGGTATCTTTTAGTGAGTCTAAACACATTCTTAGTGTGTCTGATTTGAAAGGACAGTGTTGTTTGATTGTATTGTAGTGTCGTGTATTGATTTTTCTGTCTTTTTAAGTATCTGCCCTGGAACTTATGCATTTGCTTTGTTCTGCTTATGCGTTACACATTCCCCATTCTTTCTTATAAAGTTTGCTTGTATAGATTCATTTTTAGTGAATCTACCTTATTAATTTGTAAAATCTTCTGATTCAGAATTTTCATATGTTGGGAGGTATATAATAATAATAGGAATATAAAGAACTGCAGTAATACTGTGCAATTAGAACTATAATTTGTGTACATACAGTTGATTTACTTTTGGATTTTTTTTTTGTAAATGAGTATTGTAATTTAAACAATTGTTGAAAATATGTCCGAGTCATTTTCTAGATTTTAGCAGCAAATATTACCGATTATTATCTGAATTTTGGTTATCAAAAAACCATGTACCCCTCTATTTATATTAATGGAAGTTGTACTATATACTAATTGAATTATTTTTATTCAAATTTTTATTGTTACTGTTATTTATTATTAGGTTACACAATCACTAGAATACTGATAGCTTGTGTGACTCAATATTTATAATGAATTGCTTTGCAGGGTTTCGTGTACATATTGTTTTACATAGTTTTAAGGTTGTGTGCCTTTTTGGTGCCTACTCACTGACATGTTTCTCTCTTGTATAAGGGTCATTCAGTAATTAAAGAGACAAATAACTGTAGAGGAAAGACAGTTTATTTAATCAGTATGACAGTTTTTTACTTTTCAACATAATCCCCAGTAACATTAACACACTTGTCTCATATCTGAATAAGCTTTTTTGTGCAAAGATATATTTATGTTGATGTTGGAGCCATTTTAGGACTTTTCGTTGACGTTATTGGTATCATAAAACTTTGTACCACCAACTCCTCGAGTGGACCAAACAAGTAAAAATCAGGTAGAACTAAACTGTAGGGAGGATGAGGTAGAGTCTCTCAAGCAAATTTATTGATGGTTTCATGTGTTAACTGAGCTGTGTGAGAATGGGTGTTATCATGAAGGAGAATGACTTCTTTGCACAGAATCCAGGACATTTCCACATCACTGCCAGCTTTACTGATAAACTTATCAGAGTAGTATGTACTGTTTATTGCCTGCTGATGTTCTAAAAAAAGAATCACAAAAAGTTGAAACCTCAACTGGACATCCAGATTGGTGCTTGTCAGTAGCTGATTTTCGACCAGTTTTAAATTGTTCTATCCACTTATAAAATTTTCTATGGTTCATACAGATTTTTCCATATTGCTTAGTCAACAAGAGTAAATTCTAGCTAGGTTTTCACCTTCAGAAAAAAAATCGCACATTGTTCAACTAATTCTGAAACTTCGAGGGGACTTGCAGTTTAATTACTTATTTAAACAGACATTTCAATAAATTTATGTAATAGATCAGTCAAAATTAGTATTTATGTTCAGCGGCAGAGATATAGTGTAAACACTGACTGATAAAAATATCAGTTGTAAGTTTTTTTAGTTATCATTACTTATAATAAGTAGTGTGGCCTGTTTGTTTTTGTGGATGTAAATGGAAAATATTTATATACCAAACTTCTTATCTTCAATAGAATTAATTTGTATATTGAAACAGTGACTCATACTTGAACTGCGTGGTAATATTCAGCTTAATGGTAGTGCTAATTGTGTACAGCAATTACTATTTGGCTCAACTAAGAGACATTTTCAGATAAGATTTGTTACAAAACTATATACATACAATTGTAATTTCAGATAGTAGGTGTATTTTTGTTCACATACCGTATTGTTCCGAATACAAGCTGCACTTTTTCTCCTAAAAACATGGTCGCTAATTTGGCCTGCGGCTTGCATTCGTGCGCTAACGAAATTCAAAGTTATCTAACGAACGCTTTTGGTATCTATGAGTTGTTTACTGCCTAAGCAACAGTAGTTTGCCTTGCTGTTGTTAACTCTGGCATTATGATTTATGACTGTAAGCGTACGTATTAACAGCAAACTGAACAAAGAATAGGAATACAAAGTGTACGTGCGTGCGCACGCGCGCGTGTTCGCACCCTTCTGTAGGCGGCAAGAAAAAGGATGAGTAGAGGGGGTGTGAGTAACATGTTTCTAAATACCGGGTAAACTACCAGTGTGGTTTTCTGTTGTAACAGCGACAGCATCGCTTATCTGTACTTTGTTTTCATTCAGGAATTTTGTAGTGCGTTTGTGGTATGAGTGATATTGTGGAGACTAAAGGCACGCAGTCAAATCAGATTCCAAAAAATAAACATAATACGAACGATGCAAATTATAAATTAATTGTGATACAACATGCAATCGTAAAGCCACAAGAAAATTCGATATTGATGGATCCTGTATTCGACGATGGAGAAAACAGAAGGAACGGCTTTTAAATGCAAATACTTCGTGACGAGCATTCACGGGACCTCAAGTTGGGTGTTTTGTAGCAGTAGAGTCCAGTGTCTGTGAATACGTACGGCTTTTAAGAAGGCAAGGACTCCCTGCCACTAGACATGTTTTAAAATTAAAAGCATGTTTTAGAATTTAAAATGTATATGTTTTAGAAAATGCAGAAGAATTAAAAGTTTCCGGTTTCAAAGCCAGCTTAGGGTGGATAAGAGGAATGATGCGGCGAAATGGATTTGCGCTTAGACGACGTACATCACTCGCGCAAAAACTACCGAGTGACTACGAAGAAAAACTCCTTCAGTATCAGCGGTTTGTCATTAATTTACGCAAGGAGCATAGGCCTAATTATTCACTTGAACACATGGGAAATGCCGATGAAACGCCCGTATTTTTTGACATGACCTTTAACTTTACGGTGGACCAAAAGAGAACCAAATCTGTAACAGTAAAGACTACGGGAAATGAAAAATTACTTGTAACTGTATGCTTGCTGCACTAGCGAATGGACGAAAACTTCCACCTTACGTAATATTAAAACGGAAAACAAAAGAGAAGAGAAGGTACCATCGGGTATAATTTTTCGCTGTCACGAAAAGGGTTGGATGGCAAACGATCTTATGGTAGATTGGTTAAAATGTGTATGGAATAAACGGCCAGGAGCATAATTAAAACGACCCGGTTTGTTAGTGCTGGATTCATTTCGTGGTCACACTACTGATGAAATAAAGAAGTTTCTCTACGAAGAAATGAACACTGATATCGCCGTTATTCCTGGAGGAATGACAAGTCAGTTGCAGGTGATGGATGTTGGAGTAAATAAACCTTTAAAAAAATGCTGCATATCGAACTGCATGGATGGAATGGAAGACGATGTCATTTATGAAGAGGATGAAGTGACCGTCTCAGGGACAAGTGACAGTGAAATTGAAGACAGTGATTAAATATGAGAATATTTTAAAGTGCACAAAATATAAACTACTGTACACTATTATAAAATAACTTAACAATACAAAAGTATAATTTTTATAAACGGTTAGTAAATAATAATTATTATGTAATAATAATTACATTATTATTACATACTTTATTAAAGAATGTAATGTACTTTTACGTGCTGTTTCTTTCTTCATCTTAATAAAATTTATTAATTTTTATTCAAACGGTGACTTTACACTTTTTGCAATTTTTGCACTTTTTACACCTTTAACCTACGGTCATTTTTGGGGTGCGGCTTGTATTCGGAACAATACGGTAGTTTTAGAGGTAGTGGTGGCTAGGATGTTCATGTTTTATTTTTCCAAATCTTTCCTGTATTTTCTATGCTTTGAGGTATTGAAACATAATGTATTTCTTTCCCTTCAGCTTTAATGTTGTGTACCAGTTTGAGTAAATTGAAAGTACATATATTAAAAATATTTATCTTTATGTCCATATGTATTTATTTGTATATCACTGGATATATCATCAAGATGATTACTTTCATCAGTAGCTGCTGATTTGGGATTTGCAGATCTCTAGACAGATTTTTTTGATAGGTGCCTTAAAAACTGAAATGGAGAAGAGGGCATTTTTAATTATTGTATATGATCTCATATTAATACATTCAATATATTAATGTATAGTCATGAAATAAGTTTGAATGTGTGCAGTAACTCCACACATTGTTTATGCATAATGTAAAAATATGTGAATAAAATGTAGGTACTTTTTATTTCTGATCAAGATTTTCTGCTTTTACAGAATTAATGTCAAAAAAGTACAGTTTTGAAGCAATGACATCACTTTCAATCGATAAGATAGTAAGTGAAGACAACCTCTCTTGTTCAATGAACTTTAACTTATAAAACGACCATTCTGCAGCTGTAGCAGACACTAGTATCATCAAAAGGATCTTAAAACCACATAAACTGTAAAAAATGCATTACATTATTTTGAATCACGTTTTCAGTATGTATCACCCATTCCTGAATGGTTTTTGTATAGTTCTCATAAAGACATTCAGTTTTGATATATACAGTAGACATGTGAACTAAGAGCAGGTCTGTTGTGTGGTAATGTCAAAGAGACACTACTGATTAGCCATTGTTTGTTATGAATAATGTTTTAAAAATCGTATGTAGTCTGAGAAATTTTTATAATGTATTGAGAAATTACATAGTTATTTGAACTTAATATTTTATAAAACAATACATACAAAATCGCAATTCCCTTACCTGTATCGGGCCAGAGTCTTCACGTGAACTCGTACCTATAAGTGATTTAGGGTTAAGTGTTCTTTAATAAATTACACACTCAATCTCGGCATTATATAGTTATATTTATTCAACAATTCTTTTTAAATTTTACTGGCTTTTAATTTATTTATACTCAAAACTATCATTGACCTTTTTAATTGCTTTCCAAAAAAAATACCAACAAAACACAGTAATTTACTTATTCTTATAACTACTTCAAATATTCTTTTGAGTTTTTTTTTCTCGGAGTTATACTACAAACAATATTTAAGTCAAATACACATACGACACATACTATTAAAGTTCACTTCCTACTGAATAAAAAATAATGGTTAACTTAATCTACAACAAAGGCGACCCAGCATTGCACACACTCACACTCATTCAGTTTTACCCATAATTTTAATTTTGAGATCTCTTTTTTTCAATTTATTTCCCCCAAGATGAATCTAAATTTTTCATTGTCTTCTTCGCCCATATATAAAATAACTGTACACAACTTACGTGGTCTGACGCGTGTTCACGCACTTTCAAAAATTTAGTTCATGTCTCTAGTTTTATTCACTTTTTGATAATGTTTGAAGAATAATCATATTTTGCTAAATTAATGATCTTTTATAAAAAAGGAGAATCGCTTTTATTTTATAAGTCGAGTTTAAAACACCCGGCCGTGGTTACGGCTGAGCGGCGACTGCTCACCAGACTCCCCACTATAGCTTGTTGCTGAAAAAGGAAGCCACTGCCTTCAAGCTGTGACTCTTTCGTCGCTGTACACAAAGTATGGATTGTCTATGTGCCAAAGGAGCTAACGATGTTAAATGGTGACGATATAAGAGGCTTAGATGAGTGGAGCCTCTAATTGATTTCCTCCGTCTCCAGAGCACATGGCAAGACAATCTTTCTACTTCACCATTTTCTTAGCGTCGGTTCCACCTGTTGTGCGTAGATCCTGCGCCCGGGTTGGTGTATGCGCACAGTCGTACGTGACAAACATTCAATTCCCAACAAGTATTGCATTCTCTGACAACACCCAGCCCAAAAAGTTATGTTAGCGTTCATTGTTTGAATCCACGCTATTTCATATGGGACTTGCCATGATGATACAAAATAAATTTAAATAAATTTAATGAAAAATAAAAACCCCCTTTTTGACACATTACAATATAAATCGCAGATTTATGCTAAAGTGTATATTAAGTTATTTGGTGTTATATTAAGTTACTTGTAAGTCTTTATGGGAAAAAATTCTATACACTCAACATATTAAAGTTATGACGCCCTGTATATGCAAGGCCCCTCGGCAATTTCTTCTTGTCCGCCTATATAGAAGGGCCACCTCAGATGACTGACTGTTTTTATGTTTGTAATTGTCATGGTCTTTGATTTTAGGTCTTAACATTTTCTTGTTGTATACATTTATAATTAATGAAATAGAAATTACACTGTTGCACATGGCTATAGAAAAAAAAATTATTGCACTGTTGCACACGACTATAGAAAAAATTATTTTTTTCTATAGTGGTGTGCAACAGTGCAATTTCTGTTTTGTGATTATAACCACTAACACAACTTAAATGATTAAAAATTAATGAAATGTTATATTGACACCATGCCATTTGCTTTTTACTTTGTAAATTGAGCTGTCCATTTGCTTTCACTTTGGGGGAACAAAAAATGCTTATATATGTCATTGTTATCATGATGTTAGTGTTACAATGCTTAATGGGCATAGTATCCTCAAAAACTGTGTACCACATGTTATGGACAAGAACATTCATCATGTAGGCTCACAGTCTCAGACATCATCAGCTCACTACAGTGTTTCACCCAACATGATAACATGTCCTTTTGCAAACATTTCACAAATTTCTGTTTCAAACATTCACAGGTTCCTCTTTGCTATCAACGTTCTCCCAAAATATAGTTATATTTTAAATATGAGTATAATTTTAAACACAGCATTGGGTATTTTGCATGTTCCATTAATCTGAAATGGCTTCTGTTAATGCTACAGATGTTTTAGATAATTTCTGAATCCATTTTTGATTATATTTAAGCATTATATGATCCTCACGTACATCTGTAATAATAAATCTGTAGGGGGGGGGGAGTTTTGGCTGCAGTAATCTCGGAAACTACTGGGATGATCAGAATGAAACTTGTCAGGCTTATAGTGCCTGTTGTGAAGAAGGTTTTAGACTTTGTTTCATTTTGATATCTTAATATCGGTATGGAGAACCATACATGACTTCCATGTTCTAAGATTTATATTTAAAATCATTTACGAAATGAAATGTTTCCATAGAAACTACTTCTTTCCACTTATTGCTTCAGCCTTAACCACAGTACTGTGGACACTAACATATACCACCACACGTTATCGCACTCGATTTTCACTGATGATGGCAGTTGACGGCACTGCCGAAATGTCTGGTTTTGCAGAAAACATTGGACTATGGCCAAACAGCTCGGGAAGGAATTTTAAGAACAAACGACTACTTTGTTGCCGATAATGTAGTACACATAAAAATTATCCCCTCCCCCTTCAACTATAATTTTCATTTATAGAAAATTACCCCCACCCCGTTCAACTAGCCTCTTCATTATTAGATATTTCATCTACGTTTCTATAGTGGATTATTAAGATCTTCTTATCAGGATACTTTATTTATCAAAATTAAGTACTTTACTCTTGTTACAACAAAAAATGTTTCAGGTAAACCGCCCTTTCCCCGTAACCGATCTTCACCAAAATCAATAGGCCTTGAGTCTGCTACAACTCAGGCACATATGTAAAAAATTATTTGATTCTGTTTGAATTTACGGCAGTTATCGTTCGTCATGAAAAAATTTCTCTTGTTACAACATAAAATGTTGCAAGTAAACTACCCCTTCCCTTAACCGATCTTCACCAAAACCAACAGGTCTTGAGAACTCTACAATTCCAGGCTGTATGCAAAACATTATTTGATTCTGTTTGAATTTGCGGCTGTTATCGTTTGCCATAGAAAATACCCTTGTTAACACATAAAATGTTGCAGGTAAACTACCCCTTTCCCTTAACCGATCTTCATCAAAACCAACAGGTCTTGAGAACTCTATAATTCAGGGCTGTATGCAAAATATTATTTGATTATGTTTGAATTTGCGGCTGTTATCGTTTGCCATAAAAAATACCCTTTTAAAACATAAAACGTTGCAGGTAAACTACCCCTTCCCCTTAACCGATCTTCACCAAAAACAACAGGTCTTGAGTACTCTACAAGTCAGGACTGCATGCAAAAAATTATTTGATTTTGTTTGAATTTGCGGCTGTTATCGTTTGCCATAGAAAATAATTACCCTTGATTAAAAAAAAACGTTGCAGGTAAACTACCCCTTCCCCTTAACCGATCTTCACCAAAACCAACAGGTCTTGAGAACTCTATAATTCAGGGCTGTGTACAAAAGAGTAGTTGATTCTGTTTGAATTTGAGGCTGTTATCGTTTGCCATAGAAAAAAATTACACTTGTTTAAAAAAAACCGTTGCAGGTAAACTACCCCTTTCCCTTAACCGATCTTCACCAAAATCAATAGGTCTTGAGTACTCTACAGATCAGGGCTGTATGCAAAACATTATTTGATTCTGTTTGAATTTGCGGCTCTTACCGTTTGCCATAGAAAATACCCTTTTAAACCATAAAACGTAGCAGGTAAACTACCCCTTTCCCTTAACCGATCTTCACCAAAATCAATAGGTCTTGAGAACTCTACAGATCAGGGCTGTATGCAAATAATCATTTGATTCTGTTTGAATTTGCGGCTGTTATCGTTTGCCATATAAAATACCCTTGTTAAAACGTAAAATGTTGCAGGTAAACTACTCCTTTCCCTTAACCGATCTTCACCAAAAACAATAGGTCTTGAGAACTATACAATTCAGGGCTGTATGCAAAAGAGTAGTTGATTCTGTTTGAATTTGCGGCTGTTATCGTTTGCCATAGAAAACAATTACCTTTATTAAAAAAAAACCGTTGCAGGTAAACTACCCCTTTCCCTCAACCGATCTTCACCAAAAACAATAGGTCGTGAGTACTCTACAAATCAGGACTGTATGCAAAAAATGATTTGATTCAGTTTGAATTTGCGGCTGTTATCGTTTGCTATAGAACAAAAATCTACAGACAGACACACACAGAGACACTTTTCGAAAAATGACTTTTTTTCATGTTTTGAGTGTAGTACAATCAAAATCTGCAATAATCTCGAACACGATTTTTTTTGCCATCACCATACTTCCATTTCCTTAAGGAACATGGAAGTAATAATATCGGTATGGAGAACCATACATGACTTCCATGTTCTAAGATTTATATTTAAAATCATTTACGAAATGAAATGTTTCCATAGAAACTACTTCTTTCCACTTATTGCTTCAGCCTTAACCACAGTACTGTGGACACTAACATATACCACCACACGTTATCGCACTCGATTTTCACTGATGATGGCAGTTGACGGCACTGCTGAAATGTCTGGTTTTGCAAAAAACATTGGACTACGGCCAAACAGCTCGGGAAGGAATTTTAAGAACAAACGACTACTTTGTTGCCGATAATGTAGTACACAAAAATTATCCCCTCCCCCTTCAACTATAATTTTCATTTATAGAAAATTACCCCCACCCCGTTCAACTAGCCTCTTCATTATTAGATATTTCATCTACGTTTCTATAGTGGATTATTAAGATCTTCTTATCAGGATACTTTATTTATCAAAATTAAGTACTTTACTCTTGTTACAACAAAAAATGTTTCAGGTAAACCGCCCTTTCCCCGTAACCGATCTTCACCAAAATCAATAAGCCTTGAGTCTGCTACAACTCAGGCACATATGTAAAAAATTATTTGATTCTGTTTGAATTTACGGCAGTTATCGTTCGTCATGAAAAAATTTCTCTTGTTACAACATAAAATGTTGCAAGTAAACTACCCCTTCCCTTAACCGATCTTCACCAAAACCAACAGGTCTTGAGAACTCTACAATTTAGGGACATATGCAAAAACGTATTTGATTATGTTTGAATTTACGGCAGTTATCGTTCGTCATAGAAAAAATTAACCTTGTTATAACAAAACGTTGCCGGTAAACTACCCCTTTCTCTTAACTGATCTTCACCAAAATCAATAGGTCTTGAGTCCTCTACAATTCAGGGATGCATGTAAACATTATTTGATTCTGTTTGAATGTGCGGCAGTTATCGTTCGTCATAGAAACAATTACTCTTGTTAAAACATTAAAGGTGGCAGGTAAACTACCCCTTTCCCTTAACCGATCTTCACGAAAATCAACAGGCCTTCAGTCTTTTACAATTGATGAACATATGCAAAAAAATATTTGATTCTGTTTGAATCTGCGGCAGTTACCGTTCGTCATAGAAAAATATCGGTGTGGAGAACCATACATGACTTCCATGTGCTAAGATTTATATTTAAAATCATTTACGAAATGAAATGTTTCCATAGAAAGTACTTCTTTCCACTTATTGCTTCAGCCTGAACCACAGTACTGTGGTCACTAACGTATACCACCTCACGTTATCGCACTCGACTTTCACTGGTGATGGAAGTCGATGGCACTGCTGAAACGTCTTGGTTTTGCAGAAAACTTTGGTCTACGGCCAAACAGGACGGGAAGGAATTTTAACAACAAACTACTTCTTTGTTGCCGATAATGTAGTACGTATATAAATAAAATGTTGCAGGTAAACTATCCCTTTCCCTTAACTGATCTTCACCAAAATCAACAGGCCTTGAGTTGTCTACAATTCAGGAACGTATGCAAAAAATTATTTGATTCTCTTTGAATTTATGGCAGTTATCTTTCCTCATAAAAATAATTACCCTTGTTAAAACATAAAATGTTGCTGGTAAACTACCCCTTTCCCTTAACCGATCTTCACCAAAACCAACAGGTCTTGAGAACTCTACAATTCCAGGCTGTATGCAAAACATTATTTGATTCTGTTTGAATTTGCTGCTGTTATCTTTGCCATAGTAAATACCCTTGTTAACACATAAAATGTTGCAGGTAAACTACCCCTTTCCCTTAACCGATCTTCACCAAAACCAACAGGTCTTGAGAACTCTACAATTCAGGGCTGTATGCAAAATATTATTTGATTATGTTTGAATTTGCGGCTGTTGTCGTTTGCCATAAAAAATACCCTTTTAAAACATAAAACGTTGCAGGTAAACTACCCCTTCCCCTTAACCGATCTTCACCAAAAACAATAGGTCATGAGTACTCTACAAGTCAGGACTGCATGCAAAAAATTATTTGATTTTGTTTGAATTTGCGGCTGTTATCGTTTGCCATAGAAAATAATTACCCTTGATTTAAAAAAAATGTTGCAGGTAAACTACCCCTTCCCCTTAACCGATCTTCACCAAAACCAACAGGTCTTGAGAACTCTATAATTCAGGGCTGTGTACAAAAGAGTAGTTGATTCTGTTTGAATTTGAGGCTGTTATCGTTTGCCATAGAAAGAAATTACACTTGTTTAAAAAAAAATGTTGCAGGTAAACTACCCCTTCCCCTTAACCGATCTTCACCAAAACCAACAGGTCTTGAGAACTCTATAATTCAGGGCTGTGTACAAAAGAGTAGTTGATTCTGTTTGAATTTGAGGCTGTTATCGTTTGCCATAGAAAAAAATTACACTTGTTTAAAAAAAAACCGTTGCAGGTAAACTACCCCTTTCCCTTAACCGATCTTCACCAAAATCAATAGGTCTTGAGTACTCTACAGATCAGGCCTGTATGCAAAACATTATTTGATTCTGTTTGAATTTGCGGCTCTTACCGTTTGCCATAGAAAATACCCTTTTAAACCATAAAACGTAGCAGGTAAACTACCCCTTTCCCTTAACCAATCTTCACCAAAATCAATAGGTCTTGAGAACTCCACAGGTTAGGGCTGTATGCAAATAATCATTTGATTCTGTTTGAATTAGCGGCTGTTATCGTTTGCCATATAAAATACCCTTGTTAAAACATAAAACGTTGCAGGTAAACTACTCCTTTCCCTTAACCGATCTTCACCAAAAACAATAGGTCGTGAGTACTCTACAAATCTGGGCTGTATGCAAAAAATGATTTGATTCAGTTTGAATTTGCGGCTGTTATCGTTTGCTATAGAACAAAAATCTACAGACAGACACACACAGAGACACTTTTCGAAAAATGACTTTTTTTCATGTTTTGAGTGTAGTACAATCAGAATCTGCAATAATCTCGAACACGATTTTTTTTGCCATCACCATACTTCCATTTCCTTAAGGAACATGGAAGTAATAATATCGGTATGGAGAACCATACATGACTTCCATGTTCTAAGATTTATATTTAAAATCATTTACCAAATGAAATGTTTCCATAGAAACTACTTCTTTCCACTTATTGCTTCAGCCTTAACCACAGTACTGTGGACACTAACATATACCACCACACGTTATCGCACTCGATTTTCACTGATGATGGCAGTTGACGGCACTGCCGAAATGTCTGGTTTTGCAGAAAACATTGGACTACGGCCAAACAGCTCGGGAAGGAATTTTAAGAACAAACGACTACTTTGTTGCCGATAATGTAGTACACATAAAAATTATCCCCTCCCCCTTCAACTATAATTTTCATTTATAGAAAATTACCCCCACCCCGTTCAACTAGCCTCTTCATTATTAGATATTTCATCTACGTTTCTATAGTGGATTATTAAGATCTTCTTATCAGGATACTTTATTTATCAAAATTAAGTACTTTACTCTTGTTACAACAAAAAATGTTTCAGGTAAACCGCCCTTTCCCCGTAACCGATCTTCACCAAAATCAATAGGCCTTGAGTCTGCTACAACTCAGGCACATATGTAAAAAATTATTTGATTCTGTTTGAATTTACGGCAGTTATCGTTCGTCATGAAAAAATTTCTCTTGTTACAACATAAAATGTTGCAAGTAAACTACCCCTTCCCTTAACCGATCTTCACCAAAACCAACAGGTCTTGAGAACTCTACAATTTAGGGACATATGCAAAAACGTATTTGATTATGTTTGAATTTACGGCAGTTATCGTTCGTCATAGAAAAAATTAACCTTGTTATCACAAAACGTTGCCGGTAAACTACCCCTTTCTCTTAACTGATCTTCACCAAAATCAATAGGTCTTGAGTCCTCTACAATTCAGGGATGCATGTAAACATTATTTGATTCTGTTTGAATGTGCGGCAGTTATCATTCGTCATAGAAACAATTACTCTTGTTAAAACATTAAAGGTGGCAGGTAAACTACCCCTTTCCCTTAACCGATCTTCACGAAAATCAACAGGCCTTCAGTCTTTTACAATTGATGAACGTATGCAAAAAAATATTTGATTCTGTTTGAATCTGCGGCAGTTACCGTTCGTCATAGAAAAATATCGGTGTGGAGAACCATACATGACTTCCATGTGCTAAGATTTATATTTAAAATCATTTACGAAATGAAATGTTTCCATAGAAACTACTTCTTTCCACTTATTGCTTCAGCCTGAACCACAGTACTGTGGTCACTAACGTATACCACCTCACGTTATCGCACTCGATTTTCACTGGTGATGGAAGTCGATGGCACTGCTGAAACGTCTTGGTTTTGCAGAAAACTTTGGTCTACGGCCAAACAGGACGGGAAGGAATTTTAACAACAAACTACTTCTTTGTTGCCGATAATGTAGTACGTATATAAATAAAATGTTGCAGGTAAACTATCCCTTTCCCTTAACTGATCTTCACCAAAATCAACAGGCCTTGAGTTGTCTACAATTCAGGAACGTATGCAAAAAATTATTTGATTCTCTTTGAATTTATGGCAGTTATCTTTCCTCATAAAAATAATTACCCTTGTTAAAACATAAAATGTTGCTGGTAAACTACCCCTTTCCCTTAACCGATCTTCACCAAAACCAACAGGTCTTGAGAACTCTACAATTCCAGGCTGTATGCAAAACATTATTTGATTCTGTTTGAATTTGCTGCTGTTATCTTTGCCATAGAAAATACCCTTGTTAACACATAAAATGTTGCAGGTAAACTACCCCTTTCCCTTAACCGATCTTCACCAAAACCAACAGGTCTTGAGAACTCTACAATTCAGGGCTGTATGCAAAATATTATTTGATTATGTTTGAATTTGCGGCTGTTGTCGTTTGCCATAAAAAATACCCTTTTAAAACATAAAACGTTGCAGGTAAACTACCCCTTCCCCTTAACCGATCTTCACCAAAAACAATAGGTCATGAGTACTCTACAAGTCAGGACTGCATGCAAAAAATTATTTGATTTTGTTTGAATTTGCGGCTGTTATCGTTTGCCATAGAAAATAATTACCCTTGATTTAAAAAAAATGTTGCAGGTAAACTACCCCTTCCCCTTAACCGATCTTCACCAAAACCAACAGGTCTTGAGAACTCTATAATTCAGGGCTGTGTACAAAAGAGTAGTTGATTCTGTTTGAATTTGAGGCTGTTATCGTTTGCCATAGAAAGAAATTACACTTGTTTAAAAAAAAATGTTGCAGGTAAACTACCCCTTCCCCTTAACCGATCTTCACCAAAACCAACAGGTCTTGAGAACTCTATAATTCAGGGCTGTGTACAAAAGAGTAGTTGATTCTGTTTGAATTTGAGGCTGTTATCGTTTGCCATAGAAAAAAATTACACTTGTTTAAAAAAAACCGTTGCAGGTAAACTACCCCTTTCCCTTAACCGATCTTCACCAAAATCAATAGGTCTTGAGTACTCTACAGATCAGGCCTGTATGCAAAACATTATTTGATTCTGTTTGAATTTGCGGCTCTTACCGTTTGCCATAGAAAATACCCTTTTAAACCATAAAACGTAGCAGGTAAACTACCCCTTTCCCTTAACCAATCTTCACCAAAATCAATAGGTCTTGAGAACTCCACAGGTTAGGGCTGTATGCAAATAATCATTTGATTCTGTTTGAATTAGCGGCTGTTATCGTTTGCCATATAAAATACCCTTGTTAAAACATAAAACGTTGCAGGTAAACTACTCCTTTCCCTTAACCGATCTTCACCAAAAACAATAGGTCGTGAGTACTCTACAAATCTGGGCTGTATGCAAAAAATGATTTGATTCAGTTTGAATTTGCGGCTGTTATCGTTTGCTATAGAACAAAAATCTACAGACAGACACACACAGAGACACTTTTCGAAAAATGACTTTTTTTCATGTTTTGAGTGTAGTACAATCAGAATCTGCAATAATCTCGAACACGATTTTTTTTGCCATCACCATACTTCCATTTCCTTAAGGAACATGGAAGTAATAATATCGGTATGGAGAACCATACATGACTTCCATGTTCTAAGATTTATATTTAAAATCATTTACCAAATGAAATGTTTCCATAGAAACTACTTCTTTCCACTTATTGCTTCAGCCTTAACCACAGTACTGTGGACACTAACATATACCACCACACGTTATCGCACTCGATTTTCACTGATGATGGCAGTTGACGGCACTGCCGAAATGTCTGGTTTTGCAGAAAACATTGGACTACGGCCAAACAGCTCGGGAAGGAATTTTAAGAACAAACGACTACTTTGTTGCCGATAATGTAGTACACATAAAAATTATCCCCTCCCCCTTCAACTATAATTTTCATTTATAGAAAATTACCCCCACCCCGTTCAACTAGCCTCTTCATTATTAGATATTTCATCTACGTTTCTATAGTGGATTATTAAGATCTTCTTATCAGGATACTTTATTTATCAAAATTAAGTACTTTACTCTTGTTACAACAAAAAATGTTTCAGGTAAACCGCCCTTTCCCCGTAACCGATCTTCACCAAAATCAATAGGCCTTGAGTCTGCTACAACTCAGGCACATATGTAAAAAATTATTTGATTCTGTTTGAATTTACGGCAGTTATCGTTCGTCATGAAAAAATTTCTCTTGTTACAACATAAAATGTTGCAAGTAAACTACCCCTTCCCTTAACCGATCTTCACCAAAACCAACAGGTCTTGAGAACTCTACAATTTAGGGACATATGCAAAAACGTATTTGATTATGTTTGAATTTACGGCAGTTATCGTTCGTCATAGAAAAAATTAACCTTGTTATCACAAAACGTTGCCGGTAAACTACCCCTTTCTCTTAACTGATCTTCACCAAAATCAATAGGTCTTGAGTCCTCTACAATTCAGGGATGCATGTAAACATTATTTGATTCTGTTTGAATGTGCGGCAGTTATCGTTCGTCATAGAAACAATTACTCTTGTTAAAACATTAAAGGTGGCAGGTAAACTACCCCTTTCCCTTAACCGATCTTCACGAAAATCAACAGGCCTTCAGTCTTTTACAATTGATGAACGTATGCAAAAAAATATTTGATTCTGTTTGAATCTGCGGCAGTTACCGTTCGTCATAGAAAAATATCGGTGTGGAGAACCATACATGACTTCCATGTGCTAAGATTTATATTTAAAATCATTTACGAAATGAAATGTTTCCATAGAAACTACTTCTTTCCACTTATTGCTTCAGCCTGAACCACAGTACTGTGGTCACTAACGTATACCACCTCACGTTATCGCACTCGATTTTCACTGGTGATGGAAGTCGATGGCACTGCTGAAACGTCTTGGTTTTGCAGAAAACTTTGGTCTACGGCCAAACAGGACGGGAAGGAATTTTAACAACAAACTACTTCTTTGTTGCCGATAATGTAGTACGTATATAAATAAAATGTTGCAGGTAAACTATCCCTTTCCCTTAACTGATCTTCACCAAAATCAACAGGCCTTGAGTTGTCTACAATTCAGGAACGTATGCAAAAAATTATTTGATTCTCTTTGAATTTATGGCAGTTATCTTTCCTCATAAAAATAATTACCCTTGTTAAAACATAAAATGTTGCTGGTAAACTACCCCTTTCCCTTAACCGATCTTCACCAAAACCAACAGGTCTTGAGAACTCTACAATTCCAGGCTGTATGCAAAACATTATTTGATTCTGTTTGAATTTGCGGCTGTTATCTTTGCCATAGAAAATACCCTTGTTAACACATAAAATGTTGCAGGTAAACTACCCCTTTCCATTAACCGATCTTCACCAAAACCAACAGGTCTTGAGAACTCTACAATTCAGGGCTGTATGCAAAATATTATTTGATTATGTTTGAATTTGCGGCTGTTATCGTTTGCCATAAAAAATACCCTTTTAAAACATAAAACGTTGCAGGTAAACTACCCCTTCCCCTTAACCGATTTTCACCAAAAACAATAGGTCTTGAGTACTCTACAAGTCAGGACTGCATGCAAAAAATTATTTGATTTTGTTTGAATTTGCGGCTGTTATCGTTTGCCATAGAAAATAATTACCCTTGTTAAAAAAAAATGTTGCAGGTAAACTACCCCTTCCCCTTAACCGATCTTCACCAAAACCAACAGGTCTTGAGAACTCTATAATTCAGGGCTGTGTACAAAAGAGTAGTTGATTCTGTTTGAATTTGAGGCTGTTATCGTTTGCCATAGAAAAAAATTACACTTGTTTAAAAAAAAATGTTGCAGGTAAACTACCCCTTCCCCTTAACCGATCTTCACCAAAACCAACAGGTCTTGAGAACTCTATAATTCAGGGCTGTGTACAAAAGAGTAGTTGATTCTGTTTGAATTTGAGGCTGTTATCGTTTGCCATAGAAAAAAATTACACTTGTTTAAAAAAAAACCGTTGCAGGTAAACTACCCCTTTCACTTAACCGATCTTCACCAAAATCAATAGGTCTTGAGTACTGTACAGATCAGGGCTGTATGCAAAACATTATTTGATTCTGTTTGAATTTGCGGCTGTTATCGTTTGCCATATAAAATACCCTTGTTAAAACATAAAACGTTGCAGGTAAACTACTCCTTTCCCTTAACCGATCTTCACCAAAAACAATAGGTCTTGAGAACTATACAATTCAGGGCTGTATGCAAAAGAGTAGTTGATTCTGTTTGAATTTGCGGCTGTTATCGTTTGCCATAGAAAACAATTACCTTTATTAAAAAAAAACCGTTGCAGGTAAACTACCCCTTTCCCTCAAACGATCTTCACCAAAAACAATAGGTCGTGAGTACTCTACAAATCAGGGCTGTATGCAAAAAATGATTTGATTCAGTTTGAATTTGCGGCTGTTATCGTTTGCTATAGAACAAAAATCTACAGACAGACACACACAGAGACACTTTTCGAAAAATGACTTTTTTTCATGTTTTGAGTGTAGTACAATCAGAATCTGCAATAATCTCGAACACGATTTTTTTTGCCATCACCATACTTCCATTTCCTTAAGGAACATGGAAGTAATAATATCGGTATGGAGAACCATACATGACTTCCATGTTCTAAGATTTATATTTAAAATCATTTACCAAATGAAATGTTTCCATAGAAACTACTTCTTTCCACTTATTGCTTCAGCCTTAACCACAGTACTGTGGACACTAACATATACCACCACACGTTATCGCACTCGATTTTCACTGATGATGGCAGTTGACGGCACTGCCGAAATGTCTGGTTTTGCAGAAAACATTGGACTACGGCCAAACAGCTCGGGAAGGAATTTTAAGAACAAACGACTACTTTGTTGCCGATAATGTAGTACACATAAAAATTATCCCCTCCCCCTTCAACTATAATTTTCATTTATAGAAAATTACCCCCACCCCGTTCAACTAGCCTCTTCATTATTAGATATTTCATCTACGTTTCTATAGTGGATTATTAAGATCTTCTTATCAGGATACTTTATTTATCAAAATTAAGTACTTTACTCTTGTTACAACAAAAAATGTTTCAGGTAAACCGCCCTTTCCCCGTAACCGATCTTCACCAAAATCAATAGGCCTTGAGTCTGCTACAACTCAGGCACATATGTAAAAAATTATTTGATTCTGTTTGAATTTACGGCAGGTATCGTTCGTCATGAAAAAATTTCTCTTGTTACAACATAAAATGTTGCAAGTAAACTACCCCTTCCCTTAACCGATCTTCACCAAAACCAACAGGTCTTGAGAACTCTACAATTTAGGGACATATGCAAAAACGTATTTGATTATGTTTGAATTTACGGCAGTTATCGTTCGTCATAGAAAAAATTAACCTTGTTATCACAAAACGTTGCCGGTAAACTACCCCTTTCTCTTAACTGATCTTCACCAAAATCAATAGGTCTTGAGTCCTCTACAATTCAGGGATGCATGTAAACATTATTTGATTCTGTTTGAATGTGCGGCAGTTATCGTTCGTCATAGAAACAATTACTCTTGTTAAAACATTAAAGGTGGCAGGTAAACTACCCCTTTCCCTTAACCGATCTTCACGAAAATCAACAGGCCTTCAGTCTTTTACAATTGATGAACGTATGCAAAAAAATATTTGATTCTGTTTGAATCTGCGGCAGTTACCGTTCGTCATAGAAAAATATCGGTGTGGAGAACCATACATGACTTCCATGTGCTAAGATTTATATTTAAAATCATTTACGAAATGAAATGTTTCCATAGAAACTACTTCTTTCCACTTATTGCTTCAGCCTGAACCACAGTACTGTGGTCACTAACGTATACCACCTCACGTTATCGCACTCGATTTTCACTGGTGATGGAAGTCGATGGCACTGCTGAAACGTCTTGGTTTTGCAGAAAACTTTGGTCTACGGCCAAACAGGACGGGAAGGAATTTTAACAACAAACTACTTCTTTGTTGTCGATAATGTAGTACATATATAAATAAAATGTTGCAGGTAAACTACCCTTTTCCCTTAACTGATCTTCACCAAAATCAACAGGCCTTGAGTTGTCTACAATTCAGGAACGTATGCAAAAAATTATTTGATTCTCTTTGAATTTATGGCAGTTATCTTTCCTCATAAAAATAATTACCCTTGTTAAAACATAAAATGTTGCTGGTAAACTACCCCTTTCCCTTAACCGATCTTCAACAAAATCAACAGACCTTGAGTACTCTATAATTCAAAAAGGTATGCAAAAAAGTAGTTGCTTGTGTTTGAATTTACGGCAGTTATCGTTCGTCATATAAAAAATTACCCTTGTTAAAACATAAAATGTTGCGGGTAAACTATCCCTTTCCCTTAACCGATCTTCACCAACACCAATAGGTCTTGAGAACTCTACAATACAGGGCTGTATGAAAAACATTATTTCATTCTGTTTGAATTTGCGGCTGTTATCGTTTGCCATAGAAACAAATTACCCTTGATAAAAAAAACGTTGCAGGTAAACTACCCCTTTCCCTTAACCGATCTTCACCAAAACCAACAGGTCTTGAGAACTCTACAATTCCAGGCTGTATGCAAAACATTATTTGATTCTGTTTGAATTTGCGGCTGTTATCGTTTGCCATAGAAAATACCCTTGTTAACACAAAATGTTGCAGGTAAACTACCCCTTTCCCTTAACCGATCTTCACCAAAACCAACAGGTCTTGAGAACTCTACAATTCAGGGCTGTATGCAAAATATTATTTGATTATGTTTGAATTTGCGGCTGTTATCGTTTGCCATAAAAAATACCCTTTTAAAACATAAAACGTTGCAGGTAAACTACCCCTTCCCCTTAACCGATCTTCACCAAAAACAATAGGTCTTGAGTACTCTACAAGTCAGGACTGCATGCAAAAAATTATTTGATTTTGTTTGAATTTGCGGCTGTTATCGTTTGCCATAGAAAATAATTACCCTTGATTTAAAAAAAACGTTGCAGGTAAACTACCCCTTCCCCTTAACCGATCTTCACCAAAACCAACAGGTCCTGAGAACTCTATAATTCAGGGCTGTGTACAAAAGAGTAGTTGATTCTGTTTGAATTTGAGGCTGTTATCGTTTGCCATAGAAAAAAATTACACTTGTTTAAAAAAAAACCGTTGCAGGTAAACTACCCCTTTCCCTTAACCGATCTTCACCAAAATCAATATGTCTTGAGTACTCTACAAATCAGGGCTACATGCAAAACATTATTTGATTCTGTTTGAATTTGCGGCTCTTATCGTTTGCCATAGAAAATACCCTTTTAAAACATAAAACATAGCAGGTAAACTACCCCTTTCTCATAACCGATCTTCACCAAAATCAATAGGTCTTGAGTACTCTACAGATCAGGGCTGTATGCAAAACATTATTTGATTCTGTTTGAATTTGCGGCTCTTACCGTTTGCCATAGAAAATACCCTTTTAAACCATAAAACGTAGCAGGTAAACTACCCCTTTCCCTTAACCGATCTTCACCAAAATCAATAGGTCTTGAGAACTCCACAGGTTAGGGCTGTATGCAAATAATCATTTGATTCTGTTTGAATTTGCGGCTGTTATCGTTTGCCATATAAAATACCCTTGTTAAAACATAAAACGTTGCAGGTAAACTACTCCTTTCCCGTAACCGATCTTCACCAAAAACAGTAGGTCTTGAGAACTATTCAATTCAGGGCTGTATGCAAAAGAGTAGTTGATTCTGTTTGAATTTGCGGCTGTTATCGTTTGCCATAGAAAACAATTACCCTTTATTAAAAAAAACCGTTGCAGGTAAACTACCCCTTTCCCTCAACCGATCTTCACCAAAAACAATAGGTCGTGAGTACTCTACAAATCAGGACTGTATGCAAAAAATGATTTGATTCAGTTTGAATTTGCGGCTGTTATCGTTTGCTATAGAAAAAAATCTACAGACAGACACACACACACACACATAGACACTTTTCGAAAAATGACTTTTTTCATGTTTTGAGTGTAGTACAATCAGAATCTGCAATAATCTCGAACACGATTTTTTTTGCCATCACCATACTTCCATTTCCTTAAGGAACATGGAAGTAAAATGGAGCCGAGTTGGATAAAATAGACAAATCGTGTATCTTGGGAGAAATGGTCATGAGTTCAAGTCCCAGCAAGACATTCAATATTGGTAACATGCAATTATGTGCATTGTTTACATATACAAACTAATCTATTCCACATCTTCGATCCTCTACCCATTACTTGAGTTATTAGGAGTAGGGAGTACTTAATAATTATTATGAGTGAAAGGGAGATTAGCACTGGAAAGGAGAGCTGATTTTTAATGTTTATTCTCAAGTATTTCTTGTTCCTGTTATGTGTAAATATTTTGCTTTTCATTACTTTTGTCAGTGGTGTTCATTGGTAAGTCAAATCAAAATAATAACATATACAATTGATTAATGTGTTTATGGCAGTTATTTTATATTCAGTTATTCATACTTCACAATGCCTTTTGGAAGGTTGATGATAAATGCAAAATGAAAAAGACTTTCTGTAAAATTAGAAACGCAACAACATGTGATGAAAGGCTTACAGCTTAATAATGTAGTCAAACAAATGTTAAAGTTACAAAATTCTTTGAGGTGGAAAATACATTAAATTGTGGTTTTAATTATAATCTACTCATCAAACACGCAAATAAAACTGATATGGGATCAATGATATTGTTTGTCCTGATTGAACCTTTGAAATGGAAAGGTGAATTGGCCAGTTATGTTGCTCTTCTGGAAAAGTACAATTAGATGTCATATGACCTTCAGAACCTTCAAAGTCATTATTGAATGGAGAACATCCTTTATCAAACTAATTTTTAAATACATTATTGACTTACAATTCAGTTTTTCAATTTACATCATTTGGAGACATTGAAATAATCGTAGGAAATTTCACGCCTACTTTTAAAATTGAAGGACAAGTATATCATATCATAGGCTCATTACAACTGGTAAACAGTGAACAGTAAACAGACGTTCATAAATTTCTTTAGGTGTACTTCATTGAAGATTACTTGCAAGAGGCTCAAATGTGAATGGGTCATATTAGTAATTTTGACCAAACATTAGTAACAGAGCTTCACAATTTACTTCATGAAGTAAACCTATACGTCTATGAGCTGAAAAGTACTTTTGAATTTGTAACCTTTTCGAAAGATAATGAATATAATTTTCTAATTCGTGCTTATTGAAAAGCGAATAATACGGAGCACCAGGGCACGTACAACGAATTGATTTATGGTAGTTATAGTTAATGCTAGGGATGATAGATGATAGGGATGTTAGGGTAGTAATTGATGCTAGGGATGATAGACTACATCGGATTGCAGAAACACACTGGGGTTATGATGCTTTGCAATAAACTTTAATGTTTTGTTGAGGAGATGGGTATCACTTTACTTTGAAACCAAGGGGTTCTAATACTGGAAGAGAAGAGTAAGGAAGTTTCAGCTTTACATTTTATTTGTATAGGCTTATGGTTAGAAAAGGTGAATATAATCATTTGATTTATTTCAATCAACAGTTCAGGTAGTATATTGTAGACATGTATGTTAAAACAAACAGAGAGAATGATATTAATTCATACTGATCAAACTAAGTTAAGAGCTGAAAATTACATACATTTGCAAAATTTGTTGAAAGGAAGGCATTGAGAACGTAGGCTGTTTGGTTATTCTACCATTGAGCTGTACTGTAGATGCTTTATGCTATGTTTGCAAGTATTCCCATCCTGATTTATTTATACCGTTCACTACAAATCCTAAATGGAAAGATTCTTTGGGAGTTGCATCAGTGTCACTCATCTCAAAATCAACATGACTTAGTAGCATGATTGCTATATTATAAATTGAAAAAAATAATGGATCTCTTAGTAAAGGACGAGATTTTTGACCTGTTGAATGCTACATTTACAGTGTAGAATAGAATGGCAGAAACGAGGTTTGACATATACACATATTTTGCTTTGGTTAGAAGAAAAAAATTAGACCACAGCAGATAGATTCTGTCATTAGTGCAGAGGTGCCTCACCCAGCTGTAGATGCAGAGCTGTACAATATAGTTAAAACTCATATGATTCATGGACCATGTGGAGTGCTGACTGTACAGTCACCATGCAGAAAAGGCAGTCAGTGTACTAATCAATATCCAAAATTGGTTATGCAGAAACGACCATAAGTAATGATGTGTATCCAAATTACCGTCAGCTTTGTTCTGAAGATGTAGGTTTTATGTGTGAAATTCATTTGTGTGAGAAATGTTTCATTAACTATTGACAGTAGACGGGTTGTTCCATATTCACCAGTACTTTCATGAGCATTTGGTGCCCACATAAATGTTGAGTTAAGTGGTACTAGAAATCCATTTAATATGTATGCAAATAAGTGAATAAGGGCTCTGATCTTACTACGATCAGCATTCATAAGCGGTTTCCACCTGTAATGCATGCAGTTGTACACCTCAATAAATTGCCAGAGAGTATATTTACGTGCAGATAACTTACAGGAGAGAGTACATAATCCAAGAAATATAATTGTCATAGCATTTTTGTGATCTTTGTTATGAGTACAACTTTACAAAAACTTAATTGTGTAAAGGTGTGCCGTTGTATTACACTAAGGAACTTAGAAAGTTTCAATGCAGACGTCGAGTATCTTTAGAAGAAGCCATATATCGTGCTACAAAGGATGTAGTCTATAAAAAGGCATTTAAGTAAAAAAATGTGTGTAATTGGGTATGAATGTATGTTTGTAAATGTATATTGTTAACTTCTATATGTTAATACATTGTGCAGTGGCGGCTGGTAATGTTTTTGATGGGAGGGGCAAAATTTTTTTGGACCCATATGTAACAAAAGTCACCAGTAGAAACTAAATTATTGCTATTATCATGAAATAATTGTAAAATTGAACCTTTTGCTTTACTACTAAAGGTATTGTTAATATCAAAAACCTACCTTGCAAACTACCAATATTTAAACAGTGTTTGAAACCGAAATTATTTATAACCGTAAACAGTTCACGTTCCTAAACTTAAATACTTAATAAATTATATTATTAAATGCATGCATTGCTAAATAAAATATATTTGTTTCCTACCCTATTTGTTTCTAACAAATACGCACAGAACACACAGGCTCAGGCCTACACTGAATAAGTTACACATTTATGTACACAAGGTTCGACAAAAAGACTATCTGACACAGAATACACTGCCTAATAAAGAATAAATTATTAGAACATTACGTTTACACAAAAAATACAACAAGAACACAATCAAAACTGTATAAAACACAAGAGAAAATGTATGCTCTTAAACAGCAACAGAGAAGTTTTGAACAACGCTCCGGTTCTCTATGAAAAGAGCCGCAAAATCAGACAGCGGCAGAGCCCCTCCTATAATGGCTGCTGCTGATTTAAAAGAACAGACATGTGTACACGTCCTCTTTCCCCGCTCCCCGCAAGAGCCGTCTATGCAGGGAGGACGACAGCGAAAGCGTCCGGCTGCGGGACTATGCCGAAAACATCGGGTGATCGCTATTAGTCGCCCCAAAAATATCTTTCACATAAGGATTCTACACATTATAGTTATATTATTGACAAGTTTAATTTGCAAATTTAGTGGGAGGGCTGTGCCCTTTTGCCCTCCCTGTACGAACCGCCACTGACATTGTGTATGTAATGTATTTATTAGTACCTCAGTAAAGTTGATTTATATATCCTGATGAATATTGATATATAATAAAATGTATTTAAGCATTAAATGATTTATAGAAAAAAAAGTGCATCTTAACTTAATGTCAACACCCTCTGCATATTAAATATAGATATAGGCAATAAAGATTATATTAAATTACATAATAAATGAAATATTCTCATCCAAAGCTGCGAGTGACAGCTAGTATTTAATAACATGCATGAATCTGTTCCATGTATATTAGAGAGCCCCTATAACAATATATATTGCAACGATTGAACTCTCTCGAAGAGTTGAGAGCATCCTTCCATCAGTTTATCCGCTGGCCTAGCAGGTGTAGCATCAAGACTGTTTTAGGCACTTGAAACACGCATTATGATTGCCTAATGCTGCAGTAAGGGTGGAAAGTTACTCTGGAACACCTGCACTACCTATATAACCCACAGTGTCTGGCTTTGCATTGTGCGATTTCCTTAGTGTGGATTAAGTTGTTGTTGAAGATTAGTGGAAAGTTTTTACTGTGTTATAATTAGTGTTGAACTCTATTACTTGACATTATTATTGCGTGTGGGAAAATTTAACTTAAATTGTTGTACAAGGGTACCTTGTTAATTACGACCTGTTTTTTGCAATTAATTAATGTTTTTTGCTGGTAATTAGTGACTTCATTGGTGTCTATATTTTGTTTTCCATTGTACCATACGACGATCCATGGGACCATCGTAACAATGTAAATAAGTACCATCAGTGTCATATTTTCATATAGGCAGACATGGTGACTGGTGGGGGTCATACTTTGTTTTTAAAAACACCATGTGTATGACTAACTTTTATAATTGAGAGAGAACAAAATGTAGATGCAAACACAGTTTTCTTAATACATATTTGTGGTGAAGATTCTTAGGTTGGTCAGAATGTGTGTACATATTTTTCAGAACATTCAAATTTTTTTTAGAATTATTTAAACATCTCCAGAGATACTTAAATGGAGAAAGCATAAAATATTTACAGCTCTTTTATAAATTGAAGTTTGAATATTCCAATGTCAAAATTAATGACAAAAATGTTGAAGATTTTAAAGACATGGAAAGAACTGAAAATAAACTAGAAAAACCTCAAGACTAAAATTTGAGTTTAAAACTAGTCTACCATCACCTTACTGATAATGGGTTTTTCACAGCCTTTCCAAACATATAAATCTGTTTGACAATGTTTTCATAAATAATAGTATCAGACGTATTATAATAGTATCAGAAATACTTAAAGGTGTTTCTGAAAACTAAAAATTACAAAAGGCACAGTATTGAGAAATATTATAAAACAATCCTCTGTGAATAGTTTGAGTCTTAAATCTCTTACATATGGGGAACAATTTCTTGTTATTGTTAGAAATTGTATTAATATTGCGACTTTTTTACTGTTTTGGCTTAGAACCACATTAGAACCTTAAAGCAAATCCATTGCAAGTATCTTAAACAGTTTCATTTTATATACATAAGGGTCGCATAGTATAAGCAGTTGAGATAGAGGTTATTGGAATGAAATGAATGCTATTAATTTTTCAGACAATCCACTGTGCCTTTAAACAGTTTACAAAAAATACTTAATTCTCCCTGTTGACCACTGTAACAAACTAAATTTAACTTTTGCACAATGTATTTAAAAAGTTGTTTTTGTATTATCTAAACTATAAAGTCTTTACTGATGTAACTTGTTCTAGAATCTTTCTTTAAAATAAGTTTTTATAAGTGTGCACAAAATAATACAAGTTCACTTCCCAGTAATGTCGACTACAGATCGTTCAGATGATGGGTTGATATTATCTGGATGAATACATGGGTCAATTTAAACTTCACAGTTTTCACAGGAATGGTTACATACAGTTTCACACTGCAAACCAATACTGTTACTGCTTAAACTGGTGTAGTAGGCTTACACATGTCCAGTTAGCTTGAAATGTCTATATACTCCTAAATGGACTATCTTGCACTTTGAAGATAGCACACAATTATAATAACTCTTGCAGTAGTTCTATGGGAATTTTTAACTTCCATTCACCACAACTGGCAGACCAATCGTCTTGGACCAGAACAGCGTTCACACATTATCGATTCTGAAGGTAAACTGACTTAAGGTAGAATGTTCAAATTCTTATCTTAAAACTCAATATCTTGTAATTTGATTGGTTCCTTGGTAACCCCTTTTTATGATCTTCTTACAGATAATAACTTTGCCTGTACAAGAACGCTTTGAAACAGAACAATTCATGTTCAAAAAACCTGAAATATTTTATGACTGATTTTATGGGCTATAAAACCTTTTTACTCAAAAAACCATTCAGTTAACTAATTTTTGAGTTTTCAGTTTACTGCTTATGACTGTCATCAGGTAGGTCTTTTTATTATGAGTATTTTGATACAGGTTCCATCTCAGAATTTCCCATATTTTAATAGTTATTCAAAATAACGTGTTTTTTTTAAGAATATACCATAAAATGTATGTACCCTTGCACACACATGGCTAAGTATCATTAAGCACTATTTCTCTACACTTAAAGTTACTTTACAAGTCTAAAATACATAAACTAACATTTTTCACATGTTCGTTATCCACTACTTTACAATATTCAAACCTGCAATCTCTACTTATTCATATACCTTCTTTATGCTATCATATGGCAATATTGTTTGCCACATTGTATATGCAATTAAAATGTCCATTCCAGTGTGTGTGTGTGTCCGCGTGTGGTGAGACCTAGATTATAAATTGCTTACCATTATAGATTCTAAGAAAATATTGTAAAATAAAAAATAAAGGTGTAAAATATAAATCGTTATTGCTGGGGGTGGAAGATTTCAGTCTGAAACTTCTGGATGGGGTCCTCAGTTCAAGGAACTGCCAGGAGGTTCAAAAATCTGAGTTTCATCTTATATCCAACCAGGTAACAAAAGTCATTTGGCATTACACCATACACCATACGCATATAGAAATCTTATAAATACAGGTTAATATTATTCATGTTTGCCAGGCTATTCACTCCCCGTATTACTGAGATATCAGTACTCATTGGGCTGCTTTGAAATCTTAAAATTGGTGGCAAGTAATACCAATTACTATCCATAATTTTCTCATGATGAAGAAGATTTGACCTAATTCTCTATAACCATTCAAAGGTTTTCTTTTTTCATATGTTGATATGATCTGTTGAAAAGGTATGCTGAGAATGCTTATAAGACAAGGTCAGTAGTACAACTATACTGTAGTTGGAACATTCCAACTATTCCATAGATTGAAATGTTACATTTTGTGGCTACTCCACTGACATACATTCTTTTCAGAATGTAACAAGAAATATACACATTATTCATGTAAATTATGCACAGGCATTATGCCACTTGAAATGAATAATTACACGATCTCTAAACTCTTTTTTGTGACTCTGTTACCACTGTTGAACTGTTACTGAATGAGTCTGTTCTGTACAACTTACTTTTATGATATTTCAACTGTTTCAACTTTTATCAGGATTATTTCTTATGGCAGTAAAGTGTTTATAATTTATTTGGTGTTCTCTCTGTATTGCAACTATTTTACTGATTACAGTATTTTACTACAAGTCTAACCACACACACATGCGCATGCACACACACACAGTGTGTGTGTGTGTGTGTGTGTGTGTGTGTGTGTGTGTGTGTGTGTGTGTGTTGTAATAAGTTTTTGGGTACAACTGTGAAGTTTTCAGAGTACTGAGAGTTCGTTCCTTAAGCCTGGAACATTTTCAAGTGTAATGTTTCAGGTTCGAGGAACTAAAAAAATGAGCCACTTTGAATACTTAAAACATGGCTGTACCCAAAAACCAAAAAAGAAAATCTAACCATTCATGTATAGTGTTATCATATTTGTTGTAACTGCATATATTAGCTTGGCTGAAAATAGTAGTTTAACCTGTGGATTCCGTTGATACAAAATACCAAAGCCTTTACATTTATGGGTCATTCCATGCCAAACCAAACAAACAATTTTAAGATTCAACCTGACCATTTCAGATTTCAATGAAACTTTCAGCAATCATTCTCCCTTATGATAGAAATGAGAATATATTTTTAGATTTTTTTTTTTATCTGTTTGGGTTTTGATGTAATTAATTTTTAAAATTTAGAAAAAATACCGTTTTTTTGGCTTTCATGAACTTTTAATTCTTGAATAACTCAAGTTCTATAAGGCCTAGAGACTTGCTTGGCCCCTCATTTTAAAGAGAATCTTACAAGGTTTAATTTGATATGCTACTTGACTGTTTCTTGAATTTTTTTTTTTTAAATCCAAAAAACATTTTTACATACATTTTTGAGATAGTGTTTTTTAAAATAATTGAAAAAATATGTTTCTTGTAATATTATAAGCTATAAATCCTGAAACTTTTAGAGCGTGATCTCAATGGGATATCAGGAGTTATAATGTACAACGCATCTGTAGGCTAATAATTTTTGTTTTGTGTTTATATGGTAACAGACAATTTGTAAAATCTACATTTTTTTGTTACTTACATCATACTAATATATAGTCAATCATTATAACAAGGAAGGTTACATACCTGGTTTTACATGATAAAAATAATAAGTTTTTTTCTTGGTTAGCACTCAGTCATTTTGTAATCGCACCAAAATACCTAAATAGATCTTAGTTCTTTAATTTAATATATAATTTCTTGTTTGCCTTTTTAGTTTCTAAGTCTGTAAGGTGATAAACTCTTCCTGTTGCTGTTGTAAGATCAACTTTTGTTAAAACTTTACTTTTGTGCACAACTAATATGTCAGTAAATTGTGGGTATTTGAAAGTGGGAGAAGGGCCATGTGGTTCCAAAAACTTATTTTTACTTCATCCCTTCTACTCCTAACACACAACCTAACCACCACTTGTCTGAGTATTGGCATGTGACAAAGCCAACAATGTCATTAGTGTCCAAATCAGCATCAGTGTCGTCAGCTGTAACTATTTCTACACTTGATACCTCTGAAAATGAGTGGCTTTTCACTAAAACTCTAGTCTCGCTTACAGGAGTGTAACTGTGAAATTGCTGAGTGCCCTTTATTGTTGTTGCTGCTTCAAACCGTCTCTTCAAGGTCTGTTCCTCTGCGTCATGTTCGTCTTTAGTGGAATACAAAAAACTGATGTTCCTTTTTGTTCATTGTAAACCATACGTAGACTGGCCAATGCTGCTAAACGTTTTACAGTTCCTCCTACACCGTCACATGCATTCTTTCCATGTGACGATGCAAAAAAGTTCCATTCAGCCTTAATTCCAAAATCGTTCTCATGATGGCAGAGATTGAGGAAGTTGGATTTGTTTTTGTACTGTGATGCTGCTCCGTCTGAAAAATAATGGAGTTTTTTGGGCTTATGAGGCAGGTTCTGTTTAAGAAAGTCAATCATGAGGTGTTGAAATAAATGAACAGCAATGGTATTGTGTGTCATACAATCAGAAATGATAACTAAGCTAAGGTATGCCAGCTTTTTGCTTTCCTCATCCATGTCGTATATAACAAACGGATGTATTGTTGCTTGAGCATTATTCCAGTGAAAGCCTTGTGCAGGATCTTGAAGTACAAATGCATAATTTTCAGCAAAATCACAAAGCACAATGCATTGGTTTTGAGGTAGATTTTCTTTTAAGTATCGCAAGTACGAAGACTGTTGAGTAGCAGTGAAAGAGTGTCTTAAGAGTTTTGGCAAACTCTGAAACAAATAATCCACAAACTCTTCGGTTTTTTTTTGTAACAGTTTCCAAGACACACTTGTTATCAATCTGCATCCATTGTTTGAAACTCACATTTTCAATGCTATTCAGCTCAAAAGCTCTTCAAACCTAGCCTTCAAATCGTCACTTCCTGGGCAATTAACACAATTTGTAAAATAACATTTACATGTTGGAGTTTTGCAAATTATATTGCTTGTTACATCTTTGTATGTTTTAATAGGGAGCTCACCATTTGTTAATTCACGTATTTTACATTGACCCATTATTAATTTGGCATTCTGATGTATTGTGCAAGTGCACACAGTGTGTGTCCCACTGGACCCAGGAAGAACACAATGGTTGGAACGAAGCTCAGAAAATTTAGTAAATCCAATTTTCTGATCTGGGTAACGCTCCTTGAATAGTACATGTGCTTCTCTTAATGTACTTAGAATTAAATACTTTTGCACATGTACACGTTCGCCATATTTTTTCACCGAAACAAAGTCTTTTTTACCTGGCATTTGACGACTAACTTCATCATTTTAATAGAAGTCCTTGACTAAGGCCACCGTTGCAGGGTCCAATGTTCTTCCAGGATTTGAGTCTGGGGATGACATAACACCTTTTTCATGTAACAGTTTTTTTGCCTTTCTAGCCATAAAGTTAGATACTCCAAATTCAGTTTCAATTGTTTTAAGAGTCCAGCTTTTGGGAAGTGTAGTTAGAATCTCCATTCTCACACTTTTGTCTGTAGTGTTGAACTTTTCTTTTAATTGATTAATAACGTCATTGTCATTATTTTTTACGCCGTCAGAGTCATAGGTACCTGGACTTAAATTTAGAACTTTTGTTTGGAAAGCTTCAGTAACTTTTGTGATCTTTTCATCTGGGTATTTTTTTTTTCACTTAAACGTTTTCTTTTTATTGGCGTTTCATCTATAGCAGCAAGACTTTTGTTTAAGGCTTCAATTGCCTCTACTTTCTCTGGAGTTGAACATGTGTTTTGAACTTGTACTTCAGGAACATTCAAATCATACTGCGATTCTGAGCTGTCTGAATGCAATTCTTCTTGCTCAGTTGGAATTTCTGATAGCTTTAAAACAGCTTTACGACAACCACAACATCTCTTGTCGCCTTCATGTAAATTCGCATTACGTTTTAAAAGATTTTCATTCACAGGTCTCAAGCTTTTTTTTGTAGTAATAATGACCAGCCTTTTAAACGGATTACAATATACTGAAAAAGTTTTGTTTGACTGGGTTCACCCATATTGTTATCACAGGAGAACACTTCTTTCACATCCGCTAAAAAAATAATAACGTATAAAAATCATACTTTTATGCAAGACTTTTTAAGTGACACTGCCAACAACTAACTGTTCACTCACTGAGATCTTAAAGGAAACTAAGCAAAAACTGAGCTAGAGTGGGCATGCGCCACACTCCTGTAAGAACATGAATCAGACAAGTCTGTACAGGCTTTCTGTGCTGTGCCAGAACACCTGTAATTGGCAGATATTTTATTCACAATGATCTTAAATAAGGTATGGCTTGATTATTTGTTTGTAGGTTTAGTAAACCTCTATTATAATCCCTATTGTAAATTGGTTACCTTAGAGCCTATATATATTTTTTACCTTTAAAAAAAAAATTAAAGATTGATTGCAATCTAGCCCTTACATTAAAACATTGTCATACGTTTTTTGGCATAACTCCTGATACCATTGAGATCTCACTTTAAAAGTTTCAGGATCTATAGCTTATAATATTATGTACAAGAAACATATATTTTTTCAATTAAAAAAAAAAACTTTAAAAAATGTATGTAAATGTTTTTTGGAAAAAAAAACACCAAACAGTCAAGTAGCATATCAAATTAAACCTTGTAAGATTCTCTTTAAAATTAGGGTTCAAGCAAGTCTCTAGGCCATGTAGAACTTGAGTTATTCAAGAATTAAAAAGTTTGTGAAAGCCGAAAAACGGTATTTTTTCTAAATTTTAAAAATTAATTACATCAAAACCCAAACAGATAAAAAAATCTAAAAATATATTCTCATTTCTATCATACGGGAGAATGATTCCAGAAAGTTTAATTGAAATCTAAAATGGTCAGGTTGATTTGGCATGGATAACCCTTATGATTGTTACTGATTGTGGTTATGATTATAGACTACGTGCTTCTTTCTACAATGTTTTGATTTTATTTAAGACATTGGACTACTTCAAACCAGTTAGGTATTTGGGTGCAAATTGTTAGCATGCTTGTTGCATTTGTTAGCACATGTGTGTATATTGGCCCTGTAGAAAGATTGAAAGTGCACTTTGCTTCAAGTTTTTCTTAAGTCGTAGGTATGAGGTACATTGAGGAAGATTGTAACAAAATCTGCTCGCCTCGCACAAGAAAATAAATTTAACATACTTTAGGTATTCTGTATTCATCACTGTTTTCTAAGATTTAAATTGTGTTGTATTAAAATTAAATGTTACATTATGTTTCTTATTAGAAGTATTTTGCTTTTGTAGAATAAAACCATAGAAAAATATGAAAATCCTAAAAATAAAACATTTTTAGTAAAATATCTAATAGTAATAATATACTCTAAAATTTTAGTGAATTTAATAGGAAGTAGAATAAGAAATTGCTAAAAAAAATGGCAATTTCCAATAAATGCTTTCCCACCTATATTTCCAAGTAGGTGCTTTTTACCACAGAAAATTTTAATTGATCAAGTGTGCCGTTTTTCCATTCACTAGGAGCATGTAAATCTAATCAGCACATATTTAAAATAAAACATAACATTCTTGTGTGGATTGTCACGGTCAGACAAGAGTTATTTGTTGTTAACATCAGATGTCCAGGAATTGAGCTGTTGTCCAATATCAAAAAGACCAGTTTTTTCAAACAGTGATATCTTCAGGAGTAACTGAAATAGTTTGGCATAGCTCTGCAGGTAAATGGTTACTTAGCAAATGAAATAAGAACTATACACTGCTTGGGTAGGCATCTTAAGGATTCACTGCTTGTGCAGTTATGTCTGCATAGGCACCACAAAGTGCAATGTTAGAAAGTCAGCAAAAATCTAATCTTGGCCACCCAGAAAAGTCGACAATTGCTAACAATCATTTTGAGGTGTGAAGACCATGTAGTTCTGTCTGAAGTAATAGTGATAATTCTGTTGATCGTACATTACTTGATACCACTACGCTAAGATGTGATCAGGATACACAAAACATATACTCAACATGAACAGAAAAGAAGAAGCTTTGAGATTAAACAAAACTTCATATGCAGGATTGAGATATTCTTGGAGCCATAAAGTGTCTACAGCTAGTAGGCACAAGGTGTCACAATGAAGCCATACCAATAAGAGTGGCTTCCACTCTATGAAGGGTGAAGTCAAAATGTATGCCTTTTTTAGGATGGACATACTAGATAACATCTAAAGTTTTCTTTTATGGCCAGCATTCTTGAACTAGTCTTCAGATGGTGTTGTCACTGCAGTTTTCCACATTTTGCAAAACTGTACATTATATTCTGTACAATGAGGAGGTAAACATTCAACCATAAACATTTTATGGAAGACATGTTAGTGTTAAACAAACATTTGTAGTAAATAGTGGTCACTAACAAATTGTCATTTACATTTAATTTATATTGTTGGTATTGACACACTGAAAGAAATTAATAATGTTAATGTGAAACAGATGTTGATATGTTTGTTTTCCATGTTGAAAAGCTACACATTTAAAGCTTAACGTTTCCTACACCGTTCATTGTTTTTCTAAAAAAAATCTAATAAACTGACAATCAAATAAAACTTGACTGTGCATGTTTTACTTAATTTGTTTTTACACTCTTGTCAAGGATATTATAATCTGTTAAAAAATACACTAAGTACAAAAACTCTGTATATAGTGAGAATAAACATTGAATGCAGTATTAAAAATTGTGGTAATGAACACCAGTTTCTTTCATGGTGGCGACTGTCATTATAAAAATTTCAGTGAACAATTTTGTATTGTAAATTGCCATTTTGTGAGTGAAATAAATAAAAGTACAACATGGATTATTAAATTCGCCTAGAAGCACAAATGAATGTGTTGTAAACAAATATGCAGAGAACTGAGAGATGTTTAATGGCTGCAGCTTAATGTTGACTTTGTTTAATTTTCTGGATGTTAGGCCAAGATCTGTCACCATTTGATCTTCAGTAAGTTGTCAACTAAAAACTGCGGTAGCCCATCTTCAATGGCTTTTTAACCCTGTGGGTGAAAATGGTGAGTTTGCTGACTAACACTCATTTCTTATGTCGATTGAGTTGGCTGGCAGTGTTTTTTATTGATGGAAATTTTGTCCACTTGTGTGGTAGATGTTTTCTCACAGCTGAAATAATTTACGAGCTGATGTTTTTGTACCATGGCAGCTTCTTTATTTGCCACCATGTCCAGCTAGATTTAGATGCTGGGACAGTTCTACGTCCTCTGGGATGCGGTGTTTATATCATTATAAGTATTATCATGGCCAGAGTTTAATCTTACCTTGATTTTGGTTTCCAGGTGTTAGCCCATAGTTTGTTATTGTTTGATTAAACTTCAGTAATGCCATTATAAATTTTATTGAGACAATTTATAATAATCTTTGATACCTGTTAGGAAAGACAGAAGGAGAGGGAAGCTGCACTGGTACCTTATTTAGTCACCTCTAGTGACAGAAGAATTACACTGTGAACATCTGCTACAAGACACCAATTAATAAACCATTTTGCCTGTTCACATAATTGGTCAAGATCTCTGCCAATTTTAAACACCGCTAAGTAGCCAGAATAAGTCAGAAAATTCACCATTTTTGTGATTGAAGTAGAGTATCATAGTTGTAATCAAAATATCTGCTGTAGCGGTGTGGTTCCCAACTTATGATGCCAGCAAACCACTGAGTCAGAAGTTACATAATGCGTGGACCTCTCTTATAATTGTCTTCATACCACTGAGGAAAGTACAATTTATTTTGTATTTTTTTAACAAAAATCAATTTTATTGTAATTAACTGATATTAAATTACTCTAAGATTTTCACTCTCTTACTTAAAATTAATCAGTGTGATATTTAGGCTTGCATTTGATTCATCAACTATCCAGTTTTTGGTATGATACTGGTTCTAACATGCAGTTGTATATTATTGTTGATGTCCAGTCTATCTATTTAATAATGTTTTATTGCTTTGTTTAGCTGTACTTTTAAAGCAGACTAGATGATTTTTTTTTATACTTAAGACTCGGTTGCTCTATGCATCATTTGGTATGTGTGTACATGTGTATTTGTGTTTATGTGTATATATAAAACTATAAAAAATTAAAGATTGCTTTAAATATGAACAGGGAAGTCTTATTTATGCGGATATACAATTGTGTGTGTATTATGGAAAGTAAGTATTACATAACACCCTTCCAGGTTGTATGATAGGGTGCAGTTTTATAGATATATTTGTTGTAATGGTGTGATGTTATTATTAAGAAATTAGTCTCTGTTCTAACAGAACAAATGTGTAACTGTTTTACAACCCACAGCTGTGTACAATGCTGTTATCATTGTGTGTTTTTTAATTGAATGCTACAGTAAAAACATGTCATATTAATTTTATTATTATATTTTTTCTAGGAAATCGTAACTGGATCCATCCACCAGATGCTTTACAGAAAGGTCATATAGCATATCTAGTCAAGGTGAGTTAACTTCTTTTGCAGTATTCCATTTATAGTAGACTTATGTATATTAAGTTTTCCTGTTTGTGGTTTATTTAATAAACAAACTAACATGTAATTTTTTTTTGAAATATGGCTTTAGTAATTCAAAACAAGATAGTGCTAGGAAACAGTTTCAAAACATAAACACTTGATACACAAATAAAGGACTAGAAATAAAGTAAAACAAACACCAGGTATACAGAATTAGAAAAAAAAAGGAAAATGGCTATGAAAAATTTGATGAGTAATAGCACATTGACAATTGACAGTCACAACTAAATGATGTGGTGAAGGAAATTCAAATCCAAAGTAGAAGTACAGTCCTGATTATCCATGGTAATTGAGCCATAAAGCCATAATTAATACGGAACTATAAAACTATTCCTTTAATAATCCTTGATTCTTGGATTTCCTACAGACCCACTGTTATCCTTGAACTGAGTAAAAATCTATTGTAAAAATTATGATGTTTGAAACAATAATGAAAATGTATTAACAAGACATAGTACTTACATTGACTCATAATGATATTATTTATTAAATAAGAATATTCATTTTTGTACAAACTCTTATAGAAACATTCGCTTCCATTCAAATATTTCATCTGTATTCACACATTTCATTGTTTGGTTACAGTTAGTATGCCTACGGTATAACATGGTTGTCATATTATATATGTATATATATTGTCACCGGACAAAAGGCTTGCCGCATGACAAATGGCGCCAATCGTACACTTTAGTGTTTTTGGTGGCCCTAAAAAGGACCTGCTGGCAAGAAAGCTGAAGTTGGTCGTGCCGCGCTGAGATGTTCGGCGGCTGCGCCCGCTGATCGTGGCGTACTGCAGTCCTCCTCTTCTTTCAGCACCGGTTGTAGAGTCGGCTGCCGGCCCAGCGAAATCCATCGCTGGCACGGAACTGGAGGGCGAAGACGCAAGAACGCCGGTTCTATTCTTCGGCCGTTCCTTCCGGCTGACTCCGCACCGATGTCGTCCGAGAGAGGTGAGGGTGAAGTGCGTCCGACGGCGTGGCGATGAGAGTGTGTCCAAAATTTTCTGCCAGCCTGGGTTTTATTAACTAACCGGGATCACTGATTGGCTCGCTCCGAATGCTGATGCCGGAATGGCTCGCTGTGTCCACCGCTGGTACCGGAGAGCAGATGTTCGCATACCGCTGCCGTCACAACTCCACCGGGTCTTGAATGCTCTCCGGTAGCCAGCCTACTGCTCTTCTCCGAATCTTGTAGAGGTGTCTGTTGGGCGCCATGTTGATTGGTGTGCTGGCTGGTGTGGCTGGATCTTGCATCCGCAAGATGATCGTCACCCCACATTGGGCGCCACTTGTCACCAGACAAAAGGCTTGCCGCATGACAAATGGCGCCAGTCGTACACTCTAGTGTTTTTGGTGGCCCTAAAAAGGACCTGGTGGCAATAAAGCTGAAGTTGGTCGTGCCGCGCTGAGATGTTCGGCGGCTGCGCCCTGCTGATCGTGGCGTACTGCAGTCCTCCTCTTCTTTCGGCACCGGTTGTAGAGTCGGCTGCCGGCCCAGCGAAATCCATCGCTGGCGCGGAACTGGAGGGCGAAGACGTAAGAACGCCGGTTCTATTCTTCGGCCGTTCCTTCCGGCTGACTCCGCGCCGATGTCGTCCGAGAGAGGTGAGGGTGAAGTGCGTCCGATGGCGTGGCGATGAGAGTGTGTCCAAAATTTTCTGCCGGCCCGGGTTTTATTAACTAACTGGGATCGCTGATTGGCTCGCTCCGAATGCTGATGCCGGAATGGCTCGCTGTGTCCACCGCTGGTACTGGAGAGCAGATGTTCGCATACCACTGCCATCACAATATAATAGCCCAGAATCTCTTATTCACACCCTCTAATTTGAAGCAGGCAATTCAACATCCCTCTACATTAATGAGTTGTGGTCAAAACTCACACTACATCACACTGTGGTCAAAAGATTCAAGTATCACAATTCATAGAGTCAAGAGTGCAACAATGATTTGAACATGGGAAAGAAATGGAAAACTGAAGTGTTACAAATGTGGGAAACACGTGGACATCATCTTCAGGGAGATTTTTGGAAGAATAAAATACAGAGAGAAGAGTGTGAACATACAAATTGGGGAAACTCCAGAACAGCACACAGTGCACACGTCATAAGACCAGTGGAAGCTTGATTGTTAGTGGATTTGCTGAAGGTAATTCAACATCATTTACAGTTGGTTGACATGGTCGTTACAGTGTCCATTGTGTACCCTGATTTAGTCAGCCACTGCCAGCCTCAATTTAGCTCTTGTACCATATAGACTTTGACTGGAAGCCCTGTCAAAATGTTAGGAAATGTAGGCATATGTGTACACCTAGGTCTCTCGAGTTTTGCCACCAGATGGTCATTTCAGACATTGTTGATGAAGTGATTCATGGCACAGACAATATGAATACCTTCGGATTTGTTGTGGACTTCATTCAGAATGTCCTGAGCATTTTTCCAAGAGAAGATAAAGTTTTCCACAATTGAAATCATAGGAGTGACCAACCATTTGATCAAGCAAGTGGTGGAGGACGAAAAAAGAGTCAGCAGGTGCAGAGAAGAGGAATTCTTTGTGTTACATGCAGAAATGGAAAAAGAACTAGTAGATGAAGTACCAATTTGTTGTATGACAACAGAAGAAGTGATTGGAAAACCTACTATGTTTGTCGAGGATCTTGCTTGTTCCTGAGTTAATCAGTTAAAGGGAATGCCGGGGAGAGAATTTGCTGAAGAGGAGGTTACATGAGAGATTGTTGATGAGAACCAAACTGACTGGGAAGGCCCAAACACTGTGAAAAAGGGAATCAGTGATGTTGTTCAAGATCATTCACTTAGACCACCTCGCCAAGTATTACTGCAGAGACAGTTTGCCAGTTCAGGAGGAACAGGCTTAAGGTACGGGCAGTACTATACTGAGGAAATAAATAGTACTGCATTGGTCAGTGCGTCTGTGATTCTGGACACACAGATGTTCTGGTGTGTGAGGCTGTTCCAGTTATTTGGAGATGATTCTGTGCGGCAGAATTTCATAACTTTCTGGATTGTTTGAGGCATTCTGCCCCTTACAGCACTACTCAGCTGCTGTACCAGTATTGAGGCCCACTATCTCATACAATACAAGGTGGCAAAGGTATAAATACTGGATTTCAAAGCAGCCTGGTTATGTTACACTTGGCAATATTTCAAGTGAAGTTCAAAATTATTGTTGCAGTTTAGTGAGAAGTGATATTTGTGTTAATTAGTGTGAAACTATTGTTTGTGTCTAATTAAAGTTTGTAATTAGTGACTTCAATGGGGCCAGTTATTCTGTTTCCACTGTACAACATGACGATATGTGTGACTGCATAACAATATTCCTCTTGTTCTGACTTGCAAAGACTATTCAGATACTTTATCAGCCCCCCCCCCCCATAATTGGGAATTGATTGTCAATGCATTACAGCATCCATAGTGAGTAGAAAAGAAAGTGAGAGCACTTTGCTAGTTACTGTGGTTTGCCGCAGCATGGTGCTAGCATCGCCAGTTATTGTGTGCGTGAGTGTGACGCTCACAGATAAGTTTCAATCAAACACAGTTCTACTTATTTCAAACTGTTGTGAAATGTTTTATGTGTTGTAATAATTAAAATGATACAAAAGGATATATAGTTTGATACAAATGGTACAATGATTTGTAGTTTGCAAATACAAAAGGATATGAGATTTAAACAATGTACTTACCCTAGGCTGTCAGCAGTTTGAAACCTTTGAAAATTTCTGAGAGGATTTAGCCAATTTTGTACTGGTCATTTACCTACATATTTCCTTCATACAGAAAAAGAATTGGCATGGGAGATATGTGAAAATTACCTTGCCTACAATGTCTAGTGTGTGTTCGCTTATGCTGTCCGTTGCGAGCACATTAATTTCTTTGATTTCATCAAAACATCCCCCCACATACTGTTTGGTGAAGTGAGTTTTATTGTAACAGTTGTTTCTACTTGCAGCAGTATATATATAAACACTATTTGAAGGGTGTGTTGAATGAGATGTTTCTTTGATGGTTCCATACAGCAAATTGTAATATTTTATTTTTGTCCTCATAGTAGCAGGTAGGTTAGGAGGATGCTTGTTCCTCAGTGTAACAGCACAGTCACCACAGTCAGTAATTCTAGATGGTTTTCTCACCATGTATACTGCCAAACGATACATGAGATATTCTTTTGGAGCACCAGTTTTAAGCTCAGGTAGTTCCTCTGCCCAATTATAGCATTCCAAATCGTTTGAAACTACCTTTTCCTTGATGAGCAACTCTTTCTTGAGTGCTTTGTTTTCATTTTCTACCTCCTTACACATTTCATGGATTTAGTTTACAAAAAAAAAATTGAGTGGAGATTCACTTTTCGGTTCACAATTTGCTCCTTTTGCTAGTCTGCAACATATGAAGATGTAGAAAGTCAACTGTAGATGGATGGTCATGCGATGACAAAGAGCGGAGAATCATGAAGTGGCCTTCTAGAGGATCCTGATTGATTTTTGCAGTGAGTACATATTTAAAATTCTTGCTCACAAATATTTGGATACCTCCAGAGTACTTTTTAGAGTAACTCTGAGTGAGTCCTTTCTGAGGTGAAAATGTTGCTTTCTGAATTAAGAATTTGTAGAACTGTCAATAATATATGATGAGATGCTGATGCATTGTAAAGTCCCTTTGTAGGAATTAATGAATTTAATGCATCGATAAGATCATTCATGTCTCTGCTGAAACTTTCTTTCTGTTTTCCCACTACCTACAAACCCTTCACAGTTCATGTCATGATAAAATTTAATTTCATGTTGTTAATAGATAACTGGAATGCCACCTTGCATTCTTATGTTGGAATGCTGTAGGATTGAGATGGGCTACTGTTACTTTAGGGCATGTGTCCTAAGTCCTGTGTTTCTAGTTTGTATAGTAGTCTAAAGAATTTGTAACTGACAGTGTCATTGTACAATACTGACATTTTGTCATGGGAAAAGTTTCTCACACATTTTATTATGTGAACAGCATCTGAGAATGCCCAAATCCTTCTGTCTCCGTCTGCTGGATTCAGAATACTAAATTTAATCTTACCTCTTTTCCCACAGATTCCTAAGTTTGCCCACACCTTTTTATTAGATTCACCACCATATGATGTAAATCCAATTATTCTTACACCTCGCTGCTCTACTACAAGGTAACCGGTAACTTGTATCAGAATTTTTTCCTGAATACCACCCAGGGTTGCATTCCAACTTGCGTACACTGCTACAGGCTGTATCCAGTTGAATAACAGAGGCACAACATGAATACCAGGGCATGGTTCACCAGAGAAGTTTTCATGTCCATATATGTATAATCACCAAACTCTACAAAGCCATCAACTTTTAAAGAGGCTATATTAAACTTCATTTTGTGAAATATTACTACTCCGAGATGTCTATTTTCATCAGTTTCTTCTTCCAGAAACTGCATTAGTGTTTACCCCGTATGGACATTTCAAACCTTTACAGTATTTTCAGGTGGTGTTCCGACAGAAGTGGCAATAAGTCAGGTTGCAAGCAATGTCTGCATCTTTTGGGGGATTTTATTTTAAGCAGCAAACTTTCAGGTTCTGTTTTTTACTTGGATTCTTCATTCCTCTTTCATATGAGTCACATTCCTTCCTGGCAAGTTTCTTTTTGCTTTGTTCATCCAGTTGATCATCTTGGTGTATTCTAATCTGGGGGTGGTCTGAACTCATTTTTTCTGTCACATAACAGTTTGTCAGATTGCTTTTTTCTTAGCTTATTTGTACTTGTTGCATTTGCCTTCTTGCAGGCGACTTTTGGAGTTTTAGAAGCTTTGTCAAATATGTAGGCAAATTCGGAAAGATATGAGGTACCGTGCCAGGCTTTAAGCTCCCCATCTCAGTCTTGGAATTTCGACCTTTGTATTATTCACAACAAATGAATCTGCTTTCAAAATCAAATCATCAGAAAAATGTACTTGACAGATATAAGATTTATGTGTAATACATTTGTCCTTCCTGGGAATTGCCCTCACCCACTTTGCAAACTGATCTTCATCTCTTGGAGCTCTAAAGAAATGGTTTACTTTGTAGGAATCTTTACCATATCCATTCCTACATCCAGGTACAAAACAGGGTGGCATTAAACTTGCAACTTCTATATGAACTGCACTACTACATAAATCTTTTACACACACTGTTAACTGAAACTAAAAACCACCCGTATATGAAAAATAATATATACAAATTGTTACTATAACCATTCACACATTCTAAGCATTTTTACTATATATCATCACATGTTTATTACTCAGAATGTTTGTAAATTACTCAAACCTATAATTAATTGCAACTGAAAACAATATAAGTAACAAGACACACGAACACACTTTTAACAACACATAAACACAGCTCCTTTTTGCACATGGCCAATAGGCTTAGACAGTGGCAGCTCGTACAGGGAGGGCAAAAGGGCGCAGCCCTCCCACTAAATTTGCAAATTAAACTTGTCAATAATGTAACTATAATGTGTAGTATCCTTATGTGATAGATAGTTTTGGGGCGACTAATAGCGGTCACCCGATGTTTTCGGCATGGTCCCGCAGCCGGACGCTAATACGACAGCCCTCCCTGCATTGGCGGGTCTTGTGGGGAGCAGGGAAAGAGGACGTGTACACATGTCTATGCTTTTGAATTAGCGGTAGCCATAATAGGGAGGACTCTGCTGGCTGTCTGATTTCGCGGCTCTTTTCATAGAGAACCGGAGCGTTGTTCAAAACTTCTCTGTTGGTGTTTAAAGTGCATATATTTTCTCTTGTGTTTTATATAGTTTTGATTGTGTTCTTGTTGTACTTTTTGTGTAAACGTAATGTTCTAATAATTTATTCTTTATTAGGCAGTGTATTCTGTGTAGGCCTGAGCCTGTGTGTTTTGTGCGTATTTGTTAAAAACAAAAAAATGGCTATAAATTCAGTAAGTAATATTAAACGTTTGATTATTTCAAATTCACTTACTTATGAAAAGAAAATAGAACTAAAAAAATTAGGGCCACAAAACCCAATTTAGATATCACACAACAAAATTATAAAACGGACAGGCCAGCATCAAGTAAAAAAAACTACACAAGAAAATTTAATAGAAACTGTTACTTACATGTTGATTGGATATGTGGATGTGAGGTGATGAATTCCTTTTTTGTTATGTATGTTTGTTGATGAACCTAAACAGTGATTCAACCTGGACTGAAAATGGAATTAAGGACTTGAAACATTTGGGAGACAAAATTAAAAAACATAAAATTAGTGAAACTCATATGAACAATTGTATTGAATATTCATTGTTAGGAAAAGTCAATATTAGTTGTCAGTTAGACAGTGCATATAGATTAAAAATTAAACAGCATAATGAAGAAGTCTCTAAGAACAGATACGTCCTAAGTAAGTTAATTGACTGTGTAAAGTTTTGTGGAATATTTGAACTAGCTTTAAGGGGACATGATGAAACAAACACATCTGAGAATCCAGGTATTTTTAGGGGCTTAGCAAATTTAATGGCATGCCTAGATAGCACCTTAAGAGAGCATATTGAAAAATCGAACTAGGGTTTTCGTTGGTCTTTCTAAAACAATTCAGAATGAAATTTTGGATTCTATTTATGCAGTGTGCATTGGACTAATAAAAAAAGAAATAAATGAAACTGACTACATTTCAATTGAAGCAGATGAAACCACGGATTGTGCCACTTTTAAAAAGCTTCTTCAGAGGTTGCCGCTGGTAGCGCTGTCCGTCCTGTTGTGGGCGGCGGAATCGAATTTCGAACAATGTTTTGTGTGTGGGGCGAGATATGTACAAATGGTATGAATTGAATGGAAAATTACATGAGAGATTTATCAGTTTTGTCAGTCCACAAGATCACTCCTCTGAAGGTTTTAGTAATACTATTTTTGAAGAATTAGTAAAATTAGAACTTGATAAGATGCCTAGTAAATTATTGCAAAAAGTTATGATGGGGCAGCAGTAATGAGTGGAAGACATAACGGTGTTCAAGCAAAATTTAAAGCCGTGTACAAGAATGCCCAGTATATACACTGCTATACCCATCAACTAAACTTAATTATTGAGCGCGCTGCATCACAAAACAAGCAAGTAAAAATATTTTTCTGTAATTTAGATGGCTTTACAAGATTTTTTTCAAGATCTTCCAAGCGAACTGCCATACTTGATGAAGTAGTAAAGAAACGTCTCCCAAAATGTTCTAATACCAGGTGAAATTTTAAATCCCGTTGTGTGACAACAGTATTTATTCATAAAAATGACATTTCCGCTGCTCTTGAAAAAAATCATAGATGATGACGAGAGTGACAAGTGCACTGTTCAGAAAGCATTAGGACTGAAAAACACATTAAATAATGATTTTAATTTTTGGTTAACATTTTTCAACAAAATTATGCCAGCCTGTGACATTTTGTTTAATCAATTACAGCAAGTAGAAATTGACAGTATTAAAACACACCAGTATGTTGCCTCATTCAAGTCACACATTCAAAATGTCAGAGATTATACTGATTTTGATGCCAGTCTGTTTGCAACAAATGATTTTGGAGAATCGTATCAAAATCCAAAAAGGTCACGTTTTGATGAAAGCAAGAAGACTGCAGCTAAAGAAGTTTGTGATATAATAGTTACCAACATAGACGACAGATTTTCATTTTCAGACCATTTAGCAATAGCAGTTTTGTTGCAACCAACCCTGTTTTCTAAACATCAGCTTATCTTTCCAGAAACAGTTACAAATTGCTGCTAAACAATATAATTTAAATGAAACTGCATTAAGACGTGAACTGGTAGTTCTATACACCAGGCCCGACTTCACAAAGGCAACTGGCGCATTGATTCTACTCAATTTGTATATGAAAACAATCTAGTTACTGTTTTTCCCGAACTGGTAAAACTATTAAAAATTATTTGTACAATCCCTATGACTACAGCAGAAAGTGAACGATGTTTCTCAACTGTCAAACGCATTAAAACATTTACGCGTAATACAATGAAAGAGGACAGACTAAGTGCTCTGGAAATGTGTTCAATAGAAAAAATGTTACAAATAACTCCTAACTTCAATGAATTAGTTATTGACCATTTTGCCAAGCAAAAGGAGAGGAGAATGGATTTCATGTTCAAGCAAATAAACTAATCCAAGGTAGGGAACAAATATATTTTATTTAGTAATCCATGCATTTAATAATATATAATTTATTAAGTATTTAAGTTTAGGAACATGAACTGCTTAGGGTTGTAAATAATTTCAGTTTCAAACACTGTTTAAATATTGGTAGTTTGCAAGCTAGGTTTTTGATATTAACAATACTTTTAGTAGTAAAGCAAAAGGTTCAATTTTACAATTATTTCATCATAATAGCAATAATTTAGTTTCTACTGGTGACTTTTGTTACATATGGGTCCAAAAAAATTTTGCCCCCCCCCCCAAGTCAATAACGTTACCAGCCACCACTGGGCTTAGAGTATCAACTACAACAACAAGCTATCATAGTACCTAAGTTCAACATGTTCAGTGCTATCCCTATTCACAACTATAGCACACCCAGAGTGCTCTCACTTTCTCTTCTACTTGCTATGCAGCAGCTTACCGACGTACGGCCTATGCGACTTATGACTATGATAAGATAATGGTAAATAAAGGTCTTGCCATTTTAAAAAATGGATTGGGATGTAGACAGACTTTCCAAGGTCGATCATCAAAATCAACATGCTGCACACTGCTGTTATGAACTTGACGAAGAGAAAAAAATAATCAACAGTTCAAATGACACTCAGCATGTTCTTCAATAAAACTACTCTTCTAGAAGCCCTTCCAGCCACAATTCTCTGATAATAATAACCTCGATGACCCACAGCCAAGAATGAGTAAAGAATAGTCAGGAAGTACAATACTAATGCTACTTGCGTAGTAGTACAGAATTAAATTTTTGTAATGCTTGACTCAGTTTTAACTTTCTAGTTTTGTATCATATATTTTGTGTTATCTTTTGTATGTTTTCATGTAGTTATTGTTTTGGTATATTTTTAAAAATTTTGTTCTTTATTGTACTTTGGCTGTATCATAATAAATCAACGCAAATGGGAAGAACAGCAGGAGAAGGCACATATTGGAGTATCTGAGGCATATTGTTGGGGGTGTGGAATGTTGTCAGTATTCACAGGTGAAGAGATTGGCTCAGGGCATGAGTAGCTGGAGGACTGGATCAAACCAGTAGGCAACCGATTACATATGGAAAGAATAAACCAGTTATTCTATTTGGATAAAAAGCTAAAACAAAAATGTACTAACTAGAAGATGGACATGTATTTTCCTATCCGTGTTTATGACACAGTCCTAAAGGTATTAAGCGTTAGAAAACAGCAGTTGTAAATAAGGTAACTTGCATTAAAATTCATGTGCATATGTCTGTAATATAGTTTATAGGCTTAAGTATACTATAATTAGGCATATGTACTAGCCCCGACTTACCCAAATCGATTTACGACAGGTTGGCTGAAATGAAACCTAGTTGAAAGTGATGACTGTATTCCAAAGCATTTGTAATGACAAAGTATCGAGCGGAATATGTAACAGTTTGATTACATACATACTTCTATTACTGGTAGTAATACCAATAAGTGCTGATGAAAGATGTTAATAATATTTGAAACACAAATTCTCAAAAACGTATACGGATGTAGATAGCATAAATTGCTATTGCTTCTGGAAACAAGCGATTTTAGGAATTACACAAGGAAAGGTGAAACTATGTATACAAAATATTATGAACGTTACACCATTATTTTAAGAAAAGGTGTATTTAATTAGAACAGTCATAGACGCCCATAAAACTGTTGGCTATCTTTAATAGTATCTTCTGTATGTTTCTACTATTGGTATTGGTTGGTACTATTGGTATTGGTTCTGCGATTGTTATTGGTATGAAGTTTTCTGCAATTATTTTGGTTAGTACATTGAATTTTATTCCTGTAATATAGCAGCCATGATGTTTTAAAGTAAGTAACAAACTCAAGTTCAGTAAGCTAACACAGAACTGAATATTTATAACTATTAGAAATATCTAAATTTGTAGTTAAAATATACAAACTATTAATAAGATAACAATGCAGAATATCTAAAACAGTGGTTCTCGACCTGGGTGTTGAGAGCAATATCTACAGGTGCTATGAAACTCTGAGGAAAAAAAAACAGTAACTTTTGACCGAATGAAACAACTGAAGAAAGAATGAAGAACCTTGAGTTATGGCTCTTTCTATAAATTACAGCCGTACTCAGTATTTAGATTAAAAGTATGTGATGTAGTATAGTAATAATGTAGCTCAGTTATCATCAAATTGCATGGCATGAGATACCAGTACTTGCAAGAACATTTTCAGTGGCTTGCAAAAGGTTTTCTACAGTCCACAATCATTGCCAGTTAACTTTACCAAGTCAATCTTCAATTCTACTTACCTCTGTATAGCTTCTTCTCGAATTTCAAGATGATTAAAAGTAAGTACGGGAACAGTACATTTGGACAGTTGTATTCTAATGGCAGTGACTGACTATTCACATAATATAAACAAAAAAGTTGTTGATGAAAGCAAGTGCCATCCTTCACAGAACAAGTAAGCTTGTAAATATTTTTCAGTGCAACACATTTTCTTGTATTATTTTAATAACAGACTTAATTTTTTCTAACCTAATGATTCCAATCATTTTTAGTTCCATGTCATCATGTTAAAAACATTTATGAACATCTGTAACAATAAATTTTGTACATATTAATGGAAAATATTAATAAATAAAAGACTAAATGTCTAAATTAATTATTCCTGTATATAAAGTGTATTTCAGTTGGGTATTGTTTTATACATTTGAATTTTCCCTTAAAACATAGTTTTTTAAACACACACACACACACACACACACACACACACACACACACACACACACACACACACACACACACACACACACACACACACACACACACACACACACACACACACACACACACACACACACACACACACACACACACACACACACACACACACACACAGGTGTGTATACTTTACCTTGGCATAAGTAGCTCACCGCATATTTCCAAGTTGGGAAAGTAGCTTAGTGACTTGTTTGGTGATCAATATGTAATCTGTGACTTGGTGATCATATGTGACTTGTTTGGTATAACTTCATATGTCAATATTAATATATATATATAACCTCTGCTCAACAGTCCGCAAAGGACCAAGGCATACTGCATGGCTTTTGTGTTTGATAGGACAGTTCCATAGCTAGTACAACGCGTCGCCAACCGCTAGTTGCGGTATTCACAGCCAGGAGGCGCCGCTGTTATCTCAGTGGCTACTCAATTTTGCCTCACAATGCTGAGTGCATGCTGTACCGAGCCTCTGCCGGGAATTGAACCAGAGACCACAAGCACATGAATTATGCGTGCTAGCCACTAGACCACCTGGAGGCTCAATATTAATACAGTATATAAATAGAAATTAATTACTTGTTCCATGCTTATAATTTCTTGTGATGCTGCCAAATTTATCTGCACATTACAGGGTCTCAGTAATGCAGAAACATTGGGAACATTGATCTAAAATAAGTAAATAAATGTGTGTGTGTGACATCTTTTATGAATGTCATGTTACCAGTATGTGGGTAATCATGTCCTCTATTTATGGTATATGTTGCTAATTATACTGAGGATGGTCTGCAGTGGTGGGGTGAAATGTCTGTTATATGCGGCAGTAGTGGACCATGGCCTAAACCTAGGAGAGTTGTAAATCAAATTCCAACAAAGTTTTGGTAACATGGAAGAGATCATAAATTGCTGAACTAGTATAGTTTTCATGTGTTGCACAAATTGATTGATTTATTATTCTGTTTTGTTTATTTTTTACAGTTTTTAGGTAACACAGAAGTAGATCAACCTAAAGGTATTGAAGTAGTGAAGGAAGGAATTAGAAAACTCAAGTTCAACCAACAGTTACGGAAGTCAGAAGGAACAAAAACACCAAAAGTTGAGTTAACAATTAGTATAGATGGCGTCGCTATACAAGAACCAAAAACTAAAGTTAGTATTGGCTAAAGTATTACTAAATCATGAATGAACTAACAGTGTTAGTAATTACATATGTCGACTTTTTTTTTGTTTTTACAGTAAATGCAAGCTTATGGACTAACTATAGCCATTGCTATTTGTTAATATGAAATTGATTTGAGATGAAACATACTATTTACGGTAGAACCTCTGTTAAACGAAACAAAGGTGGCCAAGGCGGTTTCGGATAACCAAAATTTTGGATACTAATTAAGATGTCATTTTTAAAGTTTGGGGTAAAATAACTGAAGGCAATATACAAAATTATCAATAGATTTTAATAAAAATCAAGCTACATAAAGTCATTTTTTAACACCAGTTGATTTTTTTTTAATCTTGTATTTTCCTTTGCTTTTTTTTCACACCACTTTCTTGCAGCAATATCTCGCCATCACTTCATTAGCAGAATGTCAGAGGGCTTTGATTCTTCAGTTTGTTCAACGGAAAACGATATCTGAAAATATGAATAAAGTTTTGTGAGAAAAACGCGTACTTCATATATAGCCTAATGTAATGGCCTAACCTAAAATAAAAACTCTTACCTCTAAGGCATTAAAGATCTTGTCAGCGGTGTCATAGCTGCTGCTCTCTACTATCATCATCTTTGTCGTCCCTTTATTGCGTGAACCAATAAACACAGCCACATTTACTTACTCGTTTTGACATGTCTTCATTGTTTTCTTGTTTGGCATCTTCGTAGCATGCTCTTCAAACTTATTTTTCATCTTGACCCTGTAACCCCTCTTTCCTTTTTATGCTATAAAAAAAAATCCCTAATTTTTTTTTTTTTTTTTTTTTTGAAAGAGAGGCCACTAGTTATTTAAAACTAGGCAGGAGCCTAGAGAAGCCAAAATGCGCTGGGTCCAGTATGACGGGACTTGCAATTAAACTTGGTTGTTAATCAACAATAACAATTTTTATTCTTGCCCCATAATTCATTACATGCATGTGTAAATTACAATTCCCCTGAGTGACAAGTATAACAATAAGCAATAAATATCAATATAAATGATTAATAAGTAGTGTCAACATGTTAACAAATCAGTTTCCATAAGCCCATATTAATTCATCCCCTATATACATATATCAATTTGGTTCCTTAAATTATATAAATAAACAACATATATCGGGCAACATCCTATAAATTATATAAACCCCCCCCCCGAATAACACTTAACATTAACATCACATATTGAAACATAGAGACACATATACATATAATATCATCACACTAAATCATGTTCGACCTGGCAGACAGCCTGTATACTCGATAAAGCCCCAAAAACTGCAATCATAAAATTTAAACTTCCAGCCACAGTTGGAATTTAATCACTTAAAACCCCAACCCATTTACTCCATTAAAATGAAACCCAAAAAAAATATTTTAAAAACCGAAAGGATGATAATGACTAATAACAGCAAGATAATAGTGGCCTGGCAGCCCATATGAATTTATAACATCTAATAAATTGCACATTATAAGTATATGAAAATCTTTAAGTTTCTTTGAACTGTATACAAGTGGTAAAAACCCTTAACACCTAAGTTTAAACAATTGGAATAATTTTCCAAAATGTTAATTGTTGTGTTACAAATATAGATGTATCCCTGTATCAGGAATTCGTTCTTTAATGATAATGATTTAATTCAACAGAGAGGTCCAGCAAGCAAGTCAGAACCCAAGTTACAATAATCAGTAGCATCAGTATGATTTTACAATCTCAAAATTATTGGTATATGCCCACAAAAAATAAATTTTTAATGTCAGACATCTGTGTATAAATAATTTTAAAATAACAGCATGTTGTATTCTGGCAGCTGTGGAAGTGTGCCAGCATGTGCCAAACCAGGTCAGACAGGTATCCGGCCTGCATAAAACTGTATCAACGTGTGCCTAACTTGTGCCAAAAAAACCATGTGAATTTTACGCCAGAAAACAGCCTGAAAAACGAAACCCCCAGCCCTTAAATGTTAAACCAAAATAAGCATAATATATGCACCCCGTCCTGAACCAGCCGGAACAGAACCAATAAACACATGACTTAAATTTAGATTGTAAGTATACTAACTCTAAGGCCTTTGCAAAAAATTATGAAGAAAGCCAAAATGAGCTCTGGCATGCTCCCCCAGTGCAGCGCACAATTACAAGAATAGTACGTTAGAATTATGGAATAATTTCATAATAGTTCAAATAATGTTCATAATGAATGTCCTGTTGACACACACTTGATCGGACTGTCTAGCGGCGTAAGCACATGGTTTAAAAAAGGAAAACGGTTTGTAACACGGATGAACGGCAGGCCAGGCCAACGAAAAATAATAAAAGTTTATATCACCTCAATTGCATGAGTATAGTTGCATCTTGCAGTTGGTCAGCAAGCTCCCTCCTCAGAACAGGTGAGTGTTGGATGGTTCATGACTGGTGAAGGCGTCAGTACACCAGCTGAGACCAAATCTCCGTCTGGGAGCGAGAACCCTGAGAATTCACAAAGGATTAGAAATTCTGTTCACTAAAATATGCACCCTAGTCAAGGTAATAACCTCAGAACGGGGCTCCCGACTAACTCAAGATAAATGCATAAGTTTTTGTTTTTTTTTTTGAAAATTGCCTGAGGAGTAATTAAGTCTACAAGGTGATAATGAACTCACTAAATAGAAAAAATAATATTAAAATGTGTATAGTAAAGAGTCACTCGCACTAGATTTAACAAGTGCCGACATAATCAAACAGGTTGGCCTCACCACGTGGCAACACAATTATCGTAATTTGTCAGAAAATGACCTCACTAAAAGCACTTACAGTTACATACAATTAAAAGATTTATCGTGTTTCATCTAAGGGTGGTCTCACAATTTATTTTCAACTGCCATAATTAATTAAAAAAGAACACTCTTCCAGTCCAGTGCGTGTACATACATAACCCACACGATTCAACTCTGTCTATACGTACTGGCTTTAGTTATAATTTTATACAGCAATTTAACAAATGATTACAGTGACTATTGTACAATAATTAAGAAATACTGGCTGTATATACTGAAACATCAAATAATTCTCTCACAATACACACTCGTCCGATCGCACCACGTACATTCTCCTCTCGCCTTCGGCTGAATATATTTAAGTTTAATTATTCTCTTATTATTCAAGCATTCTATAGCATACTGTAAATCACTCACCGGGAAGTCTCGAAAATTTAGCTTGCCATCAGGGTGAGAAGAAAATTACCCAATTATTGACTGTCCAAGGTCGGGAGCTTGTGATTCCTTCAAAGTCTGCGTCGAACTGCGAGCTACATCAGCAACACAACGAACGGCTAACCGCCCCGCGAGATGGCGCAGGCTGTCCAACAGTGCCGTCCAGATATCGGCGTTCTAATCGACATTAAGACCCGATATTATTATTGAAAAATGAAATTTTTATACCTTCGATCGCCGGGTTATGCAAACACCGGCACAACCCAATCAGAAACAGTAGAAACACCAACACCAAATCAGCTGCCACAGTTTGCAAAATCTCGTGATTTGCAATGAATTCTTTTAATTACCTCCAATTTTTCTTCAATCATTATCATGACCCCTTTCTGCTTTGCTGACATGACGCACAATTTATTACATGGTTATTATACTAGTTTTCGTGTTTTATCCAGAAAACAAATTTTCATTGTAAAAATCGGGATTTTTTTGTTTGTCAGTAGTTTCGGTTAATGGAGGTTGTACTCTATTACCAATATTTTCATTTTTTTATAGTGACTAGTATTTGTAGTTTTTGGTAGTCTAGTTTTTGACAGCAGTGGTGGTTCTAGAGCTTGTAAAGTGGGGGGGGGGGCACCATAGTAGATGGGAATAAACATAATATTTGCATGTAAGAAAAGTAATTTGTAATTATACATAATAAGAAACAATATATATACAGATGAATAACAAACAATATATGAGCAGATGATGATAGTACGTTACCTATAAATTGAGTCTTCTGTTGCCTATCTTTGAAAATTCCTTCACTATTTCGTCAGGATCTTGTAACAATTTTTCACTTAGCTCCCGCTCAATAGAGAGAAGTGTTAAATTCGAAAGTCTGTCTGTCTTCATTGTTGACCTTAAATATGTTTTTATACGTTTCATAGAAGAGAAACTACGTTCTGCAGTCACTGATGTCACGGGTAGAGTCAATACAAGTTTTATTAATGTTAATAGTTCCGGAAACACAATCTCCATTTTCTGTAGTTCAAAAAATAGTTGTGTAGTCGAAGCTGAAGTCATGTTGTTTTCATGAAACATGTTCCTAAGTAGATCAACTTCTGATTTCAGTTTGGTTCTATTTTTAAAGAATGCCTCGTACTTTTCTGCAAATGCTTCAATATACTTGAAATCCAGGAATGAATTACTCTTGGCTTGGGATTACATGCGTCTGCAGCATTACAAACAAAGTCGTTTTGCTGAAATCTAGAGCTGAATTCTTCTTTCATAGAATCTATAATTTGAAAGTAAGCTTTCTTATATTTTGTCTTCAAAGGAAGAGAGCCTACTTCCCGGTCCCGGTCTTCAGATGAACAAGTGGCTAATGTTGTATAGTAGTCACTCAGTTTTTTAGGTACTACAGTTTTTCTAGTATTAAAGTCTTTTGGCTCTTCTACGTCTACGTTTTCAGCAAACTCCCTTGATTTATCCCAAATTTGGTTGAAATAATCATCCGACCTTTATCTTCCAGAGTGAGAATGATGGACTTTACTATTTTAACAGCAGTACCAAATTCGACTTCCTTTTGTTGTAACATCATCGATAAACCATTAGTAAGTTCTAGCAAGTCACTAAATATATGTAGTACAAATATAATTTTAAATTTACAGAACTGCATTAACAACCCCTTAGCTTCCGCAGCCTCTCGTTTATTGTTGGAAGTTGCAAAGTACTGAAGTACTGATTTGGCAGATGCAAAACAACTTTTGAAATACTTAATGCCTCTGTACTTGCAAACCCAGCGAGTGTCACTCTGTAATGGTAGTTCTAAACTTCTTTTGCCGGGATAAAGTTCTGTTTGCGTTTTAATAAATTGATTATGTCTTAATGAAGAGACAGATTGAAATGCGTAAATGGCCTCTAGTAAACCAAATGTGTCACCAACAATATCAACTGTCTTAGAAACATCAACTAGTACCAAGTTTACACGATGTGCATAGCAATGCACGTAGACACACGGGTTCTTAGCTGCTTTACGAAATAAACTTTGAACACCATTTGTACCTCCAGACATTATTGAGGCTCCATCATAAGCGTGTGCAATACATTTCTCAGGGACCAATCCAATCGAGCTAAGGTGCTCCAAGGCTTTATCAGAAAAAGCCCTAGCATTTAATTCATCTAACTGAATGAAACTGCAAACCGTTCTTCAACACCATTTCCACTAACATACCTAATACAAGCAGACATCTGTTCTAATTTACTGGAGTCTCTAGCTTCATCTAAAATCAATGAGAATATCCCATCATTATATGTGGTTTCATTGACAATATGTTTTAATATAATATTAGCCGACACGTCTAATAATTCGTTTTGGGAATCCTTAGATAAGTAAGTAGCATTTCGTGGCAAATTATCTAAATTATTTTTAGCTGTTTCACTCTCTAATTTTACTAGTTTTATGATTTCCAAAAAATTTCCCATATTCACAAAATTTGATTTTTTATCATCACTTTCAGTCTCACGGTGACCTCTTAGGCCTATGTCCTGTCTAGCACATACAGTGGCAACAGCAGACCGATTACATAATATTTCATCTCTATTTTCTGCACTGATCATAGACGTGACAGTGCCATGTTGTTCACTTATCAAAAAGCTGTTCCATTTAATTAATGACAGCTTGTGGCACTCACTTTTTTCGTGTTTTAAAAGTTTGTCACCCACATTTTTCCAATTTGAAAACCCAAGTTTTGTAAAAGTTAATTCAGTGTTTCCAGATATAGGCTCAAAGTGGCGACAAGGAAAGCAGTAAATGGCATCCTTTTGCTCAGAGTACTCAATAAACTTAAACTTGTCATACCACGCACTGTTAAAGCTTCTTACTTTATTATTTATAATTGTTTGCTTGAAATTGGACTTACAAGGTTGGTGGGGTCCGTCTTGAATCGATTTACTAATATAATTTGGAATTCCTGCACTACGAACACTAACACATGTCTCACTAGATAACGGCACAATATTAGACGTACTCACAGTGTCGTCGGCATATTTAATTTGTTTTGGTGTTGGTGTAACACAAGTGTTATCTGTACTTTCGGTACAGTTACCACCACTTCTTTTCCTGTCGAAGAAACTAAATAAACTACTTTGACGACTAGCCATGTTGTTTTGTTATCAACATAATCACCAACACTATCACCAAAGAACAATCACACTTCATGCTGCAATGAGATGCACAGCTAATGTACTAACGCTCACAATCCCATGTACTAAGATCACGTGATTTTCACACGCCAGGGTCTGGTCTTTCTCGTTGGCTTCGTGAGACGGAGAACTGAGGTAAACAACAGCTGATGTTTACAACATCGGTGAACAGTGTTTTACTGAATCCAAACGAATGAATTTTATACCTACTTTAACAGAGATGAACCGACGAGATCAGCAATGCTTGGTAAGAATGTGGGACAGAAAAAAATTGCATTTACCACTGCCACCTTGCGGTCAGACAGACAGTGGAAACTTATCCGGTTAATTCAAATGCTAAGGCGCGAATGTCCAGTTAGCTGCTAATCCAGCTAATGTCCAGATAAGCTTCCACTGTCTGACCGCAAGGTGGCAGTGGTAAACGCAATTTTTTTCTGTCCCACGTTTTTACCAAGCATTGCTGATCTCGTCGGTTCATCTCTGACTTTAAACACATATGGTGCTGCTCAGCCGATGTGTACGTTACACCGTATTTCTGAGTGATAACTTTTTCATGTATGTAAGTCATCATGCATCGTATTGTGTGCAGTTTCATACATGACTATACAGTCACCCATGCTGAGCGGTTTTATCAAAACAAACGCACTTGTACACTTTCACTGTAAACTTTTTAAAATCTAATAACATACCACTTAGGCAAAAATCTGGTATAATTTGACCATGAAATAGTGATATACAATTTGATTTATACTTTTTAGATTAAAAACTTCACATCATTTACATTTTGAGAAATAATTTATTATTACCATGGAAACAGTATGCTAATAAAAAGTAACAACAGTAGCCTGTTTGGTACTATGCAGTACTTAAAACACTCTGGAAGATAATTAAATCCATTCTTCACCCCAGTGGCGGCTGGTAATGTTTTTGACGGGGGGGGGGGGGGGCAAATTTGTTTGCACCCATATGTAACAAAAGTCATCAATAGAAACTAAATTATTTCTATTATCATGAAATAATTGTAAAATTAAACCTTTTGCTTTACTACTAAAAGTATTGTTAATATCAAAAACCTACCTTGCAAACTACCAATATTTAAACAGTGTTTGAAACTGAAATTATTTATAACCCTAAGCGGTTCACGTTCTTAAACTTAAATACTTAATAAATTATGTTATTAAATGCATGCATTGCTAAATAAAATATATTTGTTCCCTACCCTATTTGTTTGTAACAAATACGCACAGAACACACAGGCTCAGGCCTACACAGAATAAGTTACACGTTTATATACACAAGGTTCGACAAAAACACTATCTTAGACAGAATACACTGCCTAATAAAGAATAAATTATTAGGACATTACGTTTACACAAAAAGTACAACAAGAACACAATCAAAACTATATAAAACACAAGAGAAAATATATGCACTTTAAACAGCAACAGAGGAGTTTTGAACAACGCTCCGGTTCTCTATGAAAATAGCTGCGAAATCAGAAAGCGGGCAGAGCCTCACTTGTAATGGCTGATGCTGATTTAAATGCATAGACATGTGTACACATCTCTTTCCCCGCTCCCCGCATGACCGGCCTATGCAGGGAGGACGACAGCAAAAACGTCTGGCTGCGGGTCCATGCCGAAAACATCGGGTGACCGCTATTAGTCGCCCCAAAAATATCTTTCAATAACGATACTACACATTATAGTTATATTATTGACAAGTTTAATTTGCAAATTTAGTGTGAGGGCTGCGCCCTTTTGCCCTCCCTGTACGAGTCGCCACTGCTTCACCCTGAAAATATAGTTGTTTACTTCTAGAAGGGTCATGTATTGCACAATAAATCACTGATGTTATTATGATTCCTCGTAACATTCCTGTATAGTCTCCAGAACTGTTCATCATTTTTTCCTGTATGGTGAGCAACTTTGCATCCTTGGTTTCAACATTCATATTCACAAACTTCAATAATGTCCCCTGTCACAATTCTGTTGAGAGATCGAGAAAATTCAAAACAACACTTTTTTAAGTTTTATGAACATTAATCAGTTATTTTAGTGTTAGTTTTGTTGTGTGTCCACCTTGCAAATCTAGTCTATCTATGACAATTCTATTCTTTGAAAGTTGTGAAAATTTATATAAAAGTTCAGAAAAATATGAAATATATTCAGCACAAACAATTGGTTCAAAATGTTGAACTATTTCATCAGCTGTTTGATAGAGTATCAGCTTTTTCTTTCTCATCTTTCTTCTTGTATGCAAGAAGTATTTCTACATTAATTTCTGTATTGTTGCTCACAATGTTGTTATTTTTAACACTGTATCTCTAGTCAGGGCCGTCCCTAGGGGTCTAGGCGCCCGGGGCAATCTTACGTTGGGCGCCCCCCTCCCGCCACGGTAAAATCGTCCTGACCACAGAGAAGAGAAGTTCTCTTGCCTGTGTCCTGACCATGCCAATCTAGACTGGTTTTTATTAAAATATACTGACTAGTAGTCATGAATGTTAGGTAAATGAGAACAGAAACAATAAAAGATATTTCATAGAACGTGATTGTATTTAATTATTTATAGCTAAAAGTAAAGATATTGAGTTTTTTATAATTTGTTAATTATTGAGTAGGCCTATATACACAGAAAGGGCTTAAAAGATATAGTATATTGTGTTACGTGTCAAATTGCACTTTAAAACAAAATTACATTCAAAATGGAGATTAAATCAAAGCATTTTAAATTAGTACGAGAACAATATTACGGGTCCGCCTTTGCTAGTATTGCTATATACTTTAAATTGGAATTCTTCTTGCTTTCATTTTTGCAAAATTGGCAATAATGTCATCCATGTTGAGTTGTTTGGTGACTTCATTCTCGATGGCAAGTATTGCGAGCAAGGATAATCTTTCTTGCATCATTGATGAACGCAAGTAAGTTTTTATTAGTTTTAATTTGCTGAAGCTATGCTCACAGGTTGCCACTGAAACTGGAATAGTGAGGAGAATACGGAGGGAAATCCACAGGTTAGTGAATAGGTCTCTTCGATCAGTTTTCTTTATAATTCTTAAGCCTTCCAGAGAAGCCTTTCAATTTGCTTTTCATTTGGGGTTTCATTTGTCAGAGCGTTTACACGTGAAAGTTCATTGTAAAGGTCCTTGCCATTTATGTCAGAAACGTTATTTACAGTAAGGTGATCTTGCAAGCTGATGCAAAGTTCTTCAAGTTCTTTCTCTTCTGGCAAATGCTTCAAATCAAATAAAAATCCCCATTTTGATTTGTGGATAGAAAACTTTTCCACCTATCTTTTAAAGACATCAGCATTGTGTCTACCAGTGGCAGTCTCTTTTAAACATATCCTCAGGGGTTGGGTTGTATTCATCTTTACTTTCATAAGAAAACATGTTTTTCTTCATCCTTGGTCATTTTGTCTGAAATGTAGAATCAATGTCAAGGTCTTTGGCTATTTCTTTTGCTTTTGCTATAGAATCATTCAATCCACTTTCTCGGAACTGCTTTACAAAATCCGTGCAAGCCTTTAACTGGTTTGTGGCCGAAGCAATGTCAGCACTTTTGTTCTGGAGTGTTTTGCTCACGATGTTTATTTGAAACAGTAAATCGTGCCATATGACTAAGCACACCAGAAAAGTAAAGTCTTCCATGTGAATCTGCAAAGACTTTCCTTCTGATGATATTGTAGCGTCATGTGAGTCTTCACTTAGCTGTTCTAGTGATTTTATAACACTGCCATACTGGTAAAGAACGGCAGAGACAGAATTAATCTGTGCTTCCCATCTGGTTTCACATACTTGCTTCAGCGTGAAGCCTTGAACATGCTCGCTTACTATACACCAACGCTTTGGGGATCCTGCAAATATTGTGTATATTCGTTGCAAAACACCGAATAGTAGTGTAGATTTTACCGATGTCTTTGCTCCGTCAGAGACAACTAAGTTGAGACTATGACAGCCGCAAGGCATATAGAAGGCTAACGGGTAGTTTGACAATATCCTAGCTTGAACACCTTTTTGTATTCCAGCCATGTTGGCCCCATTATCGTACCCTTGTCCTTGGCAGTTTTTGAGATCAAGTCCACAAGATTCAATTTCTTGATTCAAAAGATTTGAGAGAGCTTCACCTGTCGATTCTTCAGCAACAGTATAACCTATGAAGCTTTCTTGGATGACTATTTCACCATTAGTTTCATTTTCTTCTTGAACATAATGAATTGTTAGTGACGTTTGTTCCTTTTGACTGACATCTGGCGTACAATCCATGATTACAGAAAAGTATTTTGCAGAATGTAGTTTTTTGATGATGTCTTCCTTGACATGCTGAGCAAGTAGGTTAATAATTTCATTTTGGATTTTAACGCTTAACATTTGGACTCGCTGTTCTTTAGCTTCGATCTGTCGTAAGTGTTCTTTCATTGTCGGGTCAAACTGCCCCAGCAACTAGATGAGGCCAAGAAAATTGCCATTATTCTTTGTGAAAAGCTTTGTTGAAGATCCTCTAAAAGCTATATTATTTTCGGCCAGAAACATTATTACTGATATAACTCGTTTTAAAATACTTTTCCATCTTTCTGTTTCAACATTTATTTGGTCTATTAGCTGTTGATCAATAGCTTTATCTCCCTTCAACCTTTTCTCGGCATCAATCCACTTTTGAGTGTTAAGAAAATGTCCAGGTGATGTCTCGTGCGATTTTGCTCGTTCACAAAATTTTCTCTATTTGTTAAATCCCTCTTTCTTTCCAAAAAAAGATTGAATGGAAGGTTCAAATAAACGACAAGGCAAGCAAAAAGCTGCGTCTGCCGTTCGAGAGTACACAAGCCACCTACGTTTAATTCTTTCACCATTTTCTGCAATTCTGTATTGAAATTCATTGGAAAAATGGCATTTGTCAATCTGTGGGTACTCTTTATCATTTGCCAAAAAAGGTATTGGCTCCATCATTGCAATAATGTCTCTTTCTCTCACTGATAGGTGCTCAGGCCAAGTTGATGGGTCATTGGATAATTGACGTTCAGAAGTAATAGATTCAGATTCACAATCAGTGAGAACATCGTCTACCTCAAAAGTATGGGTAGTTTCATGTTTAGCTGTCAGTGGATTATCTTGAGTGTCTTGTTTGTTTGTACTGAAATTTTTGGAATGGTGAGATTCTACATTATTAGTTGAATTACAATGCAGTTCGTCATTTGGCAGAGCTACAGATGAAGACGAGGTGGGCATAAAAAAACTTGTTAATTTAGGAACTTTACTAAGCAGTACTTCATGAGCTGCTTCAGCTCCCCTTCCCATTTTCCGCCTTTGAGCCCCTGATTGCTTTGAGGACATTTTTCTTATTTGAAATCTTGGGATATATTGTTCAACCAAAATTCAGTCAAAAGTGTAAGATCTTCATTTTATTTTAATAACTGGAAAAGAAAAAAATGTCACAATCCTCATTGAATAGGTTAAGGACTTTCACAGTTGGCAGTACAAAAAATAATTTAGGCCTAACATAATAATTTTCAGTTAAAAAAAACAGAGTTAATTCTTATTTATAGTTAAACAATGATACAATTTCCAAAATGAGCTCTCAACCCAAAAGAGCGCAAATTACGCAAAAAAGATTTAACCTTCTATTTAATACTTTTGAAAAGTATTAAATCTACGTTTAATTCTTTTTAAATTTAAATCGAAATGCACTTTTAAAAAAGTATTAATTTCACGTTTAATTCTTTTTTACAATTATTTTATCGATGCGCACTTTTTTAATCATTACTTTATCAGAGCGCACTTTAAAAATGATTAATTGCATGTTTAGATCAATAATTTTTAAAATACTCGATTAAACAGAGGATATTGAGCATTCACTATTATTTCACCTGCATCTCGCACATTAAAATTATTATATAAATACACATTATATTATGTACATGCACGAACACAAAAACAATATACACTACACGCTCGTTTTTATAACATACACTATATACGCGAAATTTTACTAAAACCTATAGTGTAGAGTGATGATCATCTAATATAAGACGACAGTAAAGAAAGCATTTCTTAGAAATGTATAATAATATTAAAATAAAAAATATAGGCTAATGTAATAACTGGAAACTCATTGGTTTCCTTCTGTTTATTTACTAGGACATATTTTTATTCTAGAAATGCTTAGGAATATGCAATATTCATAAGTCAATATGCATAATTATAATAATGAGAAAAATATTTAGTAGGCCTAAATGTATCACGTAGGCCTAACTTACCTTTCTAGGTTATGTATACCACACTATAAACATCCACATTATACACACTATAAACATTAATATTCACTATAATACACTAACAAAATACAAAGTAATAAACAATATTTATACAAACTGGATAGAATAAATAAATTTTATAAACTTCAAAACACGAAAGATTTACTGAAAATTTGACGTAAACAACATCGAGTACTGTCAGCTGTCAACCTACCAAAATTTCACAAAGAAAACAGTGTAAAATCGGCCGCGGTGCGTGAATAGACGAAGCGTCGTGCAAACGTAGTTGGGACCGCAGCGGGCAGCAGAGATTAACATTCGATTCTAGTAATTGGAAGCGTTTGGTACTGGTACTATTACAAGCCAGTATATTATACGGCATAACGACGATATATGCGAAATACAAATTTCTTCGACTCGTGGCGCCCCCACCTGACGCAGCGCCCAGGGCAGCTTGCCCCCCTGCCCCCCCCCCCCCCTAGAGACGGCCCTGTCTCTAGTCACTAGTAGTTGCTGGTAACTGTTGTGCATGCATTGTGTTGCTATGGCAACCAGTTCGTTAACACTAGCATATCAGAAGTTAATTTTGCATAAACCCATTCCATTCTATGTAGAACAATTCATATAGATAATATGAACAGTGACATAGAATATACAACATTTTCTCTAGTAACATAGTACTGAAAACTCATCAGATATGCATCCATAAATGTATCAATAAATTATCAGTGCTTTGTTATCCATATCTTTATGACTATCATAAAATTAAATTTTTTTAACTTTATTTTTACCTGATTCATATTTCACTTATATGTAAAGTGTCATAGTGGTTTGTGAGAATTGTTAGTATCTAATTTGTTGTATCTAATTAATACCTGTACCTGAAACCAGTAGTTTAAAATTTTTAGTTGTGGAAGTTATAATGTATAAGTGGAAAATATAATTTGGAAGTAGCATATTATAAAACATTACAAGAACAATATATTTATAAAACATTATATTTTATAGCGTATTATGCATCAGTATCCACTTCATCGAATCTCGTACTGTGCCGATGACAAGGGAGAGAAACGTTTCTTTAGTTTTATTGCTAAGGAATCTGCAGACAGTGAACAACATTCATGCTTTGTTTTCGTAAGTGACAAACTTGCAGAGGAAATCACGCTTACAATTGGACAGGCTTTTGATCTTGCATATAAGTAAGTGATTTGTTTTTATTATGAATATATTTCGCATAACATGCGTTTAATAAATTGGTGTTTGATTACAAACACTTCCTAAAATTAATAACTCATCTTCGAGTTTCTTCTACGATACTGTGGTAATGAAAATTACATTATATGAAATTAAATTGTTTGATTATGATGCAACTAACTGTATTGCTACTGTACCAACTAAGCATATAGAAAACTCCTATAAGCTAGCAATAACGTAAATGCTTGGACTAAGAATTGAAAAGTGATTACTTTCATCACATCAATTAAATTGATATATATTGACATTGTGAACATGCCATAGTAACGGTTTATATCCCAGTAATTGTAAAGAGTAACACAGTGAAATATCTTGAAATGAATCGTGATGCTAAGCTCTTCCGGAATATATTCACAGCTGCCACCAATAACAAATTATTGCTTTATAAACAATTACAAAGGCCCATTTGGGCTTATCATGTACACCTTTGGAGCTAAATATAAAAACAATACATACCACAAAATTCAGGTTTTCCATAGTAAATGTTCCTTGGAAATTTTGAAATAACTGTATTTGAATAAGATTCAAAGTGCCTCCAGTAATAGAAATAGTAAAAAGGGGTTTGCAGTGAAGCATAAAGAGAGACAGTACTAATACAGATGCTGAGACTAAACAGCAGGTCTGAAAGTGAGCTGTGCTAATATTCATTTAGCCCACGTTTTGTCTACAGTCCTAGCCCGGAAACATAATACTGTTACACCAGTCTCACTGATGGTCGTATGGTATAGTGGAAACAAAATATAGATATCAATGAAGTCACTAATAACCAGCTTTAATTAATCACAAATAACAATTTGTAATCAACTCGTAGAATGATTCAACTTAAATTTGTCCACATCCAATAATAATGTCAAGTAATATAGTTCCATACTAATTATAACATAGTAAACACTTCGCCACAATACTTTGAATCGCACTTCAATAAATCACCACTTATAACTGATTTCTAAGTGGTACCTGTTGCCTACTTATAGTCTGCAGATGCTCCATAATTTGCGTCAACAAGCACTCGAAAAGACTAGAGCATACTTGACTGCGGTCTTGTCAGAAACACACACCTGCTCGGCTGGCCATAAACACATAGAATGTTGCTCATGTTTACTGTATGAGAATGTTACGTATTGCATAATACTGCCCCCTCCTTAAGCCTGTTTGTTCCGAACTGGAAACCGTCTCTGAAGTAATACTTGGCCAGGCAATCTAGGTGGACAACCTTGAATTTTCGCTGTCCTTCCTGTTGAATCCTATAGACAACATCATTGATTCTCTTTTTAACAGTGTAAGGTCCTTCCCAGTTAGTATGAAATTTAGGTGAGCGACCACGATGGCGCTTTGGGTTGAATAACCAAACCTGGTCTCCTTCTTGGAAACCCACACTATTGCTGCGAATGTCATACCGAGTTTTCATTTTATAACTGGCTATCTTCAGCCATCCTCTTATCAAGCGATTCATTCCTTGCAGCTGGTTTTCTAATTGCGATGAATAGTTATGTGGGTCTTGAGACTGGAGTCTCAGGTGATCCGAACATCAAGTCCCCAGGAAGATGAATCTCTCGGCCAAACACCAATATTGCTGGAGTCATGCTGGTTGTGTCATGTACTGATGACCTATACGCCATGGGGAATAGTGGTGTACTTGGTCCCAGTCTCTTTGGTTCTCATCAACAACTTTCGAAAGATGCTGTTCAAGTGTCCTATTGAACCTCTGAACCATTCTGTCCTACTGAGGATGGAGAGACATTGTCCTGGTTTTTCAAATCCCAAGTAGACAGCATAATTCTTTAAACACTCCTGACTCGAAATCCTCCCTTGATGTATGGATTTCTGTAGGGACCCAAAACGGCAACAGAAGTTGTGAATTAACACCTTTGCCACAGTGGTAACATCCTGATTTGGAATTGTGTAAGCTTCTACCGACTTAGTAAAGTAGTCACCTATAACCATGATGTACTGGTTTCCATTGTCAGTAACTGGGAAAGGTCCTGCAATGCCTACGGCAATTCTCTTGAAAGGCAGTCCAACATTACTTTCCCCCTGCTTCTGATTTGTGGGCTCCTGCTTGCAGCACACATTTCACATGTCCGACACCATTTGTCTACGTTGTGGTGAAGATGAAGCCAATAGAATCGCTTCCGTATTTTGTCAGTGGGGACTATCAGCTGCATGACCACGTCTCGTCCATCTGCACTTTCCCAAGACCTTCAGCACTTCAGAACCATGGCAGATATCTTGCCAATCCGGGGGTGACCTCTCTTGCTGTCAAAATCACTCCAGTGTCTTAATCAGTCATCTGATCTTGTCGAAAATCTTATGTCGTCCAGCCATCTGGCAGGAAATCTACATTGATGGTGTGGACGTGTTCACTTGCATTCTGTTCTTCCTTTCTATGGCAGTGTCAGCGCAGTCTTCCGGGCATGGTCTTCGAGATAAGCCATCTGCATTACCATGCTGGCGCCCCCATGTATGTTGTACCTTGAAATTGTACTGTTGGGGATGTTCGAGCCACCTTTCCAACTGCCCTTCCAGATTTTTAAATCTCAAGAGCCATGCAATTGCGGCATGGTTGGTACGTAGTGAAAACTCCCATAGATGTATTTATGAAAGTGCTCCAAAGCTCAGACAATTGCCAGCAACTCTGTCCTTTGAATGCAATAATTTCTGTCCTATTTAGAAAGCCCCTTGCTGTAATATGCTATTACTTGTTCGTCACCGTTTTGCACTTGGGACAAAACTGCTCCTAGACCAGTATTGCTTGCATCAGTGTTGACGATGTACCTTCCCATCGGAAACTGGGAAAGCAAGAATTGGCTGCGATCATAATGCAATTTTCAAAGTCCTGAATTTTTTATCACACTCTCTCGACCACTGGCAGTTTATTTGTATTCTGTTAGCTCCTGTAGCGGTTTAGCAATGGTAGCGAAACCTTTTACAAAACGTCTGTAATACTAGCATAAGCCCACTTTATGTTTACTCTTTGGAACTGGTCAGTCTCTTACAGTGTTTATTTTATTGAAAGCCATAGTAACACCTGCTGCCGAAACCAGATGGACAAGATACTGTACTTCCTTCTGGAATAGTGAACACTTCTTCGTGCTCAGTTTTAGTTGGGCACCATGAATTCTAGTTAGAACCTCCTTAAGGTTTTCCAAATGGCCTTAGAAAGTCTTTCCAATTACTATGACATCATTTAAATAAACAAAGCAAGTTTTCCATGTCAGCCCTCGGAGTACCGACATCAATCTTTCAAATGTTGCCGGTGCATTACAGAATCCAAATGGCATGACGTTAAATTGGAATAGGCCACTTGGGGTCGAGTATTTTCGTTGTCTTCTTGATGAAGACCCACTTGCCAATATCCACTCTACAGGCCCAATGTGGAAAACCACTGAGCTCCACACTGTGTGTCAAGTGTATTGTCAATGTGAGGTAGTGGATAGCAATCTTTCTTTGTAACGCCATTCAACCTCTGGTAGTCTGTACAGAAACGTAATCCACCGTCATTCTTTGCTACCAGCGCTACCGGAGAAGACCAACCACTTGATGAAGGCTCAGTTATTCCTTCTGTTAACATGTCATGTACTAAATGAGACATTTCCTCTTCCTTAGCTAATGGAGGTCTTCGAGGAGGTTGATGTATCAGTGTCGAATCCCCTGTATTTATGCCATGTTGTACAAGCGTGGTTCTTCCCAGTGACACCCCAAACTGCAAAAGAATCTTTAAATTCATGTAAACACTGTCTTAGTTCTTTTACCTCACCGCTTGAGAGATCATTAGAAGATCTGTTCAACAATTTCTGAAGTTCCTCTGGTAATTTTAAATGTGTCCGAAGCCTTGGATCTTTGTTGCATCATTCCGGCTACCCAGGCCACAGGAGACATTTTCCTAAGTGCGTATTGCTTTGTAAAGTGGCAGCTTAATCCCAAATTATTCACGACTCTAATAGGTACATTTCCGGTTTCGTCAGGTTTTACTAAACTTCTGTTAATTAGTATGCCCTGTGTGCTGACTACCTGGGGTTCAAATATAGAGCACTTGTGGCCATTAGTGTCTGCCTCACTTCTAACCATGATGATCTTTTCGGAGTTTGGCGGGACAGTTATGGCCTTATTGTTTTTGAAGTCGACTATAAAAACCATAGGCGTTCATAATGTCCACACCAATAATCACTTCATCCAAAATGTCTGCAACAAGTACTAGATAGTCAGTCTCAAGTATACTGAGGCATTGGCATATCTCCACTTTTCCAAACAATTTTACAGGCCGTCCAGTAGCTGTTCCCAAGCTACAAGAGCACCAGATTGGCTTGAAATGGGGCACACAGTGGAAACTGTTGTGTCTGTGTCGACTGTAATCAAGGTTGGCCTTTCTTGAACGATTCCGGTAGTCACCAAGCTCCCGCTGTTTTTCTGAAGTGTAGAAATTGTGTATTGTCTAGGGGCTTTGTCCTCTAAATGTAGGAATCTTGTAGATGTCCAGGTTTCCCACATCTATCTTTCTTACTTTATTCAGTGGCGCTGATCGGTGTGTGTCTGTTCCTTGTTCTTCCTCTTCATCATCTGTGCCATGTGCGTGCCCAACCAGATGCTGACTTGGTGGCCTCAAATTGCAAAACATGTACCAGTGCGTCTGTACTATTCTGGTGTCTTGCCATTCGTAACACTTGCTGTAGTTCGTTATCTCGGACACCAGCAGTAAATGTCTGCATCACAAACCTCGTTCAAAAATCTTCTGGCACTTCAGGATAGGCCAGTCTAATTAGTCTGTTAATACTTGCTTCAAACTCTTGAAGACTTTCCCTGGAATGCTATTGCCTTGCTCTCAAGTGAGTGCAGTACACATGTCACAAATGTTTATCATCATTCCGTAATTCTAAAGCTTTTATCAATTTTTGACAGGTGTTCTGGCTGTCAGGTGGCATTTTCTGTAATAGTTCTACTGCAGGTCCTTTTAAAGCGAGAACAAGTGAAACTGTCTTGTCTTTCTCCGTCCAATTATTTTTGCTAGCAGCGGTTTCAAATTGCCGAAGTACATCGCTCAGTGAGTGCTTCCATTAAAGGTTGAGGCCTTAATATATGAACTGCCCCAACTTCAGGCAGAGTTCTCAGGCAAAGAAGACTTTCTCTATTGTCTTATTTTCTATGTCTTTTTCTACCTTTACCATTGGTACAGTCTGTTCAGAAATTTGTTTTGAAATAGTTAGCTGTTTTTTCATTAACTGCTCAATTTCATTTTTCAATCTGCTCTTTTATGTTCGCAATTGAGTCTTCGACTGCACATATTTTTGTTGACATAACTTCTTCCTTTCTCAAAACAGATTTTCTACTTCAGCCATTTTATTTGACATGGATTCTTCTACGTCAGATATTCTAGTAATTTGGTTATTAAGCTCACCTCGTAATTCACCCAAGTCACCATGTAGGAGGCCCAATTCTGCGATAGTATGTTCTTGCATCTGTTTTTGCTCCCGCATTAACGCTTTGATGTCACCTGCTTCATGCTTATGTTCCTCTGCTTCCTGTTTACGTTGTTCCTCTGTTTCTTCTCTTTCTTGTCTGTGTTTCTCATCCTGTCGTTTCTCTGGCTGCCTGGAAATTTTCTAGCATCTGATTGGCATCCATGTTTGCAAACAAATTACTAATTCCACTAGTCTTGTTCAAAGTGTCTGTTTCTACTGTTAAAGGCTTGGTCAGACTTCTGACCCACTGTTACGACAGTCTCAGTGATTGTCATATGGTACAGTGGAAACAAAATATAGACACAATGAAGTCACTAATAACCAACATTAATTCATCACAAATAACAATTCATAATAAACTCTTACAATAATTCAACTTGAATTTGTCCACACCCATAATAATGTCAAGTAATACAGTTTAACAGTAATTATAACACAGTAAATACTTCGAATCGCACTAAAAAAAAAAAAAAACCACTTATAACTGATTTCTAAGTGGTAGCTGTTGCCTATTTATAGTCTGCAGATGTTTCATAATTTGCATCGAAAAGACTTGAACACAGCCTTGGCAGAAACACACACCTGCTCAGCTGGCCGGGAAACACATATAAAGGCACTATCGACTGTACGATAATGTTCCGTACTGTGTAATAATACTTTAATGAATTGTTTTATTGAATTAAGTTTAATTCTTTGATGTAATTATTGCATAACTGAGATATTATTTATACATGTATGTAAAGTGTGTGTGTGTGTGTGTGTGTGTGTGTGTGTGTGTGTGTGTGTGTGTGTGTGTGTGTGTGTGTGTGTGTGTGTGTGTGTGTGTGTGTGTGTGTGTGTGTGTGTGTGTGAAAAATAAATTCAAAAGTAAATTGCTAAAGAGTAAAAGCTTAATTTGAAAGCAAAAAGTAAATAAATCAAAATACTGACAATATGTGGGCTATTATAGAATGGCATTCTGTTATCATGAAAAGTGAGTTTGATAGAAAAAAAGATGATTAATCAAAGCAAAGTTTTTAGACGAAGTTCACACAAGAAAATAATGCCTCATGTGATGACTGTGCAACACTTTTGGGTCACCCTGGAGTGACATGATGTCTACATATTTTCACATCACAAAGTTGTGGTTCAGTTGCTTTCTTGAAGTAGTACTTAGATGTTCAGTTACTCTCATGTGTTAAACCTATGACCGGATGATGACTGGAGAATAAGAAATAACCAGGAGATAGATGAGCTATTGTCAGATTCATAAAGACTCAACAAATACAATGTCTAGGTCACCTAGAATGGATGATCAGCATATGCCAAAGAGGGCGCAAGTCTATATAAGCAGACCTAGGATAAGATGGTTGGAAGATGTGCTAGACCTCAGAAGAATGGATGTGAGAGGTTACACTGAGATAACAATAGATAGGAGACTTGGAGAAGATTGGTGTTGGAAGCCAGGGCTCACGTTTATCTGTAGTGCTAAAAAAGAAGATGATAATGATGATGAAGTTGTTGAAAATGAGCACCAGGTAAAGTACTATGAAATAAGGACAGGCCAATCAGTGTGAAGATTGGTATCCACTGTGGATAGATCAGTTGAAGATCAACAGTCTAAGTTAAGGACCAACCAGAATGGTGCAGCAATCTATATGCGGCTTGTTGAATCATCCTTGAGATAGGATATTCTTGTTTTAAGCTCATGATATGTAGTTTGTAATGGTTCCTTATTAAGCATCAAGGTTGAGCACTGTGTAACTTATTTATAATATGTTTCAGACGGTTTCTAGAGACATCAGGAAGGGATCTGGAACTTCAGAGGCGACTGATAGTTCTGCAGCAAGGAGTGAAACGACTTGAACTTGAGAACTCAGTCCTTCGACAACGACTGTCAGATATCATAAGTGGACAGGTATGTTGCTCTTTGCATTTTGTTACATATGTTATGTCTAATATATTTATTCTGTATATGTTTCAGCCTGGTCACCATAAATGCATTTTGAGGAAGTCTATTTCTACCATTCCAATTTTCTTCAATATATTTCTATGATTGCATATTTTATTTTTCATATACAATTTTTATCCTAATTAACTTTATTTCTAGTAATGAAATATTCATAATTAAATAATAAGAATACAATTCTAGGGTTCATAATCCCCTAGATACATAAAAAAATGTTTAAGCATTTTGTCTTCTTTAAAAACCTTTTATAACGTCTGTTCTTAAGGTGTCATTTTAATCACCCCATTTCCTGTAATATATTCTTGTCTAAAAACTGCTTTCCATCCATTCAGTTATTTTCTATTGTATATTACGTATTAATTTTTAAAATTAAGTGGCGTGTTTATTTTTGAACTTTTATTAAACACAGATTATCGATCTTACTTTCTTCTTGCTTTTTGCATTTTCTTGCTTTCTGTGTCTGTGAAAATACAAGAAACTTAACTAAACTGTTCATGTAAAACATGGTAAAAATGTCAGCCGTGTAAATTAAATAGTTTTGTAGTTATAACAACTTTCTCTAAAAGTATTAATAAAATCCAATTTTCGGGAATTCATAAAAAACCAAAAACAATGTTTTCTGTCATCACAGAAAAACTTCACTTGCTTCTAAAACACTCTAGGATCATAAGATATACTTTCTTGCTGTATTTTATCTTCTTCCTCCTTCATTTTTGCTAGTTTTAATGTATATGAATTTATATATTGTAATGAAACTATTTTAATGCCAAGAGAATACACAAAACATGAAAATGATCCAATAAAAAACTGAAATATGTTGAATACTTGAACACAGTTGAACTCTATATGTAATAATCACTATAAAAAGCTGTATAGTTAGATAAAGTAACACAAGCTAAATCAGCATATTAATTATAAAATACATAAACTGCAGCTATTAGAGAAATATATTATGTCATCAGCTGATTAGCAGTGTTGCCAGGTAACATCAGCTGATACATAATTACTTTCATTATTTTTATACAATTTTTAAAAATTAGGTGATTTCTGTGTAACTAAATTTTATACAACTAAATTTGTAAAGTATATTTGTGTGTACACAGTACTCAAGACAGTACATGTGAATCTGTTTTTGAGTTCACGTGATGTTCTTTAAAAACCAACAAAATCACAGGAAATATTACTCCAGTTTGCACCAAATTACACATATGTGTTCAGAAAAACTGAAGAACAAAATTACTTAAAAATTTAAAAATGTGAAGTTTCAGGAGAAAATTGTGCAACTTTCAGTGGTGGACTCCCATAATCTCCAAAAATTGTATAACTATCATAAATATGTGATTGGAATTGGGTTAAGAAAATGACTTTTACTTGAATTTTATTTTATTATCTTTGTAAAAAATGTATTTAGAAAAAGTAGTGTAAAAAGTATAAAATGTCATACATCAAATTAAAGAGGAAGAAAGGAACTAAAAGATGGCATATGATAAGCAAGCTGACTAAATTATCTTGGAAGAAAATCGCAGTCACTGTGCATTAGCCATATGAAAAAGAGCAATTGAATGCCTTCATTATGTGAACATTTGATGCCCAATGTTTTATATTCTTTTGACAATATAATTTATATCTATATTTCGAAATTTGACTCCCCTCCAAACAGTAAACATGTGAAACAAGATACAGCACTTTTTCATATAGCCTGTTACACAGTCAGTATTGTTATAACATTTTAAAGGCTCAGTTAAATTGTCAATCTGCTGTTTTTATAATCAAAATTTTGTTTAGGAAGAACTGTTGATTGTAGCCTTTTTATTTTGGTTTTTCCTCCCTTGTCTTTTGCAAAAAAGAAATATCTTAATGATTTTTATGATATTAAAGCACACACAACAGTAATAAAAACATAACAAAAGTTTTTCAATTGACAACCGCTTTATTTGTATCGTTATTGTTAAAACTAAACATTTTGCCCATACAGTGATGTGTGGCATCCTCAGTGGTAAAAACAGAGTACTATTCTAAGGCCAGAAATTCTTACCTTCATTACCTTACTGAAATGACTGTTCAGAAGTTTCCCCCACCAAAATATAGAAATACAAGCTTCACACTTACCTCTCTCTCCAGTACAGTTGAGTGAAAAGTAATGCCATGAATTCAGTTAACAGTTCATAAGTAGAGGATGATTTAAAACAAAAACATTTTTCATTACATGTTATACCTATTTATAAACAAAAATTATTCTTTTCACAGTCAGTCTGTGAGCTAATTAAAATGTCTCCTATACTCATAATACATTTGTCTGTAGTGTTTTCAGTTATTTATTTTTCAAATAATCTGATTCAGTTTTGGGAGAATCTTTGTTCACATAATCTTATCACATCTTCCGTTTTAATGGTGACATTATGACTTCCAATCCATCTCTTCAAGTCTGACCAGATTAATCCAATCATGTTCAGGTCTGAGTGATATGCCCCTTAGGTAATCTAAGAATGGTATGCCCATTTTTATTTAAAATTCCATTAATTACATAGTTTTATTTCTAGGTTTGTGCATGATATAGCTGGGTTTTCAACATATCTTCATGAAACAGGATTTTCATGTGTTAACCAATTTTTCATAACACTTTGTGAGGAACTAGATGTAATATTCTGTTTATTACATTTCATAAAATAATATTTAAATGTCTCACCTACCTTAATTTGAGTCCCGGTCCGTCACACGAACTGTGAATATCAACGTGATTTTAAGGTTACATCAATAACGTACACTACTCTCTTCTATATAATATAACTCACATTTATTCCTTCAAATTTCTTTACTATATCATTTCTCAAGTATTAATAAAACATTTATTAAAAAAAAAACTCATCAAAACATTTATTGCCAAAGCTTTACTTCACTCTGAGCTATTTATTCTAATTTATTAAAGCTACGTAAGACGACCCAGTTTGCTCATTCACTCATTCATACTATATTTACATTTTCCCCAAAAGGCTCTTTAATTTAAATTTAGTTGAGTTATTTGAATGTTGAATTTGGTTGTTATCTACTTAGCTCTCGTCATCTCCCATTACCACGTGGAGCACCGTTAGTAAGTCCGATCGTTTTCCTTTTAATTCACTATATTGTTAATTTTGCTTTATTCACATCACTTGCTTCATTCTGATATATTTTTCACTATTTTTTGTGAATGTTTAACACTTTTACATTTGAAAGTGTTTACTTGGGGGGCCACGAGTCTTAGCGTGCGTCTGGCCGCCGCCGCGGCTGTAAATCGACTGCCTTGTTCATGGGACGGAAATCCCTGCCTTCCGACGACAAATTTTCGTATTCGCTCATATTGTGTGGATTCTCTATAGGCCATGTGGCTACTGTTGTTACACGGAGACGATACAGGAGGCTTTTGTAGGTGGAGCATTCACTGGACTTCCGTCATGTTCCAAACACGTGTTGAAAGAAATTTTATAATTTAGCCATCTTGTTGGCATCCCTTCTGCGCGCATTATGGTGTTGCGCGTATGAGTGCATAACACCAAGCTTGATTTCCCAGAACCACACCCGCTCACAAGTTATGTTGCTACATTCATTGTTTGAATAAAACCGTTTTACGTGGGACCTACCAAACTGATTCAAATAAATCTATATGACAATAAAATATAAAGACCCCCTTTTGCCCCACTACAATACCCCCCCCAATGAGAGGTCTTCTGCTGAAACAGAAGAACTCTCATAGCTACCCCTAAGAGGATCGGTGAGGATATGGTGCCAACAACCCCCCGTTTACTTCTAAACACATCATGGGTCAACTACCCCCCCTAGCTCGGCGACTATTGCTGCACATGAACGAGATTACTGGACTTCTCTGTTCGAGATCCCAACACCATAAAATCGGACAGATACTCACCATAGTACACCTAACCTTCTAACATTCCACCCCAAAATTAAAATCCTGGGCTTATACCATACCAGATCCTCCACCGATATGTTCCCCCTTGCATGCATACTGGGTTGCCTTTAGCAAGTACTGGGTGCGTACACATACTCATTATTATTTAATATAATATTCATACGCTACTTGGTTGATTTAAAATTTATAAAAATGTCATACTTGAACTTCAATTACTTCTCTTAATATTTTAAGATTGGACGTTATAGTTTCAACTCAAAATAAATTAAACAATTCCACTTAAATCATTTAAATTCTGTTAACTCAAAGAAATTAATCTAAGTCCAATAACAAAATGTTATATTCCCATTAATTGCATTAAAATACCAAAAATGTTTTATATGAATCTACCCTTCTTCTTCACTACTACTAACAATCATAAAAAACACATAAATGGAACATCTTATTAACTCATAAATTCACTTATCATTACATTTGTTTACAACACATACAATATGAATAATATAAATCAGTTAACACATTAACATACAATCATCAATATACCCTAAACATCAAAACACTATCTATATGGCAGGCACAATGAAAAATAAAAAAACTTTTTTTTCCAAAATATTTCTCTTATCAATATCCAGAAAAAATAAAATTATTGAATTTAATTAAGTAACAAAATTTCATGAATCAATTACTGGAAACCTGTCCTGTCTCTAACATCAGCCATCAGCTGATCTCTCTGGGTCGGGTGAATGACCTTGCTCTAGATATAGCTCAAAATTTATACAAGGTAAAATACATCACATGTTTATAATTTTTTCATTCAAACATAGTACGACATAATAAAACATAGAACGCTTATCATTAACATTGTTGTTATCATTTTACAATAAACAATAAAATTCCCATTTAAATTGACCAAAATTTACACACTTTACAACTTTATTTTATTTTCAAATTCTGTTAAAATCTTTCACTTGTTTCAATTATTATTACATTTTAACTATGATTCTTTCTTTAACATTTTCATTCTCAATTAGTTCGGGTGACTCTTAGTTATTCATAATAATTCGATTTACAAATGGGTGATTAAATATAACCTCAACCCCCTTCTGAGTCTAACGCTTACTAACAGATTTACTTAGTATGGCAACAATCCCTCAAAAAATTTATCTCCACTAACTTACTACTCTAACTCATTTCGAATCATTCTACCCTTATAACAAAATACTCTCTACCCTCTTTGTACTTAGGATGTGTGTTCCCTTCCCAATGCTCATTCCCTTATTGGTTCCTGGACTCCCCCTAGGTAACCCCGCCAAACCCCATTTAAAACTATTCACCTCCCACCACAGCGCTTTTCGTTGAGGACTCCTTATCACACCAACCCCTTTTACAAAATTTCCCCATCATCTAATTATACATACATCAACGTAGCTGGAAACCCACAGAGGGGAAATTTCCCCTCCGCTGACAAACTTCCCACTACTACGTGAGTACGCGTGTACTAGTTGGTACAGTCACCACTGCAAGCAGTGTTCAGAACGCTTTGTTTTTGTCAGTGTTTGTTTAAATATCAATAATTTAAGAGCTGTTTTAAATATAAAAATTGCACACTCGTGCGCTCATAGCCCCCAGGTGGTAGCAAATATGCCTTATATTTTTATGTCTTAAGAAAAATATCCACTGTCACTTTAAAAATAGAACCAAACAACGAAATGCAAATACTACTGGTAATTATGTACTACTGTAATTTCTAAATTTTGTAATGCAAATTATTTTCTATTTAATGTTTTTGGATCTAAAGAACAACATTTATAATCGTTAACGTACTACAAATTAAACACAGAACACTAACAAAGCATACCGAAAATTATTGTAGGCCTATAAATATGCCGACATTATCAAATTAATCCATTCATCACCTCACCCCACTTGCTCCTATTTATGCAGTAAAATAGATCATTGGAACTACGTACTATAGAAGTAGGCCTACACAAGACAACAAAAATGAAAAATGGAATTATGTTTATACAAATTACCTTTCATGATTCCAAGGCCATCTTCAGGGCTCTTTTTCGTTTCATTTCAGTAGACGATCAGTAATATGCAGTCCTATGGTCACAAATAATTGCTAACTGTTCAAATAGAAAATAATAAAATTTTTACTGTGCAAGTCATATAGTAATATGACTTTTTTATAGTAATGTACTTTATTGTAACAAAAAAATTTTCAACTAATTTAACAGCTATGACAGCAGGTAAACCACACTTCACATTAAGTCTTCAATTCCTGATAGAGTTTCTTCACTGTCCGTGTCCATTTGACTACATCCGCTGGCGTCATCCTCATCTGTGTCACTGGTTTCCCCTCCAAGTTGAATGATGAAATTTTCAACAGCGTTTTCTATTTGTGGTTGAGATGTAACGTAGTCTTCTTCAACCTTTTTTACATGGTCACATTTTTTTTGCCAGGATTCTCTGGTGATTTCCTCAAATTTTTGTACTGTTAGCTGCTTCACGTCTTCAATTGTAAACGTTGTGTTGTTGGTTGCTACCCAGTTCTTCACCTCGGCCCGAATAAGTTCTATTGGGTTGAGCTCCGGATGGTATGGAGGTAAGCGCAATACAGTGTGGCCGTGTTGTTGAAGGAGCGAATCGATTCCATATTCTTTGATCCTTCGTTTATGTAACGAAATCAACTGCAGTAACTGTACCTTCAGCATCGAATCATCGAAAGGTATTCGGTTACTTCGAAGCCACTCTTGCATTTTACTTTTAGTTGAAGCGGAGGTTGGACACTTTTTTGACTGCACATTATGGTATGGTGCATTGTCAATGACAAGTACACTTTTTCTGGCAGGTTTGGTATTAATTTTTCTGTCAACCATTTTTGGTAGTTATCAAAGTTCATTGAACTGTGATAGTCTCCTGAACACAGACTTGATTTCCACATGGTGAAGCAGTTTTCAATAAAACCCATCTCTCCTCCCGCATGAATTATTATAAGTCTTGCTCCTTTAGTGAGGGGTATAGCGACACCATCATTGTTATTGTCTGCCCACGATTTCTGGCTCACATGTGACGAGTGAATATAAGTCTCGTCCATGTAAACTACTGGTCGCCCTTCTTCTCTGTATTTCCTAATGTTTTTTTAAATATTCGTGTCTGTGGAAGGCTATGTGTTGTTGTTCAATAAGTACATGTCTGTTGTTTCTCGTCTTTTTCCATTTAAAACCCAACTGTTTGATTACTGTCCTTAAACTTGTCTTCCCTCCATTAAACCCTATATCTTTCACTAATTTTGAATGTAATTTTGGTAGTGTAGGTAGACATTTTTCAACGAGGTAAAAGCCGTTGATCATTCGGCGTATAACAGATTTATCAAAATCGTCCAAATCTGTCACAGGCTTTTCTCTCTTCCTTTTCTTATTTGGCGTTTCAAATATTGATTGCCCCTCGCTTCTCTGCCTCTTCGCTTCCTGGTTTATTCTCGCTAGTGTCATCCGACTTACACCAACTGCAGCCGACACTCTTTCTCTAACTTTTTTACAGTCTATTAAAAACCCTCCATGATCTGCTTCCTTCTTCATAAACTCCATCACATTGTATATAACTTCGCGAGTTTGGCTTTTAAGCACCTTTCCCGACAACTTACTCATTGTTAAGCAATCACTAATAACAAAAATTAAAGATATAAAATGTACCGCGACGAAAAACAATACAAACAAATTAGTTTTAAATAACGTCACAGAAAGGTAAACCTAATCACTAAGATAGCTATTAAAATACAAAACCCAGCAACTCAGTAAATTTTGGAATGCTTGCAGACTGTACGTGTAAACAACACCACCCTTACAGTCACACTGTATGGTGGGAGACGCTCATTCATTGCGCATGCGCTAACTAGGCAACTTCCTAAATTGATGTGTGTATACTCTCCAATTACATCCTTCTCATTACTCTACATATACTCCCTATCGCTACTGTGTCACTATTAATACTCGGTTTTCTATACTACTTTTATTCCCAAAAATCTTATTCTGTTTAACACCCATTTAACCTTAACTTTGACTAATTCAAATGCCTTATTTAAATATTTATCACCCAAACTCTAACTTTTACAACATTTCACATCACATTAATCGTTGAAAATTCAAAACTATCTCAAATCCATTTCACAATTTAATTTAAAATCTCTTAAACACATTGAAAACTTATTATTCAAACCTTTAATTATATTCAAACATTTAATTACCTTGATAAAATTCTGCAAATTACTTATAAGTGACATACTACATATATAACCCCAGCAGTCAGCTGATGGCTCAATAACATGCGAGTGACCTTTCTATAGGCACACTACCTATAACTAACCTAAATACACACAATTATCTAATTAAAATCATATAGTATTATCTGAAATCATTAAATTGAATCTAGTACTTAAAATCGTTTTGCTCTCATAAGGGACATACATCGCTAATCATTGAGTCATAGTTATAGCAATAGTTACTGAACAGCCCTCTGGGTTGTCAACCCCCAACTTTCTTTATAGAGCCGGTTAAATTGACCGCCCGCTGTTTACAGAGGTTGTCACCCTCTCACTGAATTTTCAGCTACACTCCTGCTTCATCAATTACTTAAATTCCCCCATTTACCCAGTTACAATTAGGTAACCACCCGCCGGATAAACCGGATCGAGCGTTTGCCTTATGCACAGATGCGTTATCTGTGGCCCGGGCTTGTAACGGCCAGCTCCTTTTCCACACACACTATTGTTTCCTGGTGTTGGACTGTAGTGCCCATTTGCATCCCCAAGAACTGACGTTTACATATATATATGGTATAAACGCTGTCTATACCGTTCTTGGTTCAGCGTTATATAAAAATTCGGCATTACTGATGTTCGAGGACACCAGTAATCCTACTAAATATGATTCACACACCCTTAAAACGGCACTATCACCCCCTTCGATGATAGCCGCTGTTCCATAGTTATGTAGTTTCCCCTGAGTTACCCCTCTGTTAATTTCAATGCTCACCAGTTTAGAATATACTTACATAATTCCACGGTCAGGGTTCGGTGAAGCCGTGACCACCCGAAATATAGGGAAACTACCAAAAGACATATAAGGCTCACACTGATACTGCTACTACAGTTCACAGATGGTCAACTCTTATATGTTTGGTTATTTTATTAATTAAATTTTCATGTTTAACGTCTCTTAGACTCATCTACACTTTTAACTTTTAAACATCAAATATTTTATCTTATTTAAATTGTATTATAAACTTCATACTTACAGTACATCACTCATATACTGTCATAGACACAAAAATATAAACACCAAATAATGTACATAACTCCATGTATCTTCTGAAACATTTTAACAACCATGTTATTCCACAAACTAAACACATTTTACATTTATTCATTTATTATTTATTATCAAGTTTAAATCTCATAAAATCGTTTAAATTCATCATCAAAATCTCTTTATATAACATTTTAAATCAATCAATTAACATTTAAACATCTCAAATTATTTAATTCAATCAATTCTTGAAAATACAAGTTATTTTCATTACTTCACTCCAAAACAATTACAATTCATTTATTATCACGTGCATAATTATTCTCATTATTTATTTAGTCTGCCAAAATATTATTGTATTATTATTACATCAATTTCTACTACATACACACATTGTTTACATTAAATACATTTTACAACACAGACACAATTAATTTCACTATAAATTTATTTACAAATTCTTCATCATTATTTTTCTGTTTAACACACCTCATTTCATAATCTAGCCAGGTCATAACTATAAACTAAAATATTTAAAATGTCCATTCACTGATTTTTTAATTAACCTCCATCATCATATATTAGTCTTATATATTTATAACACAAGTCATTCTTGTCAACATACATTACATTGTAATGATCATTATAATGACTACTTTCGTTAATTACATTAACACAATAATTAACTACATTTTTGTCTACCATTAATTCACAAAGCCTGTCTACATTGGTGATTTTAGTTCTGTCTCCATCAGTCTTTTTGGTTAACATAAGGTAAGTTATTTTATCATTATACTCCTCCACTATAGCAATTACATCATCAGTTAAGTGTTTATCGTCTACAACAGCATCATCAAAATAATCATCAATATCTATTTTACAAGGTAAGTATTTTATATCATCTATTTCCTTCAATTCTAACCTCTCTTTCAACTTTTTATAATTTCTCTTTAACTGATATAATTCTATCTCCCTATCTACACACAACTCTCTCTCTAAATATCTCTCATCATCATAACTCCTGTCACAACCCCCCTGACCTCTTTCATACCACGCAAAGGGCACAACAAACTTACTACATTTCTTGGCACTTCCAAGAATATTACAACAAATTACAGGACTACTTGAAGACACCTCGTCTTCCACACAACTACTGGAGGAAACTCTGTCCTCATAAAATACCTGTGAAACCTCTGTTTCAACATAAACTTGGGGAAAACTTGCCCTTTGCCCCTCTAACCTTTCATCACACTCTCTCACAACCTTACTTTCTAACACCACATTCTTAATTATATCATCGTAATTCTCATCCCTACTTACCTCACTATATGTCATCTGATCGTCTTTATTTTCATCGAATTTATCGGACTTTTCACTAGTCCCTACCCCCCTTTTAATCTCGTCATTTTTGTCTACTTTATTCTTTGTAAAGTTATTAATCGTGTCACATATTCTGTTTATTTGTTTATCAAACACATGATCTATTGATTCTATTATCTCATCTTTCATATTATCAAATCGTGTATTAATTTCATTCACTTGTTTACTAAAATTAATATTTTGTTGTTTTATTTCGTCTCTGATCTCATTAAATTTATCATTAAAATTACTATTTTGAACGTCAAAACGACGATCAAATTTTTCATCATTACTATCGAAACGACTATCTAACTTAATATTCACACTCTGCTTAATATCATTGGACATTGCTCTCATAAAATTGAATATATCATTCATTGAATATTCTTTTTCTTTTGTTTTAGTTATCACTGGAGTAGATTTTGCTTCTGCTTTACTAATTATTACAGATTCGTCTACATTACTGTCACTTATTGACAGTGACTCTGTTTGAATACCTGAATCGCTTTTGTCAGCCGATTCAGTTAACATACTTTCTTTGCTTTCATACATCAATTTACATTCGGTTTCATCGCCTACAATTACATCCATTTCATTTTCGTTAGTAGCCATTATTTATTCTTTATGAGATTTGTTAATCATAACCCAATTTCAATCTTACATATATTTAATATTTTTTCATATTGTATGTCTTACTTAATTATACTACACATCGCTTAACCTGTGCGTAATTTACGTATTTACCCAACCTCCAAACCATACTTGTATTTTACCGTAGGTGTGGTTTTTATATAAATTTAATTTATAAAACTTGTCCCTTGTTCGGATGCGCCATTTGTACTATTATAGATAAATACACAATTTTAATATAATATTTAATGTCTCACCTACCTTAATTGAGTCCCGGTCCGTCACACGAACTGTGAATATCAACGTGATTTTAAGGTTACATCAATAACGTACACTACTCTCTTCTATATAATATAACTCACATTTATTCCTTCAAATTTCTTTACTATATCATTTCTCAAGTATTAATAAAACATTTATAAAAAGAAAACTCATCAAAACATTTATTGTCAAAGCTTTACTTCACTCTGAGCTATTTATTCTAATTTATTAAAGCTACGTAAGACGACCCAGTTTGCTCATTCACTCATTCATACTATATTTACATTTTCCCCAAAAGGCTCTTTAATTTAAATTTAGTTGAGTTATTTGAATGTTGAATTTGGTTGTTATCTACTTAGCTCTCGTCATCTCCCATTACCACGTGCAGCACCGAGTGCAAGTCCGATTGTTTTCCTTTTAATTCACTATATTATTAATTTTGCTTTATTCACATCACTTGCTTCATTCTGATATATTTTTCACTATTTTTTATGAATGTTTAACACTTTTAAATTTAAAAGTGTTTACTTGGGGGCCCATGAGTCTTAGCGTGCGTCTGGCCGCCGCGGCTGTAAATCGACTGCCTTGTTCGTGGGACGGAAATCCCTGCCTTCCGATGACAAATTTTCATATTCGCTCATATTGTGTGGATTCTCTATAGGCCACGTGGCTACTGTTGTTACACGGAGACGATACAGGAGGCTTTTGTAGGTGGAGCATTCACTGGACTTCCATCATGTTCCAAACACGTGTTGAAAGAAATTTTATAATTTAGCCATCTTGTTGGCGTCCCTTCTGTGCGCATTATGGTGTTGCGCGTATGAGTGCGTAACACCAAGATTGATTTCCCAGAACTGTATTGCGTTGTTACCACACCCGCTCACAAGTTATGTCGCTGCGTTCATTGTTTGAATAAAACCGTTTTACGTAGGACCTACCAAACTGATTCAAATAAATCTATATGACTTAATAAAATATAAAGACCCCCCTTTTGCCCCATCACATAGAGAAAGGTGGTGTATTAGTTTGAACATTATGATAAGATTCATTATCTATTACTACAACACTACATGGTGAGGAAGTAATTTTTCTGTAGTCCAGTGTCTACTATTTTCAAAGTTCATGTCATCATGGTAATCACCAGTTCTGTCATTTGATTTGAGTATTAAGAGTGCTTTAGGCACAAGCCAATTCATTCCCCCAGCGTGAAAAATAGTTATCCTCTATCCTTTGGAAATCTGTGCTAAGTAACCAAATGACATACTTTCATCTGCTAGGTTCTTGATGCACTGTGACTACTGTGTTTGTAAGTCTTGTCTCAGTATATACCGTAATGGGCCTATTCTCTTCATGGTATCTTTGTGTATCCATTAAATACTGAACCTGCATTGGCTGTATTTGATGATTTTATATTAGAATTTGCTGGTTATTTCTTGTCTTTAGCCACTTTATTTGCTGGTTATTTCTTGTCCCTTTTAAAACTTTATTGATGCTTGATTCCTGACAGTGGACACAGTTTTTTTTTGTTGCTATAAAAGTTGTAAACAGTTCGTCATATTATGTATTTATTGAAGTCATCAGCATTTTGTTCCATACAGGGAAACGCAGTGATTTTTACTAGGTGAACTGACCGACTTATTTTCACCACTGTTTATAACTTCTGGTTTTTATTTACGCATATTACTGTTTGCTTTGAAATACCTGTAGCTTGTGCAACAGACTTGTGAACTTTTTTTAAATCTATTAAAACTGCACCAGCTTCTGTTTCTTGTCTCATAAATTCATGAACATTTAATACAGTCTCATGAGCTTGATTGTGCAAAGTTTTGTTTGATACTTTTGATATCATCTTAGGCATTCTTAAGATAATTAAAAACTTTAAACAGTTAACCCTAATAAATTAAAAAGATAAAGTTTATTTAACACACTACGTGGACACTTTAAATATTTAACAGTTATAAATAAAAGAACTAAAACTTATTTAATACACACACACAGAGACTTGTATGAAATTTGTATCACCAAGTGTAATATAGACAAACAAAAATTTTAACACACCCATTTGCAAAGAATTTATTGTATAAAGTGTACAGCTTTCACGAATGTCATGTATTTGCAGACTATAAGTCACTAATGAGATTGAATTAAGTAGGGGAGTCGCTAGCCCCTATACATGGGTGCTTTTACATACTTGAAGAGACAAGAATTTCTGGCCTTATATTACCACTGAGGATGTAATAGTAAAGAGAGTCGAGTTCACCACCGAGGATGCCACATCGCTGTATGGGCGAAGTGTTTAGTGTTAATAGATACCAGTAAAATGCACTTGTCAACCAAACAAAAAACAGAGTTCCGAACAAAAAAGTTATGAGTGAAAACAGCAATAAATACATTCTACATTTAAATGAAAGCTAATAAAAAGAACGGTTAATATTATTTACACATTTATATAAAATTACTCTAATTTTAGAGTAATGGGAAACATATTTATATTAAATTTTCAAACAAGGTAAACACTGCAGTGGAAACAGCTTAAAAATGGATAATAGTGTGCTGTTTTAATAATACAAGTAAGGATGCAACTAAGTACTACTAGCGGAAGTGTTGCAAATTGCAAATAATATGCAACAACTAAGCTTACACTGAGAAATGTATGTGTATGTGTGTATGTGTCATGGTTCCGTAGGTTTGTGAGTGAATGAACTCTGCCATTCACTGTTAGTTGCAAAATGCTAGTGCACATCTCAGCCTATTTGCCACATTTGAATTGTAGGGAATGTCATTATATAGAAACTGTTAAAGTTTTAATTGAAATTAATGGCACATTTAACGGCATAATGTTTTATGTTATATTTTATAATTTAATGATTCTGAACTGATGATTGTGCAACTTTACAACCATAACACTGTTGTGTATATTGTTGCTGTATGTTTATTTTATAATATATTCAAACTTGAATTTTCACAAAAGATATTGAGGTAGTACCAGTAAAGTTTTTATAATTCTTCTTCATCTGAAGGCCAGACCTTGTTATTGCAAACAGGAACTCCTGTCCTCTGTCATTCTTTTGAGCTTATCTTATGTTCATCATTCCCATATTACCCAGGTACTTCATGCTTAGCCAGCCCCTCTCTGTCTTCTCCAGCAGTATCCTTCAGACATGTTAAGAATATATCTATTTATATCTTAATATGCGATATAGAAATTTTAACATCCTTTTTTTCAATTACTTTTATAATTATTTTATCCTTTTTGTTAATTATTTTAAAATTTAAGAATTTGTTTTTATCCTCTATTCAACTTGTATTTATCATCCTTCTCCATCTCCATATCCACATCTCCAGCCAAGGGCTTCATCTCCTTCCCCAAGGTCCAAAAAGTTTCACTTCTATTAACCATGGTACTTCACACAAAAGGCTTCAGGATCAATATGATTATATGTGTGCAGATTCTGAAAAGGTTAGTATGTACTATTGTTATTTTCACTTCTGACTCATACCAGTTACCTTTTATAATTGCACACCTCAAGAAGCAAAAATATTTTACTAGTTCAATTTTTTGATTATCTAGTTCCACTCTTCCACTCTTGCTCTCTCCCTCTCAGGGTTTATATGTGTAATAATCATTGTTTAACTCATGAGTTTTAAGTAACCCAGTAATCAAGGTTAGAGTCTTGAGTAACCCTCTAAGTGTGTTATACATTTATTTTTGTTCGTGTTACATCATCATCTGCAAACATAGTGAAATGTATTCTAATTCTTTTAATATTTCTTTCTTTATTCACTATAAATTCACAACCACCACCGCCATCATTATTAGAACAGCTTTACATCCTTGCAAACCCAGTCTTTCAAAAACCTCTAACTCTTGAAGACCAATGAGAGTGATTCCCTCTACCACTATATCTGCAATTACTGCTTGATATTTCTTGTGTAATGTTTCCTTTAAATAGAATGTTATGATATAAAATATAATTACACCAAATTGCAACAGTTCACTGTGACTATTTAAAATATTCTGTTTAGGATGTGGAAGAATACATGAGGAAGAACAATATCACAAACATGCTGGAAGTGAACCACAATAGTGAAACTTCAAATACGACAAATGTGTCAGACTTTAATTACACTCCACCATCTACAAATGGCACCCAAAATCATGGTATAAACACTTGACATATATTTTAATAGTTGTATACGTAGGGGTACACAATTTTCATTACTAATATATTTTATTGATTTTTATTCATAGTCCAGAAAAAGGTAAAAGAACAATGTTAGTTTTGGAAGAAAATGAGATTAGCTCCAATTGCAAACCAAAAACATTGGAAAATTGAAATTCTCTGTAAATTCTTATGATTTTAAAAATTGTATGTTATGAGAATATTAAAATTTAACATGTCATTTTAGTTTTCATTATTTAAATAACATTGAGTCTTTGTCACATTTTTAACTAATATGTTAAAAACATTTTGCTTTTAATGAAAATAAATCTGTTTTAACTGAAAGTAAAACTATCATTTTATGAGGTATAAATTATTTTCCAGGATCGATGTTATTACTGAACCTTAGCAGTACAAACCTTAATAATGGGTCTAATTCAGCACCACCTCCTGTACCACCAAGGGCTTTTGAAAACAAACCATTTGGTGATGGAGATATATTGAGGTAAATGTTTTGTTTGTGCATTGTTTTGTAAAAGTTAAATGATTGCATGTTCCTCAGCAAGACATAGAAATTTAAACATGTTAATAGTATGTTAGGGTGCGTGTGTGTGTGAATCGTACTTTAATTGCATTTACATTAATTTAAATGCAATAAAAAATAGAACTTAAGTTAGGTGTATCAAAGATCAAGATATGCTTCTAACGCCAAACAGGTTTTTTTCATTTATAAGCTTTGTGGTCTCCTTGATTCCCATAGATTAAGGTATTATCTATCGTCTTACCATATCTTATTATTCTTGAAGATGCCTCTTAATGCTACATGCTAGAGATTATTCTTATTTATACCTGATTAGTAGATCTGATGTTTTCTGCACCTTGGATTTTATTATACATATAGAAGATATTTCCAGTAGCTTAACTAAAAATATGAGAGTTTTATATAGATTGTATTTGGTTTTCCCATATACTTGATACAGTGGTCGCTGTTATTGTAGTTACAATGGAACACTATCATTTTGATAAAAATAACCGAATGATAACAGTAACCAAAGTGTGTTTATATTATAAATACTCACATTATCATTAGTAACCAAAGGGAATGGCAGTCTTACAGGTACATCAGTTTTAAGTATTACAGTCTTACAGTACTTTTATGTTAGATACATTACCTGATGTTAGATTTTGAAAAGTTGCTTGAAGATGTGCAATGAACAAACATCTTGTTGCGAGGCTAACAAATTTTCAGCCATTTGATACATGTGCACAGCAAGCTTACACAATGTTTCATAGTATAAACATCAGGTACTACAAGGCTGGTAGTAACATTGGAAGCATGTGTGTCACAGAAAGAGATGTAGTGTATGAGTGAGATAGCAAAATGATATCGTGTTGACTCCCCTTTCCTCAACAGTTCCACTTATGCTATACTTGTAAGTGGGGGTAATTCTTTGGTGAGTTCGTGTAGTCCGCCACTCTTTAAAGGTTATCAGGCTTCTACGTAATTTAGGCTAACAGTGTACTACTTTAAGCTGTTCTGTTTTAGTGAATTGTATTTCTCCAAATCATCAATATATATAACATCAATTGTATGAGGTTTTGTCTATTTTTGAATATAAGACGGCCTCACATATATCCCTGAATTTTTTGAGGAGTTCTATGAGAAATAATGGTCTAACTAATATGTTGAGGTGAAACTAAATAAATTAAACTATTTTACATTAAAGGTGAAATTATAATTAATAAAGTACCCTATTATTTTTAGTCCCAGTCATCATCGTAGTTTTCTTCTCAAAGTTCATCTTCAGTACTGCTACTGTAATCGGAATCATAAATGGAGTCTTTCCACAAAATGTCATCCTCGCTCCCATCCATGGGAACATCCACCCTCTCTTCAATATTAGAAACATTACATTTGTTAAACCCCTTTACAATGGTTCAGTTTTTATTTTCCCCAGGATGATTATCCACTGGGCCAGTAGCTGTTTGCTTGTTTTCTTCAACTTGTCTGTCAGACTCAGTGCATGATTTCTATCGCCAGTCACTGTAGTTCTTCTGCAAGTGGTCCTTAAATGGTTTAAACACCACATATAGTACTTGAAGCTGAGAAGTCATTCCGTCAGGGACTATAATAAGATCAATGTTCATTTCTCTAATCAGCTTCTTTATTTTCTCAATTGTGTGTCCACAAAAAGAATTAATCAAGAATTAACATGACTAGCCTGGTCAACATCCCCAAACAACTTTAAGCCAATCTGCCATAAATTCTTCCATTTTAGAGTCTTCCACCTCTTTTCCTGAAACAATCCCAACTGGTAACTGTTCCCTTGGTAGCATTTTTCTCTTCAAAATAACGTATGGTAGAAGTCTTCTACCATCAGCAGTTACTCTTGGTATCACAGTAATGTGTGATTTTTCATTGCCTGTAGATCTAACTATAACCAGTTTGCACCCTTCTTGTCCACAGTAACACTTGATGACATATTGGAAGTTGCAGGGGGCTTCAAAACTAAGACAACAGTATTGGTCTCATGTTCATAGAGTGATCAGTAGCCGATTTATCAAGGAAGCACGCATGGCTGTATGCATGTCTGTGGCTTTCAGGCAATCAGGTAAACGTGTGTTCTGCTGTGTGGAGGTTGCAGAGGGTGTCAAACCTAAGAAAACAGTACCAGTATTGTGTTCATATCGTGATCATTAGCCAATTTATTATAGAAACACATGAGGTTGCACAAGGTGAGCTGTCATGCAGTCAGACGGAAAATCATGAAACTGGTTCAGACTTAGGATCTGCATCATCACTTTCTTCAGTAAGCTTCTGCTTAAACGTAAGCCACGATATCACTGTCTAAATAGTCATAATGACTATTTAGACAATGATTCGGTAGCCATTGTTAACCCAGTGAATAATGTCATTCTGTTTCACTTATGTCTTCTGTTGACATTTGTTGATCAACGTCCATAATAACATCAGGAAATAAGTTTCTCCAGGATTTTATTGTAGTCCCACCCTTTACACTGTCCCACAATTCAGCAATCAAATAAATAACATCTTTGATAGTAATGTCCTTTAATTTCTGAGATAAAGAACGATTTTCATAATCATACTCAATGAGCGACTGAAGAAGCTTTTTCTTGTACATGCATTCATGTTGTGCAGCATGCCCTGATCCATAGGCTGAAGTAATGGTGTTCATTTGGAGGAAGAAACACAGTCCTTATATTTCCTCAGATTAATTAATTCAGACTCGTTGGGGTGTGATGGAACATTGTCAATAACCAACAATGCTTCAACAGGCACACCACTTTTCTCAGAAGAGATTTTTATTGCAGGTACAAATTGTTTATGAAATCACTCCTTAAATAACTGTGCATTCATCCAAGGTTTATTCTTATTTTTGAAATAAACTGGAGGTGAAGTTACATTGGCATGTTTAAAAGCTCTCAGTTTAGCTGATTTACCAATGACCATAAGTGGCATATTAGTTGCCCCTGTTATATTGCTACATTAAGCACTCTTTGTTTACTTTATATCCGCGAGCGCAGGCTTTATTTTGAGCACCAAACTTTTAGATGGAAGCATTTTAAATTTTAATTCTATAATAATCAGCAGCAGTTTGATCAAAAGATAAAATTTCACCACACAAGAATAGTCGACGAATTCCATGTCTCTTCTTCCATCGATCTAACCAACCATTACTTATGGTAAATGAAACACTGCCTTTTAAAAGAGATTTCAGTTGTTTAGCCTTTTCTTGTATGAGTGGTCCACGTAAGGGAGTTCCTTTTCCCCTTTCTTGTATAAACCATAAATACAGCACTTTCTCAATCTTGCAAAATGCTGACAAATTTGAATTATGCCATTTTTAGACAGTATTAATAGATGTTTTTGTACAGAACTGTTCAATTGTAGCACGGTTGTTTTTCCAATTTCTGGTAGTTGCTTTTCCGGTACCAAACTCTGTAGCCAATTTAGTATTACATTCACCTTTATGCAAACATTTAATCACTCCTAACTTGTCTTTTAATGAACACAAACTGTACGTTTTTTAATGTACTGTAATGTAAAGTTAATAAAGACTTTTATTTTACACTAACTCAGCTGTTATACTCATACAGTATGCACAACTATAATACACTGTAAATAAAGACAGTACCATAGAAGTAAGTAAACAGGCAGTTGTTTATAACAAACTGAAGAGATTGTGGGGGGGGGTGACTGTAGTCAATGTTACTTGTGCGTGTGATTGTTGACACTGATAGGCAAGCGGATTGTAGTCTGCAGTGAAATTAATACACATTCCACCTAACTTACCTTTTATGTCCACTTAATTCGAACAATTCATAATCTGAACAGAGGTTGGTCTCAGTTCGGATTCACAAGTTTCTACTATATTAATATAATAAATTTAAATATGTGCTGATTTAATAAGGGCAGATTCATACTATTGCAGTTAGACTTGCAATTTCTTCCTGTATAAGTTAATAAAATATCATGTATTAATCAGTTTATCTTTCTTAATTATCCATTACCTGTGTGTTGTTAGTAGTATGTGTGTCATTAAATACACATTAAGCATAGCTGTGTTCAAGCATACCTGTATGAGCACCAGCAGTTCAACTGGTACTTACAGGTTTCTGTCTCCTGGCATCGTTTGAATGCTCTACATGTCTGAGCAGTTGGAGCTTTGAATTCATCTTTTCGGCAGTGAGGTTTTATTTTTGTATGATTGGGATAGTAGAAACAGGAAAATCTACTGAGTAGAAAAAATAGTCCAAACATTATAATCATTCATTCCTAGACAGAAAAACAGGACTTATAAAAGTTTTATCATGGAATGATTATAATTCATATACTTGAAACTTTATGTTCTGAATTTCCATACAACCTTCTTCCTAGAAATTATATGACAGTCAGTAATGAGTGAGGTGGAGAATGCTTTACTCAGGAAACATAATTTAAAAGAAGGACTGAGGTATCTGGAATCTTAGTATGCTGGTTGATTATTATTGAACCTTTGAATGAGATGCTTTGCAGGCAGAAACAATCTCAAAACACTTGAATTCAACATTTAAAATATGGATTTTGTACTTAAGTTTTACAAGTTTGTACAGAAGAAAATATTAGTTTTACCCTAGTTTGTATGTAGTTTTGATTATATTGTTGTCTTTAATTTGTATAATGTTATGTATGAGTAACACACACACAGTATATTTTGTTGACAGTGATATAAATACACCAGCAGTAGGGACCAAATTAGAAGGCTTACTTATCGAAGAATTAGAAGATGATTTTAATCCTCGGGCATATGAAAATAACAGCTCGACTCAGAATTTTATAGCTAATAACGGCAACTCTTCTAGTAACACATCTTCTCCCCCTCCTCTTTGTAAGTATTAATTAATTAGTGTTTGTAAGGTGTTGAGGGCAGAAGAATAAATCTGCTGATTTTAGAATGTGTATATTTTGTGTGTGTGTGTGTGACTAAGAATGAGACACATGGAAAAAACACACTTTGTCTTCAATAATTATTTGTAAAGGCAAGTTTTTCTGATAAAAGATAATTGTGCACAAACCAATTAAAGATACGTGTACAAAGAAACCAATATATGCCAATTGTGTGTAAGAAGTATTTCAATCCTGTAATTTTGTTATTTAATCCAAAAATGTGATTGTTGGCTGAAGAAAAGAAAACATAAAATGAAACTGAAACCACAGTGTTATGTATATTCACATAAAGTTACTTGTGATGAATTTATTGGTGTGTGTGAGATGGTTGTGACAACCAATAATTTTTGTTCACTTAACATTCTGATAATATATTCTAGCGACAGTAAAACTGTATTAATTGCAAACTCTTCATAAGACTTTTCATCCATATATTCTGATTGATTGTACTGAGACTGGAAGGTAGTGTGGTTTCAGCAGTTGTTGCATTATTTTCCTAGAACTATAAAACTATAAGAAAACATGTAAAATAACACACTTTAATAATAATTTTTTCAGTACTGAGGTGTTTATTTAAATATTACTTATTTATATATTCAACACATTAGATACGTTATGTCGTGTGTTAAACATATATAAGGAATATGTAATGAACAAAATTCCCACAATTCGTACATCTATTCCCACTTGATTGTGTTCAACCACTAGCTTCAGTTCAGCATCCTCTGGCTGAAAACCTTACTTGTTAACATTTTGGGGGAATTAAAATACTTTTGGATTCTGTTTTATTGTTTATTATTGACATTAACAAAGCTTTTGTAGGTATTTACTGCTTGCTTGCTAAAGTCAGCACAATGTTGTAGAATTAATATATTCTCTGGGCAGCCCTGTAGTGATACAATCTTCTCTTGAGCATTGCTCACTACATTATTCAAATACAGTATCAATTCTCCCACTGTTTTATACAGTGTAGGTTACTAATCGCTTTGAACTGGTTGTGGATATTGTGTGTCACTACTTTTCTAAAAAAACATCTTAACAATTAGCAGTTTAGCAATAACTTATGACAAAGTTGAAGTTATAAAAACTGCTAGCAAAATAACTCAACTTAGAATAGAGATTTTTGTATTGTCACCGGACAAAAGGCTTGCCGCATGACAAATGGCACCAATTGTACACTCTAGTGTTTTTGGTGGCCCTAAAAAGGACCTGGTGGCGAGAAGCCTGATGTTGGACATGCCGCGCTGAGATGTTCGGTGGCTGCGCCCACTGTTCATGGCGTACTGCAGTCCTCCTCTTCTTTCAGCACTGGTTGTAGAGTCGGCTGCCGGCCCAGCGACGTCCTATCGCTGGTGCGGAACTGGAGGGCGAAGACACAAGAACGCCGGTTCTATTCTTTGGCCGTTCCTTCCGGCTGACTCCGCGCCGATGTCATCCGAGAGAGAAGAGGGGATGAAGTGCATCTGATGGCGTGGCGATGAAGAATGCCTCATTTATGCACTAACCGGGATCACTGATTGGCTCGCTCCGAGCACGTAGTTGGTCACGTCTTGGGTGCTGATTCCTTACTGGCTCGCTGGTACCGGAGAGCAGATGTTCGCATACCGCTGCCATCACAGTATATCCGAGTGTTGGTACAGATGAAATCTGTATGAGGATTGAAATCTGTAATGAAAAACTCACTCTACACATCACCGGTAATAGTTAATATGTACAAAATTAAATACACATTTAATTGTTTGTTTATAATGTTTGTGAAATCATCTATCTCAATTTTTCTTGAAAAATGTATTGGCAAATTTTTTGCTATAGAGTTAGCAGAAAGTTTACCACAAGATGACAGAGTAATGATGTTTGTAGATTACTTGGTATGATTGCTTTGTACATATCATACGATGCTGAATTTCCTCCACGATTATGGATTGCTGTTAACATCCAGTGTACAGAATAGTACAAACATTGTGAATCATTCCATAGCCGTATTAATGAAAACTTTTTATCATAGCCATCCATCACTTTTTATATTCATAGAATCCATTAAGAAGTTTCAAACTGGCAGTAACAGTGAAACTTCGATTAACCGTCAGGGTTGGGACCGGGACCGTGACGGTTAATCGAATAGACGGATAACAGAAAAACCTTAAACAACAACCCACCCCCATCCATTGCATATGAACGAATGATAAAAAATGCACGTTTACGAACTGGAAATACACTGTACATACATGTATTTTATTTTACAGAAACAAACAATATACAATTTACATTAAGTACAGTATATGTAGTACAACATATGTACTGTACATATTGTTACATGAACTCATGCTCTAGACGTACATACTGTGTATATTCAAATTTTAAAATAGTCTGTCATTTTCTTTTGTTTCTTCGAGGCTTGTGCTTTCCGAGCGGCAATGTTCCATACTTTACGTAGGAGAAGTATCTGCATTGCGTTTGCCTCTTCTTGCCCCTCAAACCACTCAATGCATTTTGATAACATTGTTTCTGCTTCTGTATGGCTTAACGTAGTTTTTTCATTCAAAATATAACACTCGTCTTCGTCAGCTTCTTCTTCTTCATTGTCAATCACACTGGAAACAATTTCATCGTCGTTCAAAATGTCAAAGCCTCTGTCCAATTTGTCACATCCCAACCACTCTGCTACTTCTGCTGGTATTATGTCTTCAGCATTCGGTACATTATTGCACAGTTGCACAATTTCGTCGACACTAACATTCCCAGTTTCCTTAGGTTCGCCATCATTAGCTTCAGTTCAGAGTTTATTCCACCCATTTTTAAGATTTGACACTTGAAGATCATCCCATGCAGCAGCAGCAACATTGAAAATTGCATGTTTTATGTTGTACATTTTCCAAAACTCTTTTACAGACATTTAATCATTAGATGAAATCAAACTTCCAATAAAAGCTTTCCTATAATGACGTTTCATGTTTTCGATTATGCCCTGGTCCATAGGCTGGATTAGTGGTGTTGTGTTTGCCGGAAGGAAGAGACATGTTATGTTGCCATCATCACTTTTAATTCCGCAAGTGGGATGTGCTGGAGCATTGTCCATTAGCAGCAATGTTTCTTGTGGTAACTGCAGTTCAGCCAAATGAGCTCTAACTTGTGGCACAAACACTTTGTGGAACCAGTCGGAAAAAATATCTTGAGATATCCAAGCACTCTTTTGAGCATAATAGGTAGCAGGCAATGTGTTCAAATTAAAAATTTTGAATACACGAGGTGTTTTTGCTTTTCCAATCACAAGCAGGGGTAACCTGTGATTGCCAGTGGCATTTGCACAAACCATTAAAGTGATCCGATCTTTTTGGACTTTAAAAACCCGGGGCTGATGTCTCCGAAAGTGATGCCAATGTCTTTTGTGGTAAAGCTTTCCAATTGAGCCCGGTTTCATCGCAATTGTACACTTGTTCCCTAACGAGGTTTAATTTGGCCACTTTCTCTTTAAATTGTTCTCTGTACTCGGCAATAACTGCGCTATTTGCACTAAGTTTTTCACCACTAATGTCTAGTTCCGAATGCCATGGCGACACTTAAACTTATCGAGCCATCCTATGGTTGCTTTAAAATTAGGATCTCCGTCAAGTTTTTTGTTCATTTCAACCGCCTTGGCCATTATTACGGGGCCTGAAAGTGGGATTCGTTGACTCCGTGCTTGTATAAACCATTGATACATAACAGTGTCCAGTTGGTCATATTTTGCTGATTTCATGGTTTTACAAGTCTTAGGATCTCCATCGATGTTTTGCATTTTTGAAACATGTTGTTCTATTTTTTCAGCATCGCGTTTAATGTCATTCACTGTGGTTCTTCCAACGCCGTAAATGAGAGCAATACTAGTGGGAGTTTCACCTCTTTTCAAACGATTAATAATCTCAATTTTCTGGTTGAGATCTAACATGACCCGTTTACGCTTTTCAGCCATTTTTTAGCTGTTGCACAAGAACAAAAAAGAAAAGAAACCTTTACAACAAAACTTACTAGTGTGAATGTCACTATCATATGCTGAAACAATTAAGCCACTACACAACAAATAACGTACAGCACCGAGCACAACAGCTTCTCAGCCACAACTGAAACTGACCACATGTGCGATAGCTAGGCGGGCCAAGAACGTGACTCATCAATAGAACAATAGTGCACCACTCTGACGCCTCCGCCGCTCAGCAGTAAAGCGAGGATGATTTTTTGTAACCCTCTGGTTACTGTACATAGAGTACGGACTGACAGTTAACAGAAACTGACGGCTAAAAGAGTGACGGTTAACAGAAACTGACGGTTAAAAGAGTGACGGTTAATCGAAGTTTCACTGTATATAAAAATTCAGAGCACAACAATGGAAAAGAAGCCAAATTCTAAAAGAGAGAAGTAGAAAATATTGTGACAAAAAACAATAGATATATTCAAGATAGGCGAAATCTGAAGATTTAAATTTTAAGACTGATATCCCAATGCCACCTATAATAGAAAAATATATAATTAGAATAATTAACATACATAAATAATATGCTAAAACTGATGATCACAAGTGCATTAAATGGACGCTTTCATAAAAATTATCGATATTGTCGCCAGAAAGCAAGTACAAAACATCAAATTAAAAACAAAGAATAAAAATCAAATACAAACAAAATTCAAATTCATAATAAAATAGAATACCAGTAATGAAAAACATATTTTCTAGTCCTTAACACAAGATACCTACAACTGATGATCCCTAAGAAGAGTGAAATATGCATTTTTTAAAAATAAACTAAAACAAGTGTTAATGATCCGTACCGTGAGGACCAAAAAAATGTTAAGTGTGCAGTCCGAGTGGACCGAAAAATGTTAAGTAAGAAGAGTAATCCAAAAACTGTTTTGTTGAAGAATGTTGTGTGTGAAATGTTCCACTTATAGTTGATTCGCCAGGATGCAGAAATGATGAAGCGAGCGGACTGTAGTTAATTCATTTATTTGATGTTTAAAAATACATTATAAATTGTGAAACAGTTAGAAATTGTTTTGAATGTTAGGCTGGCTAATAAGCATGATATGGATACAATACGTATCAAATTTATTAAATTAATAAACGGGCCTAATGGGCCATAAGTAAAGTGTTGGCCTAAGGCCTACATTGAATGTCGCGACAAGAAAAAATATGACAGTGAGGCAGCGGGCGCGTGCCGACCGCCGCTTGCTAGCGTTTGAGACGTACTGTGTAGAGCGCCGACATGAATGATAAGATTACCATAAAATCAAAGCGCAGATTAGCCAACCTATAAAGTAAAATTATCGCGCTACTGTACATAGGCTGCCCGTCAAAATCAATAGATTTTTTACTACATTTTAATAAATTACTATACATTTTTGTAACTTAGTTTATAACATACAGTGTTCTTAATAATGAAAGTTAATTTCAAGGCTGAATTGAACCTTGAGTTATAGTATTAGATAACAGCTGTACGTTAATGGTTTAGCGATAAGCATGAATAAAGATAAGCCTTAAAGATAAGTGTTTGTAAGCCAAGGTTGGCGAACAAGTTGATTTCTTACATGACTAAAAATGTATGCGTTGGCAAAGTATTGCCGTCATATATTGTATGTGTACAATATCGAACGTTATGAAACATGAAAAATACATAATTAGACAATGTTTAATAATGTATGATCGGAAGCTCATCACATGATGGCCCGATAGTTTGTAACCCTATGCATGTCATAGATGGTTACTGTGAAATATTTGAGGCCAGTAGACCTGTACAGTGTATAGTTTACATGAACAAAATTGCCACAAATTGCATGTTTAAACGTAAATTTAGCATGGCGTCATGCGTTGAGCAAGTCATGCTATTCCTGAAGTTTCAGGAACTTACAATATGTGGTGTGATAACAAGCTATAGATAGCTGACTGAATGTAAGCACATATGATGACATGTATGTCATAATTTAAACAGAAATAATAATTGTGCAATGCTTAATCACAAAATACAAATACAATATAACAATACAATATAAAATAAATCTAGGCGTGGCATGGTTACATACAGTAGACGCAAAAACGAAATGTTTTACATAAACGCAAGTTATATAATAAATATAATAAACAACAATTTAGTTAATTACAATATGAATAATTGCAATGGCATAAGTAACAAATACGACACTGTGATTACAAACGTAATACATGAGTTGAACAATTGAAAAAGGACATTCATAGAACAATACATCACACATATTAACAACTGTGTAAAAATTGCATGCATGGTTGCGTAACTGTGAAACATGCGAATATTATGTAACAAATTTTTATAAATAATACCACCAAAAAATGACACATACCCAATACATCAAAATGTAAATGTGTAGGACATAGTTTGCCACACAAAATATTAACATACAAATACAAATAGTAATATACCACCATAAAACTATGATGATTATATAAACACGCAATGGCGCAAATTGTTATGAAAATGTTGTGATAATACATCACAATTAAGTTGACCAAATGGTCATAATAAGTAATAAGCCAATGGCTGAGTAAAATAGCATTGTGCTAAATGATCATAATAATCTTGTCAAATCTCGTCCCGCGCTGGCAACAGACATAACTTATGTACTGGTCTCCCCAATCACCAGTAGGTGTGCGAATGTCTACGACTCGAATTAAATTATCTGGGCCGGGAAATGTGGCGATAATTACACCAAATTTCCAGGCTAATGGAGGTAGATTATCCTCAATAAGTAAAACTAGGTCCCCAATGGAAACATTATCCTTAGCGAATTTCCATTTGTGACGCTGTTGTAACTGGTGTAAATAGTCGCGAGACCACGCCTTCCAAGTGCCTTGGACAAACTTCTGTAGAAGTTGTCAATGCCCAAGACGAGAGATCGGAATATGAGATAAGTCTGGGTCCGGTATCGCCGTTAATGGTGCGCAAATCAAAAAATGGCCAGGTGTGAGTGGCACTGGATCATTTACATCCGAAGAGATAGCAAATAAAGGTCGAGAGTTCAGACATGCCTCTATCTGAGACAAAACTGTCGTAAACTCCTCGAAGGTGAGTATCAACTTGCCTACCACGCGGCGCAGATGAAACTTCAAACTCTTTATGCCACTCTCCGAAAGGCCACCGAAATGAGGTGACGAGGGCGGAATAAATGACCATGAGATCCCCTGAGAGGACGTGAATGATTTGAGTGATGAGATGGCATCCTTATTATGCCAAAGGTTGTAGAGATCATGTAAAATATTGCGGGCCTTTCTGAAGTTTGTGCCATTATCAGAGTATAACTGACTGGGTATGCCCCTGCGGGCCATAAAACGACGTAAGGCAGCTATAAACGCACTGGCTGTAAGGTCGGAAACCAATTCCAAGTGAATGGCCCTGGTTGCTAAGCAAATAAACAAAGACACGTATGCCTTAGAGAGAGTTCTGGATTTCTGCCCGCCATGACGAATCATGAAGGGACCACCATAATCAACCGCGCAGAACAGAAACGGTCGTGATGGAGTGACTCTAGGAGATGGTAAAATACCAAGCCTCTGAACCTGCTGTTTGGCACTAAACCTGAGACACTTTGACACATTTGCGAATGATGGAGCGAATGACTATCCTGGCATTAACAATCCACCAACGTTGACGCAGTGAGTGATGCACGAGTTGAGCACCAGCGTGAAGGAGACGAATGTGTTCGCGTTCAATGATGAGGCGAGTAATATGCGCCGATGGAGGTAAGACAATAGGATGTTTAGCGCCGTAAGGTAATTGCTACTGCTGTAATCGCCCGCCTACGCGTATCACTCCAGAAGCATCAAGAAACGGGTCGAGAGAAGCCAACTTACTCCTAATGGAAACAGAAGATCCGTTACGAAGACAATTAATTTCGGATGTGAAGTGGATCGACTGAGATTGTTTTATGAAGAAATTGAGAGCATGATGAATTTCGACAGGGGTAAGATCGCCCGTAAATTTGTCAGCACTGGAGAGTCTAATATTTTTGATGAACCGAAAACAGTAGGCATATACGCGCGTTAGACGATGCAACGAGGAAAAGTCCTTAGAAAGGTCGATAGCCAGGGTAGACATTAGAGAAAGATTATGGGTTTGTTTCTCTTCCGCAGTGACTTCAGAAGACGACGGATTAGAAGGTAAAAAGGGTAGAAAAAGATTGGACTCTGAAGATTGAGACAAACAAGTGGGACCGTGCCACCAAAGCGAACAATCGCGCAAAACGTCAGGGAGACAACCCCTGGAGATAATGTCAGCAGGATTGAGTCTAGAATTGATGTGATGCCAAGTATAGGTTTGCGTAAGACGCTGAATTTCAGCAACACGATTAGCGACGTATGTTTTCCACCTGGTAGACTGGGCATGAATCCAGTAAAGAGACACCATAGAGTCAGAATACAAATGAACACTATTAATGAACGAATAAAGCGCAGGAACGACCTTAAATACGAGTCGCGATAATAACAAGCAAGCACAGAGTTCGATGCGAGGTAAAGACACCTGTCGTAAGGGAGCTACGCGAGATTTAGAACACAGGAGATGACAAAGAGGCCGATGAATCTTGATAAATGACTCTGATATAAATACAACACCCAAACCCCCTTTCAGAGGCATCCGAAAAACCATGTAATTCAACTGTACTTGCCTCACGCTTACAACGGATAGAATGCGGGACCACAATTTTGCTAATCAGACCCAATTTGTCGCACAAAGAATGCCAATCCAAACGTGATTGGCCGGAGATCGGTTCATCCCAACCAAGCGTACAAAGCCAGAGTTGCTGCATGAACTGTTTGTACAAAAATACAACGGGACCGATCAGTCCAAGAGGATCGTATATGCCTGCAATAATCGAAAGAATTCTCCTCTTGGAGATGGTTGATTCAACTGGGAATGATTTAATGTCAAACAGAAATGAATCGGCAGTATTATTCCAGAGAATGCCCAGGGTACGCACATTGTCCTGTTTGTTTAAGGGGCGTGATAAATTGTCATGATTTGCTGCGACCACTCTGGGTTCATTAGATGCCCATTTATGCAACGTGAGACCGTATTGACTCAATAACGCACCTAGATCAGATTTCAGCTTGGTCAGATCAGAGATGGTGTCAGAACCGGTAAGCAGATCGTCGACATAGAAATCATTCGTTATAGCTAACGCCGCATCAGGAAATGAAGCTTGATGGTCCCTACCAATTTGAATAAGACAGCGAGTGCCCAAAAACGAAGCACTAGCCGTGCCGTAGGTTACCGTTCGCAATCCAAAGTGTTTAAATGGTTCGAGAGGAGAATCACGCCACAGAATATGTTGATAGTGACAATCCCCTTCAGCTACATGAATTTGTCGATACATCTTCTCGATGTCGGCGATGAGAACATATTTATGCATGCGGAAACGTAAAAGAATAGAAAAAAGGTCTTGTTGAACATTCGGGCCTACCAACAATATGTCATTGAGAGAAAGGCCATTGGTAGTTTTGGACGAACCATCAAAAACGACGCACAGTTTTGTGGTCAAGCTAGACTCTTTAAATACGGCATGGTGAGGCAGATAGTAAGTATTTGACGCTCCTGAATTGATAGCGCAATTATCGATAAGCGTCATGTGTCCAAGATCCTTATATTCGTTAATAAAGTCTGCGTAATCACGCGCGAGCTTAGCATCACGCCTGAATCGACGCTCTAAATTCAAAAATCATGCTTCAGCATTGGTGTAAGATTCCCCTAACTGGAGATTATCGGGCTTAAATGGGAATGAAACCACGAACCTACCCTCGTGGTTGCGATGGGTAGAGCGCACGAAATGCTCTTCACAGGCTGACTCGTTATCAGGTGTGTTGTCAGGAATAGTTTCTGCTTCCCAAAATCTTTCGAGAGACTGCAGAATTTGACTGTCATTGTTCCTAGCTAGGAACGAAACAGCAGGACCCTTGTAGCGGCAGTGTTTGGGCAGATTGCCAGCCAAAATGTAGCCTAGCTTTGTTTCCTGAATGATGGGAAAATGAGGGCCATGTACGTATTTATTAGCTAAAATTAAATCCAGGTAAAATTGCGCCCCTAAGAGTATGTTGATTTCCGACGATATGTTGAAATTTGGGTCAGCCAGAAAAATGTTGTCCGGAATGTGGAATTGATTTATGTCAAACGATTGTGCCGGCAGATTGTGGGTTAATGTAGATAAGATAGCACATTTCGCCTCGAAGCTATATCTCTGATAACGAGAAATAATGCGTATAGACGCAAGATTAGTGGCGTAACATGCTGTATTGTTTATGCCCGTAATTGGTATGTTGGATTTAGTCAAATTAAGCCGTAATTTCCTTGCAAATGATTTGGTGCAAAAATTTATTTGTGACCCGGCGTCTAAAAGAACTCTTGCCCTATGTCTGTTGCCAGCCTGGTCAATGACAAATACAATTGCTGTTGTTGACAATAGAACATTGTTCGTGGATTGCAATTTAAGTGAACAATAGTTAGTACTACTGGCAGATATTGAGTTCGGCACGTTGTTCGCGTGCAACAATGTGTGGTGTCGTTTTGGACAGATCTTACATACCTGCTTATTCTTACAATTAGACACAAAATGATCTGATCTAAGACAATTGGTACAACGTTTGTGACTTGATACAAATTGTCCCCGCTCAGCGGTGCTTAATGTACGAAATTTATCACATATGTAAAGCGGGTGATTAGATTTATAACACAAACATGAATAATTGCTTGACGCTGAGTGATAACTCTTAAATGTAGTACTGCCAGCAGTGTTTCTTGATTTATATTTATCATATTTATTGTTGAGTCTTAAGTTCCGCTTGTTGAGTTGCTGTCCGGCTTCGATAGGCAGTGTATTTTCTAACAGCTGTCTATGTGAGTGTAAAAAATGAGTGAAATCTTTGAAAGTTAGGTAAATTATCAGGGTCGATAGACTCCTTCCATAGTTTAAAAGTAGTAGGGTCGAGTTTAGTTGATAATAATTGTATAATAATAAATTCAAATGAATTCACTGACAGTTGCATTGCCGCCAGTAAATTAACGGAAGACGTTATCGTGTTTGTGAATTCTGCCAAACTTTGGACAGAGTCCTTAATTGTCGACTTGACTTGAAGTAAATTTTGAACATAGTATTTTGCTAGTATGAACTTGTTGTCATACCTTTCGGACAGCAAACTCAACGCTATTGAGTAATTTTCCTTACAAATAGGTAGTTACTTAATTAAATCTAAAGGTTCATTTTTTAAAGAGGAATGTAAATAATGTAATTTCTGCACTGGCGTTAAATCGGATCTTGTATGCACCAAGTCCGTAAAAATTGAATGAAAATGCTGCAACTCCAATATGTTGCCTGAGAAGCAGGGCAAACTTATTGGTTTTAATTGCATGTGGGTCGATAATACGGGAGGTACAGTCTGAACATTAAATGTATCAATCAATTGCAAAATATTTGCTTCAGTCGAATATAGCATTTCTTCGACCTCAACTCGGTCTTCTTGAGCCGCGCTTATGTCTTTACAAGTAAGTTCAATTTCAGACTGCACCTCGTCGTACTTCGATGCCAAGCTTTTCAGACTTTCAAGCCTTACTGTTAAAAAATGTTTTGTATTGGAATTTATATCAAAGTTATTTACGGCTGACTGTATGCACACTATTGCGGACTTTAATCCGCCTCTCTTTCTGGTTAACACTTTGAGGCCTTCTTCAGCCATTGTACGCACCTTGATATGATGTTATTGGTGATACCTTGTAGGCGAAGTCCTGCAGCGTCGACGCCGTGGAGAAGATGGCAAACACAGCTCGGAGAGATGACCGCCTTGTTTGAAGCACTGAAGCTAGCAGGCTCTTGCGATGATGTTGTCAGGAGGCTCAAAGGTGACGAGCGAAATGCCGATGGAATCACGCCACGGTCGTATCAGCGGATATGCTGATTCGCCCGTGATGGCCAGAAATAGTGGCAGAAAAATAATAGTTATGAATAGTACATCGGAAATCCAGGTCCGGAGCGACCAAAAAATGGTGATGATGCGGCCCGTGGGACCAAAAAATGTTAATGATGCGTACCGTGAGGACCAAAAAATGTTAAGTGTGCGGTCCGAGTGGACCGAAAAATGTTTTGTTGAAGAATGTTGTGTGTGAAATGTTCCACTTATAGTTGATTCGCCAGGATGCAGAAATGATGAAGCGAGCGGACTGTAGTTAATTCATTTATTTGATGTTTAAAAGTACATTATAAATTGTGAAACAGTTAGAAATTGTTTTGAATGTTAGGCTGGCTAATAAGCATGATATGGATACAATACGTATCAAATTTATTAAATTAATAAACGGGCCTAATGGGCCATAAGTAAAGTGTTGGCCTATGCCTACATTGAATGTCGCGACAAGAAAAAATATGACAGTGAGGCAGCGGGCGCGTGCCGACCGCCGCTTGCTAGCGTTTGAGACGTACTGTGTAGAGCGCCGACATGAATGATAAGATTACCATAAAATCAAAGCGCAGATTAGCCAACCTATAAAGTAAAATTATCGCGCTACTGTACAACAAGTTTAATTTCTGTTGTGAGATACGGAAAAACCATGATTTTTAATAAGCCTTAAATGTGTATTTTTATCATAATCATTAATATCTCCAGTCAAATAAACTCAGTTAGTAAAATTGGGAAGTCTTGGTACATAATACGAATATTGATGTATATAAATTAATATAAAAAATATTATTTAATATGAAAAATATATTTATTTAAATTGCTGAATTCAGTTGTCTTGAACCCATACTCACACATACATTTTGTGTATCTCACCTTCAAGCTTATTCTGATAATACAGTATATTCGTTGATCTTGTTGATTTCTTCTTCTTCCTCTTCCCAACTTGTCTCTTGTGCCTTCTTTTCTAGTTACATATTGATTCTATAGTTTTGTAATTCCTTCTTCTGCTGGTTTTACACACAGTTGGTCCCCCAAAATACAGTTCTGTTTAGATCTTGATAGGGAACACTTATATCACTTCTATTTTCGATTATCGTTCTTCAGCCTGCATTATTCATTGTGAGCTGTTATTGTGAAGAAATTCTTCTCAACTTAAATGTTTTCTTATAATATGAATATACAAATTTTTGGTTTTATTGTTAAATTTTCTGTTGGTCTGGTAGCAAAGAGTTCTATTTAAACTGTCTGGGTCTTACTTAAATGTTAAAAAGGGTTGGTATAATGTTATGTATGAGTAACACATAATAAGTAACAAATTCATAATAAATAGAGTTCCACACAAAAAATTTTGTGTTTCCATCAAGTGATGTTTGTGTCTCAACTCTTTTATAAATTTCTAATAGACCAACTCAGGTATTTCCTATCTACAGTGTTTTGTTACAGTATTTCATGGTGACCTTAAAGTAACAAACAGTGTAAGATATAAATTATTCTTGACATTGTACCATAACAAGATTACGCCCTAGAATAAATATAATTTAATCATCAAAATTCGTTGTGAATTATGCCTAAACGCAATCTTTCTTATAAATAAAATACAAAGAAGTATAAAATCAATTTAACAAATAAAGAAATGAAAATAAAATGCAAACATTTAGCAATAAATAATAATGTCAGGTAGTAAAAGGTAATACAAAACAATAGGGAAATATTATAATAAGTACATACAATGGAAATAGGAAATGAAAACTTATTAATTAATTAGTTTAATGACAATGACAAGACTATCAGACGACATGACTATGACTGCTACACCCAGGAGGGAAGATCGAATGATAATAAAGATGTAAATAGTTGTTAATAAATAGAAATATAGGGTATAAATGTTAACAAGTTAGGAAGTAAGTAAAAACACATTTGTTATTGCATAAGCCTATTAAACTATAGAGAGGTCTGCAAACCTCAAGCACTTATTTTGTGTAATCGCAATACGAACTGTAAGTGATATAAAAAAAAATTGAAAGAATATTAAACAATAATCGCAAACTACCTAACGTAAGAAAGTGGAAATAATGAAAATAACGGTGATTAACGTTAAAGAACAGTGTATAGTGAAAGTGCATAGGAAATAGACCTGGTTATAATATAAACAGTGAATAACACATATAATTTATATAAAACAACTATATAGATAATATAATAAGATTAAACAAGGTGTACAATAATTAAAACTAGTGGAATAATCCCCAGAAACTAGTTATGTGCATGAGAGACGAGTAAAAATAAGATTCAGATGAATCATGTTAATTATAGGGTATATAAAAACAACCCTGTGACCCCTAAAAAGTATCGTAAAGTCAAGAGCTTTACTAAATGAATCTAGAGATTGAAGGAAGAAAATTAATTATTATTGTTGAATTAGGAAAAGAAGCCAGAACAGATATAAGTTGAAGCTGAACATTTTCTACAAAACAAAAATGATGTCACACAGTAAATTAATGAAGAAAAACTCTGGAAATAATGAGAAGTGTAATGGCTTAATATAATACATGGAAAACTGAAGGCCAGAAGAATAATTACAACAAGAAAATAATCTGTAAACTAAATTACAATTTGGTGAGATTGTTCTATTATGCTAAGACATATTGTTCGAGAATAAAAACTCGGTAATTTTTTGCTGAAACGGATTTATTATAAACACACTAAGCTTGAAAGATACATTGATTTGACATTTTACTGTACTCTTATGTCTGTCTCGGTTCGCGGCTAACTCGTAACTAACTCGTCACCACACCACCAGTTCCCGTCCTGCAGAGCGCAGCACACACTTGGAAGACGCCGCGCAGTTGAAGAATGCTGAACATCCTGCCCGCCTTGAAAGTATGTGGCCTTTCAATTTGTGTTTTCGATGGGAAGAGGGCACAGACGAGTCATCGCCCGCCGCAGGAGTCCATGTGAGGTTTACACTGTGGCAACATGAGGAACTCCATCTTGACCAGCATGCAGCTCTCTAATACGTCCCAGGTTCCACATGAGGGATGGTCTGAACTCCTCCTTGATGAGGACCAAGGATCCCACTTGTATTGGTGTTGCGGAAGAAGTCCATTTCATGCGCTGTTGCAGTGTAGACAGGTACTCTGTGGACCATCGTTTCCAGAAGAATTGCATCATTGTTGAACTCATCGCCAGCGGTTAATTTGGTTGATTGGGGTTACAGATAAGTCAGGTTCAGGGAAGTAAGTAATTGGGGAACCAATTAGAAAATGCCCTGGGGTTAACGGCTGAAGATCGTTGGGATCGGAAGAAAGTGAGGTAAGGGGGCGTGAATTGACACAGGCTTCAATCTGACATAACAACGTGTTAAATTCTTCGAATGTTAATTGGATATTCCCAACAACTCGCTTTATGTGATGTTTTACAGTTTTGACGCCTGCCTCCCACAAGCCACCAAAATGTGGTGAATTCGCTGGAGTGAAGTGCCAATTTATATTTTCTTCCGCTAAGGATTGTGTTAAGTACTCCTTATTTTCCCTTATGAATTTCCTTAATTCTTGTAATTCATTTCTTGCTCCTACAAAATTTGTTGCATTGTCGCTGTATATGTTAGTAACCCTTCCTCGTCTGGACATAAAGCGTCTTAACACAGCTAGAAAGGCTGATGTTGTGAGGCTTGTAACGATTTCAATGTGGATACTCTTGGTGGCCATGCAGATAAAAAGTGCAATGTAAGCCTTGTATGGAGCTGATTTTCGTTGCATAACTCGTTTGATAAATATTGGGCCACAATAATCAATACCACAGTTTATGAATGGTCGGTCAGGAATAACACGGCATGCCGGTAAGTTTCCCATTGGTTGAAATATGACATTTGGATTATTTCTTGAGCAGGTTACACATTTCTTGATTATTCGCTTGGTCAGTAGCTTGCCATTTATTGGCCAAAATTGTCTTCTCACTTGTGCTAGTAGTGCCTGTGGTCCTGAATGCATGGATATTACGTGTTCTCTTCTTATAATCAATTCTGTTATGTAGTCCTTTTCAGGAAGTAAAATTGGATGTTTCTGATCATAGTGAATTTTTGCTTGCGTCAATCTACCGCCCACCCTGATAATTCCGTTTGAACCTACGAAGGGGGCTAGAGAACGTACATTGCTTCGCTTCTTGATCTGGCCGGTGTAGTTGAGATCGTGGATTTCTTCACTAATATACAATAATTGAATTTGCCTAATCCAGAATACCCTTGCGTTTTGAATTTCTTCTACCATGAGTGGACCACATTTTATATTACTTGCAGGAGTCTTCAGATTGTGAATAAAACTTTGCAATAAGCTGTTATACACAGACGTTTAGCCCAACATGAGTATTTTGTTTTCAGTTAAAAGGTTGAATTTATGGACGTATGTGCGATGGTCGTCTTTCTCTCTTCTAGCTCTATAGACTTGCAGGTTGTAGAATTGGCGTCACCGATAAGCTGCTTGGCCAGCATTCTCTTTCTTCTGCTAACCATGCGGGTCCAGTCCACCACAAGGCACAGTTAATCAATTCCTTGGGGAACGCACCTTGTGACAAAATATCCGCTGGGTTTTGTTGAGACTTAATGTGATACCAAGTTCCATGTTTAGTTGCTGTCTGAATTTCAGAGACTCTATTAGCGACAAAGGTTTTCCATGTATTTGGAGGCGAAGCCAACCAATGGAGTAGTATTGTAGAGTCAGTCCAAAATGTGTATGAGTTAGTGTTGCTTCCCAACATATTTGAGATCTTCTTGGTAAGACGAGCTAATAGTACTGCTCCACAAAATTCCAATCGAGGGAGAGAAATGTTTTTTATAGGGGCTACTCTTGATTTTGCGCACAAAAGATATGTTGAAGTTTTACCATTGACGTCTGTACATCGTAGATATATACAGGCACCAAAGCATCTCTCTGATGCGTCGCAAAATCCATGAAATTCTATTGTGGAAACATCAAGAAGGGAGGTTATGCGACGATTGATGACTAAATTGTTTAACTCCTCAAGTTGTTTCTTGTATTGAGTCCAAGTGTTTTAAATATGTGTTGGAACCGTTTCATCCCATGATATGTCCAGCTGCCATAAAGTCTGCATTAGCACCTTAGCCTTTACCAGCACTGGAGATATAAGACCTAATGGATCAAATAATCTGCATATTTCTGATAGTATTGACCTCTTTGTTACAGGACCAATTGCTATGTATGGTGTTGTCTTATAATGAAAAGTGTCTGTATCAGGTTTCCAACGCACTCCCAGAGTCTTTTTTGTACCGTGTCCACCTTGTATAAGGTATTCATTCTCTATGTTGTCTGAATCTATAAATTCTAATAACTGTGGATTATTAAAACACCATTTATGAAGTTCGAAACCACCTCGTTTAAGTAAAAGCACTAATTCTTTCTGTAGTCACTGTACTGTTTCCATGGAATTGCAACCAGTAAGAACATCATCTACGTAAAAATCATTCTTGATACATCTTGAAGCAAGAGGAAATTCCACTGATTCCAAGTCTGCTAGATAGTGAAGAGATTTTATCGCAAGATACGGAGTAGCGGCTGTGCCGTATGTGACAGTGTTCAATTTGTATATTTGGATAGGTTGATCTGAGTCTCTTCGCCAGACGATACGCTGGAAATCTCTGTGAATTGGATGCATGAGAACTTGTCGATACATTTGTTTAATATCGGCGCAAAAAACGTATCTGGGGAGGCGGAACGACAACAAAATATCAATTAGATCACTTTGTATGGTTGGACCCACCATCAATGCTTGGTTCAGAGATATTCCTGTTGACGTCCTTGAAGATGCGTCAAAAACGCCTCGAATTTTTGTATTCAAACTTGAGTTCTTTATGACCGGGTGATGTGGCATGTAGTAGTGATCCTCAGGTTCACGCTCTTCTTCGACGAGTTCCATGTGATTAGATTTGTGATATTCATCCATAAAGGCAACATACAACTCTCTTAATGATGCATGCCTTGACAGTCGCTGTTCTAAGCTCTTGAGTCGGGTTTCAGCTTGTTCACGAGGTGAACCAAGTTGACTGATTTCCTTTGAGAATGGCAATTGAACCATAATGCGCCCAGTATCGGTTCTGCTGACATGAGACATATAATGCTCTTCACATTCTTGTTCTTGTTTCGATAAAGGGTGTCGGTTTTCACAGTTTTCAACTTCCCAAAATGCTGACATAAGTTCTTCAAGATTTAAATTGTGACTGAAATTACAAACCGTTTGTTTTTTAATATGGTTGCTATTTTGATTGTTTGTTCTCCCACACACGATCCAACCTAACACTGTTTTTTGCAAGGTAGGTTGATTATCGTGTTTAATCTGTCCAATACACAACAGACTGAAGAAAATATCAGCTCCAAGTAATCCATCCACTTTGTGCGGTACGTGGAATTGTGGATCTGCAAGGTTAATGTTTTTAGGTATATGTAACAAATTACGATCTGTGTGGGCTGTTTTCGTCTGTAATTCGTGGTATGATGGAGAATTCCAATTCTTGTTGGAAGCCATTATATCTTGACTTAATGACTGTATGAACAGTATGTCGTATTGCAGTAGTCTTTGTATTTATTCCAGTCACTAACATAGGGGACTTATGACGTTTCAATCCTAATGATGTGGCCAAGAGATTCAGTCATGAAATGTGACTGAGATCCTGAGTCAAGCAAAAGGCGACATGAGAAAACTGCTCCTTGAGAATCTTGTATGTTTACCACTGCTGTGGCTAGTAAAACAGTGTCATTGGTATTGGAACAGATTGCAACCGTCGGCTTATTGAGCAACTGTGATTGCGAAGCTGAAGTTTGTGAAGTTGACTGAGGCGGTGATGAAGGTTCGGACATGGGTTGCTGAGAGTTCAAGTGCAACAAACTATTATGACGCTTGTTGCAGGTTTTACATGAATGAGTGTTTTTACAGGTTGCTTCCTTATGACCTGGTTTCAAACAATTGATACAGAGTTGAAGTTCTTTGACCTTAGTGATTCGATCACGTGGATTCAACTTCAGGAAATGTTGACATTGAAATAGCCGGTGGAATTTACTGCACATGGGACATTTTTGTAAATTGGTGGATACAAATGCGGTCTGAAAATCTTGTGACGGTTTTCTTTGAGGTGTGGCATTAACTGGGCATGATTTGGGCTTAGAATGCATTTTCTGACCCTCTTCGCAACCTTCCAAAATCTTGCTTCTGTTTTCCAAGAAGTTGATAGTTTCGGAATAGGTTGCTAGTTCCGTTGTGGATGTACTGGCTTCCCACGCATGCCTGGTTGATTGGTCGAATTTGTTTATAATAAGATATGTAATTACTGCATCGCAGTGCTGAACTGGCTGTCCAAGAGATTTTAGTGCTCTCATATGCTTTTGAATATTGTCTGAAAACTGTCTAATAGAAGTGGCTGATTCTTTGTCTAAAACTGAAAGATTGAATAGTGATTGCAAGTGTTTGTTTATGATTAATTTCTTGTTATCATATCTTGCCTTCAGTAAATCCCAGGCGACCTGATAATTGGCTGATGAGACTTCCAATGAATGAATAATCTGGCTTGCGCCATTCCGTAATGTTGATTTTAAGTAATGAAAGCGTTGAACATCACTCAGTGAATTGTTGTCATGAATTAAGGCTCTAAATGAATCTTGGAAAGAAGGCCATTCGTCATATGAACCTCCGAATGTGGGGAGATTGATTTGAGGTAACTTAACTTGTGGTTCTGTGAGAGTTGTTTGGTAATATGGTTGTTGTTAGATGACACCGGAGTCTGGATAGAAATGATCATGTCATGAATCTTAGCACGTAAGTTAAAATATTTGTCTTCGAAATCTTCATTCTGAATTTCTGATGTATTTAAATCTTCTATCTGTGTGTCTTCGATCTCTGTCTGCGTTGTATTAAATTTCTTCCAACACTCGTTTAGAATATCTAATTTAGTGGATAACAAATTGACAGATTGTTGGCCGGGATCAAAATTATTAATGAATGTGTTTATGCGAGTGAGTCTGCCCTTAATTTGTCCACAGCGACGTACTAATGTGCCGTGTTTGGCCCTTTGAATTGTTGCATCTGATTGTGATTCGTTGTTCATTTTGACTTGTTAATTTCTTTAACTTTGTGTTAAAAACACGTATTATTTGTGAATTGTTGTGAAGTATGTGTCACTTATCATGCTATAATGAAATTAAGGATATTGAATGTTACAATACAATGAGTTGCGGGAGTGGTAATTACCGGATGCGTTGGCGAAATGAATTCTTAGAAATGTTAATGAGTGTATTTATACAGCAGTAATGTGAAACAAGGTGTGGTTGTGAAGGAAATGAAAACAATGTTGGCCACTTATCTGTTGTTGAGTGATGAGCGCGCTGATGTGGTTCACTGCGATGCTAGACGGAGTGACCTTGAGTTGCTGCTCTGTAGATACAACGAGTACAGTAGTGAACAATAAAACTACGTTGCACTAATCACTCACGCGATCACGTCGGGGTCACCAAAATGTTCGAGAATAAAAACTCTGTAATTTTTTGCTGAAACGGATTTATTATAAACACACTAACCTTGAAAGATACATTGATTTGACATTTTACTGTACTCTTATGTCTGTCTCGGTTCGCGGCCAACTCGTAACTAACTGCTAACTAACTCGACACCACACCACCAGTTCCCGTCCTGCAGAGCGCAGCACACACTGGAAGATGCCGCGCAGTTGAAGAATGCTGAACACATATATTTGTTCAATTTAAAGCACTAAAACAGTGAAATGATATAACAAAAACACTATAAACATTATGATTATTAATTTTATTTTCTCTTGGACGTTGGCTCGTCTTGCTGAGTTAAATTCTTGGATTTCGTTGTCCATGACGTGTCCGTTACTTAACTAAATATCACTATAATATTGACGACTCGGAACACAAAGTTTTTTATAAGCAAAAACGTAAAGTTTTACCTTACAGCCTAAACCGGCTTTCACCTATAGAAGGCTTCATCAGATGAAGCCTCTATAGGTGAAAGCCGGTTTAGGCTGTAAGGTAAAACTTTACGTTTTTGCTTATAAAAAACTTTGTGTTCCGAGTCGTCAATATTATAGTGATATTTAGTTAAGTAACGGACACGTCATGGACAACGAAATCCAAGAATTTATTTTCTCATTGTAATTTTTTTTATTAGTTGTTCAGATTTGATTAAGTTGTTTCTTTTGTATAATCCAAAGAACCCATGACCCAACACACTTACACAACATCACATTACTGAAACCGATTTATAATTATTTAACTAAAAATGAACTTTTTCATGTGAAAACTTACTAATTTTATTGGACGCGTTTCGGCTTAGTATCCGCCTTCTTCAGCTTTGGTAACAGACTGCCAGCATTTTGTAACGGTTGTGTGGAAGGTGAAGTGGGGGTGGTGTGTGGAGGAAGGGGATTGGCGCGGGGATTCAACTTACTGTTTGTTTTCTGTATAATTGTGTCAAAAAGTGTACGTGATTTATATTGTAATTGATCGTTGAGTATGTTGTTTGGTTGTGTTGTGTGGTGTTTATATATTTCGTATTGTTCAGTTGTGTTGAGTTTTTGACCTTTGGGTATGTAATGTAAAATTTCAAGATTAGTGTCTATGTTGGTGTAACTGTGGTTTTCTGTGTGTATGTGTGTGGCAAATGCGGAGTGTATATTGTTGTTGGTTAAAGCTTTTAAGTGTTCAGAATAACGGGATGAAAAAGATCTTCCTGTCTGGCCTATGTAGAAACTATTGCAGTCATTACAATTTAATTTGTAAACACCTGTTTTGTTATATTTGTCTATGTCTGTGTTTGTATTACTGATGTGTTTTTTGATGGTATTGGTTGTTCTGAATGCTATTTTGTATTTGTGTTTTCTGAATGTATTGGCGATTTTGTGTGTGTATGAGTTGTGGTATGTGAGTGTGATGTATTTATTGTGTTGTGTGTTGATGGTATTTAGTGTTTTGTTGTTTTTGTTTTTGATGCGTTTGTGTAGTATGTTTATTAAATTGGGGTTATAACCGTTTTTTATTGCTATGTATTTTATTGTGTTGAGTTCGTCAGTGTAATCTTGTTTATTTAAGGGGATTTTAGTTAGTCTATGGAGCATATGGTTGAAGGCCGCATGTTTATGTTGTGTTGGGTGGTTTGATGTGTTGTGTATAACCATGTCGGTTGTGGTTGGTTTCCTGTATATTTTGTACGTGTGTGTATTGTTAGTTTTGTTAATTGTTAGGTCTAGAAAATTTATACTATTGTTTTGTTCACTTTCCAGTGTAAATTTTAAACAATAAAGTAGTGTAAACTCAACACAATAAAATACATAGCAATAAAAAACGGTTATAACCCCAATTTAATAAACATACTACACAAACGCATCAAAAACAAAAACAACAAAACACTAAACCATCAACACACAACACAATAAATACATCACACTCACATACCACAACTCATACACACACAAAATCGCCAATACATTCAGAAAACACAAATACAAAATAGCATTCAGAACAACCAATACCATCAAAAAACACATCAGTAATACAAACATAGACATAGACAAATATAACAAAACAGGTGTTTACAAATTAAATTGTAATGACTGCAATAGTTTCTACATAGGCCAGATGGGAAGATCTTTTTCATCCCGTTATTCTGAACACTTAAAAGCTTTAACCAACAACAATATACACTCCGCATTTGCCACACACATACACACAGAAAACCACAGTTACACCAACATAGACACTAATCTTGAAATTTTACATTACATACCCAAAGGTCAAAAACTCAACACAACTGAACAATACGAAATATATAAACACCACACAACACAACCAAACAACATACTCAACGATCAATTACAATATAAATAACATACACTTTTTGACACAATTATACAGAAAACAAACAGTAAGTTGAATCCCCGCGCCAATCCCCTTCCTCCATACACCACCCCCACTTCACCTTCCACACAACCGTTACAAAATGCTGGCAGTCTGTTACCAAAGCTGAAGAAGGCGGATACTAAGCCGAAACGCGTCCAATAAAATTAGTAAGTTTTCACATGAAAAAGTTCATTTTTAGTTAAGTGTTAGTGCTGTGAAAGAAGAGATGAATAATCAAGACAATTATAATTATTATCTTGGATTTCGTTGTCCATGACGTGTCCGTTACTTATTGATATTATTATATTACTTATTGACATTACTATAGTGATATTTATAATTATTATATTTTCTATCATATGTATGACTTTGACTGTACATCAACTTTAATATTTTTATTAACCCTGAGAAAGAGTTTTATGTTATCGAACCTAAAGGAGCTACTAATTGAAGAGAAGGGCATTGCATGTGAATAAATTTCAATATATGTTAAAAAGAATAGAACAATAAAATTTATTGAACATAAGACATGACAGAATACGAGTTAAATTTTTTATTTCATTTTCCATACATTGGCACCCACAACTTGGAGCTGCAGGATATAATTACATTGATGAAGGGTAAGATTTACATTAAGATTCAGAGATTTAAAATTATATTAGAATTTATAAAAATTAAGTACAGAACATTACATAAAATTGGCGACCAACTTGAGGGCTAGAAAAAAGGAAATACAGAATAAATAAATAAGAATTGGACAGAACCATCATTGTCATTTCTAGCCGGCGATTATACAAAAGTAAACAAGATGTCCAGGAGAGGAACCTCATGTAGGAGAAACAAGACAGCTAATACTGAAATGAATATGGAAGAGAAGGAGGAGGCTCAACCTGCACTAGACGTGGAGGTAGAAGCCAGCAATATAGAAGAAAATCAACCCGACAAACCAGCATATATGGAGAACGTAAGCATACAGGAAATGATAAGGCGATGACCGAACAATTAAGTAAGACAATGGAAGATAACAACCAACAGTTGAAGGAAGAAATAAAAAATTATAGTAAACAGTTGAAGGAACAATTAAGTCAGAAAATAGGAGCTACCAATAAGAAAATAGAAGAATAAATGACTGAAATCAGAAAGGATCTGAAAAATCAGGTGGAAGAAAGCAATGAGAACTTGAAACAGCAGAGCATAGAGGAAATTGCTGAGATTCATCAGAAAATGGAACAGTATAATGAAACAATCAAACAGCAGATTTTGAAAACTAACGAACAGCTAAACCAAACAAGTTTGGAACTACAACAATTCAAAGAAGATGTCTGCATACAGATTGACCATGTAGAAAATAATAATATAATATGAATGGAATAATTGCAGAAAGAAACACAAGAGAAAATAGAAAAGGTGCATGAGAAGGTAGAAGAGAAAATAGAGCACATGGAAGTCAACATTAGTGGTATAAAGAACCATGTAACCAATAATACTGAGAAAATAGAAGAGATAAATCAAAGAGAATTAGTAAATATACGGGTAGAATTGGAGATGGTTAGGAATATGCCATGTAATGTACCTAATTTCCAACTTACTGATAATAGAGAGATGATTAATTTCAAGATTACAGAAAGAACCCAATGGAATTCTTAGAAAGGATTGAAGAGAACATTACAAGAAACAGAGAAACAAGATGGATAGTAATTCGAAGTATGTTGGACGAACACTTTAAGACATGACTGATAACTGGTGGACAGCAACCTGACATGACATAAATGACTATCAAGAGTTTAGGGTGTTGTTTAAAGCCAAATATTGGTCTGAATCCACCCAAAACATAGTGCGAGACAATCTATGCAATGGCAAATATAATCCACAGAGAGGCCAATCACCAATGGCTTATTTCTTGGGAAAGGTGTGCCTAGCTAGAAACTTGGAACCCAAGATACCAGAGGAGTGCCTGGTAACTAAACTCTCTTATCACTACTAGGAAGGGATTGCCAGAGCCAGACTTTACGGACAAATCAAAACAATACAGTCCATGGCAGCACTATTGGAAAATTACGAGCATGAAAACTATTACCGCAGAAGTAGACACAGAAATGACAACCAGCTAAGGGACAGAAATAATACTGCCAACAGTAATAATCAGAGTAATAATGGCAACCGAGATAATCGATCATGGGCAAACTATGTGCGATCACACAATCGAGAAAATAACCGCGGTTCTAGAAGACAATACTATCAAGTATGCAGGACCCTAAAACTCAACCACCAATACCCGAATAGTAATAGAGACTATAACTATAATAACAATAATTACAACAGAAGTTACCCAAGATGGAGCAGAAGTATTGAAGATAATAGGAGAACGAATAATTATAGCTCAATGGGGGACACCAGCGAGGACAGACGTAATGTTTAATAACAACGATATTCATCAGAACAATGATATTACGGACAGTGACGATAACCAGAATTTAAATGAGAGGCGGCAGTGAGAAATCATAATGACCCATCACTGATCCGATCTTCTGGGTACCAACATAGACAGCCACACCACATACCCAACAAGACTATTATAGTAATTAAAAGTAATTATTTGAAAAACATACGAGAGGACTTGTTAACTGACAAGAACCTGCCAATGTAGAAAACAACAATAATGAAATCACATACATTAGAGCTGATGTAAATGGGATTCCAACCGAATTAATGATAGATACTGGGGCGAACGTTTCATTGATTGACAGCATGGAATTAAATAGAATACAAAGGGAATGCAAGAAAAATAATACCAACATTACCTGTTAATAATGTAACACTAATCGGAGCTACTGGACGCCAGAACAAGTCTGTAAAGAAACAGGTATTGCTTGACATAAAAAGTAATGGATCAACAGTTCCCATGATATTTTTGGTAGCCAAGGACCTACCATTTAATCTGTTAGTCGGGTGCGATATGCTAAGGCAGTATTCGGCTATAATTGACCTGAGCAGAGAGAAGGTGTCTCTGATCTCAGATGATTTAGTATGGACGGCTGAGTTAATTGGAAGCCAACGTGCCCCTAAGAACCGTGCCAGCTATTATGTTAGGGAGGATAAAAATGATGGATATGGCTCATTATAAAATAGCATAGAATATCATGACAATAATGAAGAAATGTGGCGGAATAAACTAGAAGAGATCCAGAGATTCCAGCAAGAAAAAACGGGGTTAAATTTAACTGAAGAAAAGGTGAATAAACTAATATCAATATATAATAAACATAAACATATTTTCTCCGACATGCCCGGTAAAGTGAGAAACTATCAATGTAAATTAAAATTCAAAGAACCAGTCGAATTCAGAAGGAAGTCATATCCCATCGCGCATTCCTTGAAAGAAGCGGTAAGAAGTGAAATAAATAAAATGATGGCAGATGATATTATCGAATATAGTCACTCTCCATACACAAACCCTATAGTTGCAATCCCAGAGAAAAACGGAAAAGTTCGACTTTGCCTCGACGCCAGAGAAATCAACAAGATGATTGTAAACGATAGAACATCTCCGGGGGAAATAGAAGAGATATTAAAGAAATTTCATGATACCAAATTCATCAGTACTTGGGACACAGTATGAGGGTACTGGCAAGCAGAATTGCATCCGGACAGCCAGAAGTACATGGCTTTCATATTCGATGGAAGAAACTACCAATTCAAGAGACTCCCATTTGGTCTCATTAACTCGGTGGCTATTTTTGTTAAATGTATGGATCAGATACTGGGACAGGAAGCACTACAATTCACCATGGTATACGTCGACGATTTGTTGATTACTTCATCAGACTGGGACGAACATTGTGACAGAGTTGAACATGTATTACAGAAATTGTCAGAAAATAATATTACTCTGAAACTCAACAAGTCAAGACTTATTGCTGATGAAGTCCAATTTTTAGGTTTTATTTTGTCCGAGTCAGGCATCGCTCTGTCACCCGACAAAATAAATACCATCCAGAAGAATTTTCCTACTCCAAAAAACAGAAGACAGTTACAGTCATTCCTTGGACTATGCAATTATTACCAAAAATTCCAGCGAAATTACTCAGAGTTAACAGCAAAGTTTCGACAACAATTAACATCCAAGTACAAATGGAGATGGGGACCTGAACAAGACACGATATTATAATTAATTAAGGAGAAGTTTCTAGAGTCAGTTATATTACATCACCTCAATTTTGACAAACCCTTTTATTTAAACTGTGACACGAGTAACATCAGTCTTGGAGCAGAACTGTATCAAGAAGATGAGGAAGGGAACCACTTGGTTGTTAGTTTTGCAAGTAGAGTGCTAAATAACTGTGAACGGAATTATAATGTCACAGAAAAGGAATTGCTTAGTGTGGTATTTGCCTGCAACAAGTTTAGAACCTATATCCTGGGATACCCGATAACCATTAGATCCGATCATGAATCAATCTCCTTTTTAAGGAAATGTAAATTAAGCCATGGTCGATTAACGAGATGGATATTAGCGCTGCAAGAGTACCACATCACCTGGGAGTATGAACCAGGAAGAAAAAATGTAGTAGCAGACGTACTATCCATGATCAACGTGGAAAAGAATACCTTCGAGACAGAGAATGAGGAGATTGCAAAGGTATACCATATTATCAAGAGAAGAACAGACTTAGAATTATCGTCAACGAAATTAAGCAGCAACAAAAAACTGATCCAAAATTAATACAAATAAGACAAAGACTAGATAACAATGACCACAAAATATTACAATTTTATTGTGTGCATGAAGATGTATTATTTATAAGAACTAAATTAGATCAAGACAGTTGGAAGGTGTTTATACCCAGGAATATAGAAAAGGAATTAATAGTTGATTACCATATTCGGTATGGCCATATGGGTCCGCCGAAAGTGATTAAAGCATTAGAGGAACATGTATATACCGTATTTTCTCGCATAATTAACGCACTTTTTTGACAAAAAATACCGACGAAAATTTCAGGTGCATAAATTATTCAAGGATTTCAGATATACCCAAATTTCATTTGAAATTTATTGACATTTAAAAGATACATTAAATATATTATACACAAAATCAGTTCAACTCATTGAAGTTATCGTCATTTGGTATAAAATTACGGTTGAGTTTTCTTCTGAACAATCAAATAGAGTACATTAGGCAAGTTGGACACACAGTTTCAAGTACGGACACCGGAAAATATTCTTCCCGTCACGAGCTGATAGTACGACCTGAAGCAAAATACCGTAAATATGAATTAACGAAAGTACTAACGATGTAAGTAATAATGACATACCTGCTAAAAAGGAAGAAAAATAATCTTACCTTTTATAGGCTACCGAGTTGGTCGTCGCCACTGGAACTGCAGGAAGATTTGGTGCTGCTATCACTGCTCACATCTCTTCATAAGAAGTCATCTTCAGTCCCGTCTAACGCATTCAAGATTCCCGTCTTTTTGAAGCTCTTTTCAATCACCTTCGAAGAAATCATGTCCCAAGCGCGCAATATCCACTCACAAAGGAGTTCCAGAGACGGTTTCCGAATTTTGCCTGTTGGAGTAAGTTCGTGCACATTTTCCGCCATCCAGCACTGATAGAGTTTTCGCACATTGTCCTTGAATGGTTTATTTATCGAAACGTCCAAGGGTTGAAGTACTGATGTCAGTCCACCAGGAATCACAGCCAAATCGGTTTTCATTGTTTCCAATAATTTTTTAGTGTTTTCCATCAGATGGCCACGAAAACTGTCCAACACGAGAAGAGCCAGGCACCGAAGGAGAGACCCCGCTCTGTTTCCCCAAACCGTTCGTATCCAGTCTTCTACGAGTGACGTGTCCATCCACCCTTTTTCTTGGACACGAACGTGGATCCCACGTGGAAATTTTACTTTCGGCATTGTTTTTCGCTTCAGGACAACGTACGGTGCAAGCTTTCTGCCATCAGCTGTTACAGCAAGCATTACCGTACACGGTTGTTTTTCACTTCCAATAGTGCGCACAATAACACTCGATGTTCCTTTCGTATCGATTGTTCGACTTTGTGGCATATCGAAACTGATGGGCGTCTGATCTGCGTTTATATCTGGGAAAGCAAATATTTCTTCGCTTTCCGTTTCCTAATCACAAAGCGATGAAAATCAATGACTTTTTGGTCGAAATCATTCGGCATTCTTTGACATAAGGATGTTCTTCTTCGAAGAGAGAGTCCATTTCTCTTCATAAATTTAATCACCCAGCCTCGGTTAACCTTAAAATTCGAGACACTGATCCCATGTTCTGCAGCTATTTCTCGTCCTTTAAAATACAGCATTTCGTAAGAAACGGCATATCCATCATTGCATAACGAAATCACGTATTTCAGAAGATACTCCTCTACTTGCGGAAACTTGCCACTTTTTGGACCGCGAAATGCTTTACGAGACTTGTTGGTCTCTTGAAGGGCAATTTTCTGTTTTCGCCAGTACCGCACGTTACACTCGGACACAGAATATTTGCGGCCTGCTGCCCTATTCCCGTGTGTTTCGGCGTAAGCGATCACCGCAAGTTTATATGACGCAGTATTACTCGAATACTTGCTCATTGTGGATTAATGAACGACTTTGAGATCACAAAACATCCGTGTACCCGAAACACTTGTAAAATGAGTTTCTACCAGACTGGAATAGATCGTCATTAATCATGTCTTCGCTGATTCACTCACCGGACTGAAATACCGCAGTGAGTAATAACAGGAAGTTGCACGAGGGTTTGAAATGCGAGGTTGCGCAATACGAAAGCTACTACTTGACATCTTTATTTCGAAACGCACCCGGAACTGCGTGATGAAATCATCAAGAAAGTGGGTGCATCAAATACGCAAATATTTCTTTTTTCCCACTTTGAACCCCCCAGAAATAGGATGCGTAAATTGTGCGGGGGTGTTAATTATGCGAGAAAATACGGTATCAAGAATATAAATAGAAGGGTCCGGATGTATGTACGAGGGCTATCCAGAAAGTAACAGACGTTTTGAAATAAAAAATTTACAAAATGAAAAAACAAAATTTTATTATATACATTTGAAAGGTACACTTTTAAGCTATTTTTCTACATAATCGCCATTCAAATTAAGGCACTTATCATACCATGGCACAAGTTTTTCAATACCGTCTCTGTAGAAATCTGCCGCCTGCGATTTCAACCACTGGTTTACACCGGCATGCAGTTCGGCGTCAGTATCAAAGCGTTGTGTAGCGAGCCATGTCTTCATCGCTGGGAAGAGGTGATAGTCGCTCGGCGCCAAATCCAGGCTGTATGGTGGATGATCGAACACCTCCCATCCAAAACCATCGAAGAGCTCTCGGGTACGATTGGCCGTGTGTGGACGTGCGTTGTCGTGAAAAAACAAAACCTTCGCACTAAGTTTTCCCCGACGCTTGTTTTGCATCGCGCGCCTTAACTTTCTCAATGTTTCACAATACCTCTCTGAGTTAATTGTGCCACGTTCAAGAAAATCAACGAGAATCACTCCTTCAGAGTCCCAAAACACAGTAGCCATGATCTTTCTTGCTGACAGCGTTTGCAAACACTTCCTTGGTTTCTTGGGAGAATTTGTGTGTCCCCATTCCATCGACTGCCTTTTTGTTTCACTATTGACATGCTTCACCCAAGTCTTGTCCCCAGTTACGATACGATCGATAACTTTGTTACCATTTTTGTTGTAATTTTCGAGGAAAGTTAGTGCTGCAGGCAGTCTGTTTTTTGTGGTCTTCCGTTAGGATTTTCGGAATCCACCTAGCACAAAATTTGTGGTAACCAAGCTTTTCCGCCACAATTTCATGCACCAAACTCCGTGAAATTTGGGGAAAATGTTTTGAAAGTTCCGTAATCGTGAAACGACGATCTTCACGAATTTTGTCGTTGATTTTCATCACCAGTTCATCAGTCACAAGGCTAGGTCTACCACTGCGGTCCTTATCGTGAACATTGGTACGGCCATTTTTAAAATCAATGCACCATTGCCTCACTCGGCTTTCACTCATTATTCCTTTTCCGTACACATCACAAAGTTGGCGATAAATTTCAATTGGTTTGTGATTTTTTGCCAACAAAAGCCTAATCACAGAACGCACCTCACAAGTGGCGGGATTTTCTATTGCAGCGCACATTTTAACACGTCACAGAGAGCAAAGTAAGAGGGGCACAGACCGCACGCTACCACAGCTGGATGCGTACTAAGTGTAGGAACGTTCTGACACCAAGATGGTGGCTCTATCCCCGCCCACCGCCGCGGTCGGTCAAAACGTCTTTTACTTTCTGGATAGCCCTCGTACAAACATGCCATGTATGTCAGCTAGTAAAATGTAATAATGAGAGGAAAGAAGGAACTATGATACCTATTACCTCTACACATAAATTGGAAAAGATATTCCTCGACATTTGTGGACCATTTCCTTGCAGTGTAGGACAACATCGGTACAAATTCATCATCATCATCATATTGGACCATTTCTCAAAATATACTAAATTATATCCGATCAATCGAGCGACCACTAGAAAGGTCTTAGACATTATCATTAACAAATATGTACCTGAGTTAGGAACTCCAAGGACTATTATTACCAACAACGGCACACAGTTTAAGGGGCAGATATGGAAGGAAACCCTGTTAAGACATGGAATAAAGACTTACAAGACATCCGTCTACCATCCGAGCAGCAATCCAGCGGAGAGAGTGCTGCGAGAGGTCGGAAGGATCTTGAGGACATACTGTTTCGATCAGCAAAGAAAATGGAGTGAATACCTACCATCTACAGAAAGTTTTTTGAATTTAGCATATCATCAGACCATAGAAACTACACCGTATGTGGTAATGCATGAGTAGCAACCACCTAGAGAAGTTACCAAATTGGTTAGGTTCCCGGAAACTCAGGAGTATAAATTTGATAAAATTAGATTTTATAATAAAATAGTAGAAAAACAAACAAACAAAGGGATAAATATCAAAATCAGCAATGGAGTGTTATTAAATATTCAGTAGGAGAAAAGGTACTGCTGAAAAATCGACAGTTACCTAGTACCATGGAGGGAGTTGATAGGAAACTACTGCTCTTGTAGACTGGACCTTACATAATTACCAAAGACAAAATGAATAACACATATGAATTAACGGACCCAACTAGTCAACAAATTAAGGGAACATACAACCAAGCTGCACTGAAAAGATATTATGAAGACCCTACACAAGAATGAATGATGATTTCTTCAGTCGTATAAATATTGCATCAGAAATAATCATTCTTAAAGGGGGGGGCATTATGTAACATAACAAGATTATGCCCTAGAATAAATATAATTTAATCATCAAAACTCGTTGTGAATTATGCCTAAACGCAATCTTTCTTATAAATAAAGTACAAAGAAGTATAAAATCAATTTAACAAATAAAGAAATGAAAATAAAATGTAACTATTTAACAATAAATAATAATGTCAAGGAGTAAAAGGTAATAAAAAAACAAAAGGTAAATATTATAATAAGTACATACAATGGAAATAGGAAATGAAAACTTATTAATTAATTAGTTTAATGACAATGACAAGACTATCAGACGACATGACTATGACTACTACACCCAGGAAGCAAGATCGAATGATAATAAAGATGTAAATAGTTGTTAATAAATAGAAATATAGGGTATAAATGTTAATAAGTTAGGAAGTAAGTAAAAACACATTTGTTATTGTATAAGCCTATTAAACTATAGAGGTCTATGAGCCTCAAACAGTTATTTTGTGTAATCGCAATATGAACTGTAAGTGATATAAAAAAAAAACAATTAAAAGAATATCAAACAATAATCGCAAACTACCTAACGAAGAAAGTGGAAATAACGAAAATAACGGTGATTAATGTTAAAAAACAGTGTATAGTGAAAGTGCATAGGAAATAGACCTGGTTGTAATATAAACAGTGAATAACACATATAATGTATATAAAACAACTAAATAGCTAAAGGCTCGTTTACACAGTTCAAGTTTACTGGCTTCAAGTACTTGAAGTCAAGTAAACTTGACATCTGAATTCTGTCTACATGGGGAAAGTGGAAGCGTCAAGTACTTGACACCACTACATTCATTTTTTGTTTGAAATGTCGAGTAGAAAGGTGCATCGTATTGCAGTTAAACTGTTAGTGAACTCATTGCGCAAAAATCTACGGGATGGTACAACGGAAAATGTCAACAGACAGAGAAAGCGAACTCGGATGTGGGTGAGAACATGGATAGCTAGAAGGGAAATGTATGGTGCCTCTTCAACACTGTTACGCAAGTTGGCAGATGAAGATCCTGCATCTTACAAAACTCATCTAAGGATGACAGTACAGAAATTTAAGGAGCTATTAGGAAACGTTGAAGCAAAAATAAGTAGAACAAATACTACCATGAGAAATGCAATTCCCTCAAGAACAAAGCTGGAAATCAACTGCGTCTGCTGCTTTAAACCAACTTAATTTTGGTTTATATATTTAATCAGTGGCCGCCCCACTCTTTTCGGGCTTTAGGATTTTTGCAAGTTCTTGGCGATAAACCATTCTTATGGTTTTAATTCTTGTACGCAATAGTTTAGTAGTAATTGTGATGTCTAAACCTGTTTCTTTAACTTCACTGACAAGTTTTTGAAAAGATACATCCCTTACATTTTTGTTAGAATAGTCACTTCGCTTAATATTCCACAAAATGTCATATTTTCTGTATATAGCAAGAAACTCGTGTATATCATTTGCATTCCACTTACTTGTGTTAATATTAAAATTAATGACTTTAAAATATTTTAATGAGAACTGCAGAATCACCTCACAGAGAAAACAATACACTAAAAGTCGACTGCGCACTAAAGACATAAGACCGATTCCCTTGACTGCTTGAAGGCAAGTAGTCAAGAAGCCGTCTAGATGGAGACAGTAGGGCAGGAAAGTGAGTCACGTGACTTTCAAGTGGCAACAAAACTTGACGCTAGGCCAACTCTACTTTCCACTGTCCGGACAGTGGAAAGTTGCTTTCCACAACTGTATACACAGGGATAGTATAAGGAAAGTAGCTTGACTTCAAGTCGTTGAAGCCAGTAAACTTGAACCGTGTAAACGAGCCTTAATATAATAAGATTAAACAAGGTGTACAATAATTAAAACTAGTGGAATAATCCCCAGAAACTAATTATGTGCATCAGAGACGAGTAAAAATAAGATTCAAATGAATCATGTTAATTATAGGGCATATAAAAACAACCCTGTGACCCCTAAAAAATGTCGAAAAGTCAAGAGCTTTACTAAATGAATCTAGAGATTGAAGGAAGAAAATTAATTATTATTGTTGAATTAGGAAAAGAAGCCAGAACAGATATAAGTTGAAGCTGAACATTTTCTACAAAAAAAAAATGATGTCACACAGTAAGTTAATGAAGAAAAACTCTGGAAATAATGAGAAGTATAATGTCTTATTTATAAGACAAGACAGAATAAGAGTTAAATTTTTTATTTCACTTTCCATACACTGGCACCCACAACTTGGAGCTGCAGGATATAATTACATTGATGAAGGGTAAGATTTACATTAAGATTTAGAGATTTAAAATTATATTAGAATTTATAAAAATTAAGTACAGAACATTACAACATTTAGAAAGAAACTAATTATTAAATCTGCAATACATTTACATAAAATACCAGTTGACATGTGTTTACTTCTCCTAAACATGTAATTGGTCATTCAGGGTTTGCCAGCTAGGACCTATTAAAACTAATGTTCTGAAATTTAAAAAAGTTGTCTCTTATATTGTCAAACTCTTTTTTTTTTCTTACTTTATTTAGGTAATGGACAGTGTGCCACTCTTGCTTAGAAAACAAATTTACTTGTGTATTATCTTAACTTATTTAATGGTTTTTTTTTAATTATTAATGTTTTAAAAGTGGCACCACCACCAAAAGCTGGCAATGCAAGGCGAAGTGCAGGAATAGCTGGAAAGGCTGGAGCTCAAGTGCAAGATGTTTTTGGGTCTTCTCCTTTTGTGCCTTCGTCAACATCACGTGTTTCTGCACCAGTTTCTCCATCTTCTGATCCATTTGGTATGGGAGACTTTGGTGCTGCAGGAACTGAACCGTCACAAACAGAACTTGAGAATGCAATTGGTCTTCTTGACAAGAAGATATTAGAGATGAAGGTAATTTAAAATAAATATGTAATGTAATTGCGTAGGTTTTTGCTCAATATTATGTAGTGCATGAATGAAATTATACTAAAATATGTTAAAAATAATGTAGGAATGTGTTTGAAATGTTGTGAAACTAAAATTTTTATTACTATTTTTGTGACTATTACAAAGTAATGCCCACCCAAAGGTATACTCTAGCTGTAAAAGTATTGGACGTCTTTATACATTAATATCTTCAGTTGTTATGGCATAGTCTTCTGAGCTTCAGAATTATAACCCTGGATATGCTGGTACCAGTGTGTTTGGTCTTCATCAACAAGCTTTTATAGATGATGCTCAAATGTCCTATTGAACCTCTCAACCACTCCACTGGACTGAGAGTGGAGAGGCGTTGTCTGGGTCTTTTGTTTAGTGAGTAGTTGACATAATTCTTTAAGAACTCCTGACACAGAATTCTTCTTTGATAGGTATGGATTTCTACAGGGACTCCATAATGGTAACAGAAGTTGTAAACTAACACCCTTGCCACAGTGATAATCTCCTGATTTGGTACTACATAAGCTTCCACCCGCTTAGTAAAATACTCACTTGTAACCATGATGTACTGGTTTCCATCGTCTGTAACTAAGATAGGTAAGATTGCAATGTCTGTGGCAATTCTCTTGAAGGCAGGTGAACATTATACTGTCCCATTTCCCCCCTAATTCTGCTTTGTGGACATGGTGGAAATGGTCTAGAATTGTAGAATAGTAATAAACATTTACAAGATGTGTACTACACTCAGTTGAGAGTAGATTGACAACGTTCTGAGAACAGTCTACAAGAGATTGAAGCAAGTATCAACAGAGTAATTAGACTGCCCATCCTGAAGCACAAGCGAATTTTTGAATGAGGTTTGCAATACAGATATTTACTGGTGTGTGAGATAGTGAACTACAGCAAGTGTTACGAATGACAAGATACCAGAATAGGTCATACATCCTTGTGCATGCACTAGTTTCAGGTCGCCACGTGAGCATCTGTAAAACAATTGACAAAATATGGAAACAGTTCTATTGGCATCATCTTTACCAATATGTAGAGGCATGGTGCCAGATGTGCGATATAAGTGTTGTATGAAGAGCTCACAAACCAGAAACTGGGGGAAAGTGAGACAGTAGATAATATTAGACTGCCATTCAAGAGAGTTCCCATAGACATTGCTGGTTCTTTCCCAGTCACAGATGATGGAAACTGCTATATCATGTTTATAGGTAACTATTTTACTAAGTGAGTGGAAGTTTATACAATTCCAAATCAGGAGGTTACCACTATGGCAAAGGTGTTAGTTCACAACTTCTGTTGCCATTTTGGAGTCCCTATGGAAATCTGTACTGACCAAAACTAGTGTTTGGGTAGGAGGTGCATCTTCCTGGGGACTTGATCTTCCTTAAAACTCAGCTCCAAGAGCCCCTGGAATTATTCATCACAATTAGAGAACCAACTGTGAGAAATGAATTGTTTGATAAGACAACGGCTGAAGATAGCCAGTGACATAATGAAAATGCAGTATAAAACGTGCGGCAATAGTGTGGGTTTCAAAGGAGGAGACCAGGTTTGGATGTACAACCCGAAGTACCAACCTGGTTGCTTCCCAAATCTTCAAGCTAACTGGGAAGGCCCTATAACTGTGAAAAAAGAATCAATGATGATGATGTTTATTGGATATACCAAGGACAGCAGAAATTCAAGGTCGTCCACCTAGTCTGTCTGGCAGAGTATCAAGAGTACTGCACAGATAGTTTGGGACAACAGGCTTAAGGAGGAAGCAGTGCTATATTGAAACAGTAGGTAAAAAAGTGCATATTTGACACTTCACACATGGCAGTGGTTGAGATTGTTCCAGATGTTTATTGATTATTCACTGGCATGATACAAGGTCAGGCATTGAAATAGTTTCCAAAGTGTTCCAGATCTGATAACAATGCAAATAATTCTTGATACATCACCTGGAAAATGGATGATTACTCTCGAATCTCAGATGTAAGTACCAGTGGCCGGCCAATTTCAGTGGATTTTGGAATGATTATTATTGTGACTTTCAGTTTAGGGTAAAGTGTCTACTTAGTGCCATAGTGTTAAGAAGATGACATTTATTGTTTGTGACATTATTGTGTGTTAGATATTCTCCCTGCAACAGTCGTAACATTTGGAACCATGACCCTACAGCATGTTCTGTCTCCACAGTGAAAGGTCCTATTCCACTTCTGACACCAGATGAAGGTCACTAATTACAACTTTAATTACAGTTAGAAACAAACAAAGACACAGGCCCAGCTCCAGGCAGGGGCGAACCGTGCCACTGCCCAAGGTGGCAAATTTTAAAAGGCGGCAGATTCCGGGATGTTAAGTTTTGAAATTGAGGAAAAAAATAAAATTATTCACTTAATTTCATCACAATATGTATGATAGGTAAGAATTTTAAGTATAAAGTCAGTGGAGTTTAACGAAGAGTCGGAAACTCGTGAACGAGAGAACGTAGACCTGAAGCTCAAACTTACTAAAACTTTTCTCAGATCGAGTATGTCCGAGACTCACCTGGGTGGTCTAGCGACTATATCTATAGAACATCAGTTAGCTGAATCACTTGATTACAACAAAGTCATGAAGGAGTTTGGCAGTGCAAAACCTAGACGAGTATTTTTTAACTAAGGTATATAATGATACATTACTTTTGTCATATTTCAATCATAATGAATTTTAGATAGTATTTTAATTTTAAGTCTTCACATGGGCATACATTTTTATTATCTCTACAATTTTTATTGTAGCCGATCTAGTAAATGCAAAAAGTTCTAGTTATTTGATAAACACAACAATGCAAACATTCCTAGTCGTCATTTAAAAGCAATCGCCATATCTTTAGAGTAGGTCTAGCATACGTGAACGTGTTCAGAGTTAAAATAGGGAGGGGTGCGGCACTGCAAAGACACTATTATATATTTCTCCAAAGTAAAATTTGGCCATCACACAATGATAAATGTCACCTTATTACAGTTTCGCACTATGAAATACAATAATTACTAATAATCACAACTTGATACACATGTAACGGTACAGAATGAAGGGGTCTGTAATCTAAAGTTTTTTCCTAACCAGAGTATATTTTGTTAACGGACTGTAGCTCCGTGTAAGGCACAGCATATTACCAAAGCGCAAGTTATCAGCAAGGGTGCGCATTCACACATACGCGTGCACATGTCGGCCAGCGTTCCCACGAAAATGGCACGTACAGACATTCCAGAGCCGAACATGTGATGGGAACAAAGAAATTCAGAGTGCGTGCTAACGGCAGCGCCTAACACCTGGAGGGTAGGCATCCAAAGGCACACACATATACAGTGCGCAGAGAACAAAGACAGTCGACAGTTGTAGCAGTGAGTTGGACACCATTACTTGAACAGTACAAACGTAATTTCACAGTGGCCTCGGAAATTTCGGTAGGTCAAAGCAATAATAGTGGCCTAGACCTGCCGAAACGTATTACAATAGTCACGAATTAGTGAGTGTGAAACAAAATGAAATCGGCGAGTGAAAAGAATTAGAACAGTGTTGAGCGAGGACAAAAGTGGAAGTGAAGTGAGAAAGATAGTGGAAATATGCGAATCGCACGTGCAGGTATTCTAAAAACAATCAGTCTGATTAACAGCAGTTTGGTATATCTCAAATAATAAAGAGCTCTTTAATGAAACGGGGGGTATTAAGGAATTGTACAGAGTAAGAGTGTGTGTGAGTGGGAAAAATATCCATGTAGCGAAAAATAGTACTGGTTAGAAAAAAGAAATTAGTATAATAAAAAAATGTTACATAGTAGAAATAAGATGAAATAATATGTTATGAGGAAAAGATAAGTGCATTTTTAATAACAATAAATCAGACGATTATTACTAATATAAGTATGTGTTAGCGTAGTTATTTCGTCGTTACCATTTCCTAGTGTTCTGTGCTGAAAAATTCGTCTAACGTTTCCAGGAATCTTCTGAACCGGGGTGGTCAGATGGCAAAATTGTCCAGTTTTAATTAAGGTAATGTATAAAGGTTTCCATATCTGTCCTGCAAAGATATTGGTGGCGACTCTGAACTTCTGATGTAATTTATAAAAAGGTAAGTAGCGAAAAAAGATCGCAGGTAAGGTTCTGGCAGTATTTTATTTTATTATTTAGAAATTTGGGTGTAAATTAACAAATGACGACTACTGCCAGGATCCGAGTATAACTTTATACGAGGTAGATCTGTTTTAAGCACAGAAAATAGGAATTGGTAATGGCGTATTTGTAAGATTTATCGTATATATTTACGTATGTGACTAGGTTATGTTTGGGTAGTGTAACGTATGTGATTATTATGGTTACGTTTATATGTTGATTAAAATTAAACCTCCGCTCAACAGTCCGTTAAGGATCAAGGTCTACCGCACGGCTTTTGTGTTAGTGTGATGGTGTATGGCTAGTACTACGCGCCACCAGCCGCTAGTTGCGGTATTCACAGCCAGGAGGCGGCGCTGTTATCTCAGCGCCTACTCAGTTTGCCTCACGACGCTGAGTGCACGCTGTACGGAACCTCCGCCGGGAATTGAACCCGGGACCACGAGCGCATCAATCGCCCGCGTTAGCCACTAGACCACCTGGAGGTTCTTATATGTTGATAAGGACTGTAATTATGATGTGGTAGGAGGGTGGTAATTTTTAAGGGTGTCATAAATAATTGTTGGTTAAAATATAAATCATTTTGTTTAAACATGACTGAGGTAAAGGAAACCGCAGAAAAAGAGCATTCATTGGATGATGTGATGAATCTTTTGAAAACAATGTATGATAATATGGAGAAGGGTTTTAATGAACTAAGGGGTGTTATTAACAAGGGGTTTGACGAAATGGACAAAAAATGGGATACATTATCGCGGAAACCAGAGACAGATCAATTAAAGGAGAATACAGAAGGTGAATCAAAACAGGTAAGTGGTAGAAATAGGGTTAAGTATAACGATGAGATTATAGTGGGGGTGGAAATTGGTGAAAAGACCGATCAATTAAATGAAAATAAAGACGATCAGTTAACATATAATACGGTAAGTAGGGGTGAGAAAAATTATATAATTAAAAATGGGGTGTTAGTGAGTAACAGGGTAAATAATAATAGTGGCGATGAAGTTTTAGAGAGTAGTAATAAGATAGTGGTTGAAGAGAGGTTAGGTTTACAAAGGGCAAATTTTCCCAGTGATTTAAATGGAGTAAAGACTCCAATAATGATTTATGAGGACAGAGTTTCCTCCCGTGATTATAGAGACAAGTTGTCTCTAAGTAGTTCCCCTAGTTCTCATGAGTTCCCTGGAAGAATCAGGATGTGTCATGATAACGTTATGTTGCCTTTTGTGTGGATTGAGAGAGAAAAAGTGAGATGGTGTTATGATGAGAGATTTGTGAGAGAGTGGTAGAATTATTCACATTGAGAGAGAGAGAGAGAGGTAATATTATTTGATGTCATTAGAAGTTATAAAGAGTTAAGAGAGAGGTGAAAATTTAAAAAAATAGACGATATGAAAGACTTACCGGGTGTAGTAGAGGTTGATGATTATTTTGATGATACCACTGTAGATGATGAACACTTACCTTATGATGTGATTGAGATAGTAGATGAATATGATGATATAACTTACCTGAGTTTAACGAATAATATTAAGGGAGACTGGACAAAAATAACTGATGTTGACAATGTTTATGAAAATAAAAAAAAATAAATAATAATAATAATAATTTAATGTGTGTAGATAAAGATGAGTTGTGTTATAAATACATCAGGCTAATTTACGATGATGGTGGTTAGAAACAGTGAATGAACATTTAATTATTTTAGTTTATGGTGATAACTTGGCTAAATTATGAAATGAGGAATGGTAAACAATAATGATATGACGAAAAAATTGTAGATAAATTTATAGTGAGGTTAATTGTGTTTGTATAATAGGTTAGGTTGTACTATGTATTTCATGTAAACAATGTATGTATGCAATACGAATGGATTTAATAATAATAATATTATCAGACTAAATAAATAACGAGAGTTTATAATGCAAATGAATTGTAATTGTTTTGAAGTAAGGTGATTAAAGTAACTTAGTCTTTTTTAAAACTGATGGAATTAAATAATTTGAGATGAATTAATGAATTAATTTGAAATGTTGTATAAATAGATTTTGATAATGAATTTAAATGATTTTTATACGATTTGAACTTGATAAGAAATAGTAAATGAGTGAAGGTAGAATGTGTTTAGTTGTTGAGTCATATGGTTGTTATGATGTATCAGAAGGTACATATGGTTATGTACGCTATATTTGTTGTAATGAATGTTTATATTTTTGAATTTATGACAGTAATCATGTTGTATTTGAGTATATGATTGACCATATGTAAGTATGAATTTTATAACGAATTGAAGTAAAGTAAAATGTTTTAATGTTTTAAAAATGAAATTAAAGGAATTTAAGAGGTTTTAAATTAGGTGATTAAATTAATTTGAGGTAGTTATGAATTTTCTAGTGTAATTTTCAATGATCATATTAATGTAAAATGTTGTAAAAGTTGGAGTTTGGGTGATAAATATTTCAATAAGGCATTGAGTCAGTCAGAGTTAATTTTAAATGGGTGTTAGACAAAATAAGAATTTTTGGAATATAAATAATACAGAAACGGGGTAGTAATAGGGACACAGTAGCGGGAGTGCATGTATGTAGAGAAAGTGAGAGTGATGTAAATGGAGAGTAAATAGGTGGTGGTGAAATTTTGTAGTGAGGCTGGAGGTGTAAGGAGTCATCAACGACAGGCGTTATGGCGGGAGGAAATGTATTAAAGAGGGTTACGGGTTACCTGGAAGGGCCAGGAACCGATAAGGGAATGAACTGGTAGTGCAGGAACACATCCTAGGTACAAAGAGGGTATCAGATATTTTGTAATAAGAGGAGAATGATTTAAGTTGAGTTAGAGAATTTGGTGGAGATAAATATTATTGAGAGATCGGTGTCACCCTATGCAAGTCCGTTAGTGGTTGTTAGAAGGAAGAAGGGGGTAAGGTTATATCTAAATGCCCATTCAATAAATCAAATCGTTGTGAATGACTGAGAATCACCCGAACAAATTAATGATAAAAATACTTAATAGAAATTCATGATTGAAATGTAATAATAAATTCAACAAGTGAAAGAGTTAATAGAATTTAAAGATAAAATAAAGCTGCAAGTTGTGTAAATTTTGGTCAAATTTGAATTTGAAATGTTATGTAAAGTGAATGTTGATAATAGATTTGAATTTTTGGAGAATTTAATGGTACAATAAATGATAAATAATTAAAGGTTGATATAAAAAGAGTTAATAGAAAGTTCAAGTTGTAATGTTTATAATTTTCTATACAAATTATTTAAAGGTGAATTGTTTAGTTTAATGTAGCAATGTTAATGTCAAGGTTAATGTCTATTATGTTGAATATGTATGTGTGTAGGAATCTAAACATGTAATTATATTGTGTGTAATATAAACTAAAGTGATTCCCCATTTTCGGGCGGTCACGGCCTCACCGAACCCTGACCGTGGAATTGGCTCAGCTTTGACTGGCTATGGTCAGGGCACATTACGTCTTGTTCTGCCTAAGTCTGGCCATATATGGTTATCGTTGTAAGAGGTGAATTTAGAATTAACTGGGGGGTAAATCAGGGGAATCACCAGAAATATGGAACAGCGGCTATCCATCGAATGGGATGGTAGACCGTTTAAGGGCATATCACTAATTTGTAGTAGGATTACTGGTGTCCTCGGACATCAGTAATGCCGAATGTTTTGTAACGCCGAAGCAAGAACGGTGTAGGCAGCGTCTAAACCTCAGTGTAATAAACTTCAGTTCTTGTGGCGGCAACTGGGTGCTACAGTCCAGGGGGAGCAATAGAGTGTGTGGAAGGATGCTGGCCACATTACAAGCCAGGGCATTAATGTAGTACTTTTGCAAGTAATGTTGCAAACGTTGAATTTTGATAATGAATTTAGATTTTTTTTTGAAGTTTGAATTGAATAACCAATGGTAGATGATAAAAAATATGGAATGTAAATGCAGAGATGACATAATGATAAAATAATTGGAAGATTTAAAATGAAAATTGGAATTAAAAGTTGTGTAATGTTAGTAATTTTATGCAAATTGAGATGTTTATATTAGGTTGAATTGTGTTTACAATATATGTGAAACTTAAAATGTTTAAATGAATATAAGTATGTGTAGTGAATATTTTAAATAGAATACATTGAGATACAGAACCAGTACTTTGCGAAAAGTCAAACCAGTACGACTAAGGGGAAACATGTCAGTTGAGGATATGGTATGGTGAAAAAGCCAGTTACTGATATTTTTTCTTAATTGTTACAGAGCTTGGTACCGTATTGTACTGTGGCGGGTACCTGTCTGACTTTGCGGTGTTGGGATCTCGAGAGGGAAGTCCAGTAGAGTCATGCAGGTGCAGCCGCAGTCGCCAGACTAGGGGGGTAAGTTACCCATCATTATAATAAGGATTAAAAGTGGGGTTGTTGACGCCATATTCTTGCTGGTCCTCTTAGGTTCTTTTTAGGCAGTGAGAGTTTTTTTGTTTCGACAGAAAACCTATCATGGGGGGGGTATTGTAACGGTACAGAATGAAGGGGTCTGTAATCTAAAGTTTTTTCCTAACCAGAGTATATTTTGTTAACAGACTGTAGCTCTGTGTAAGGCACAGCATATTACCAAAGCGCAAGTTATCAGCAAGGGTGTGCATTCACGCGTACGTGTGCACATGTCGGCCAGCGTTCCCACGAAAATGGCACGTACAGACATTCCAGAGCCGAACATGTGATGGGAACAAAGAAATTCAGAGTGCGTGCTAACGGCAGCGCCTAACACCTGGAGGGTAGGCATCCAAAGGCACACACATATACAGTGCGCAGAGAACAAAGACAGTCGACAGTTGTAGCAGTGAGTTGGACACCATTACTTGAACAGTACAAACGTAATTTCACAGTGGCCTCGGAAATTTCGGTAGGTCAAAGCAATAATAGTGGCCTAGACCTGCCGAAACGTATTACAATAGTCACGAATTAGTGAGTGTGAAACAAAATGAAATCGGCGAGTGAAAAGAATTAGAACAGTGTTGAGCGAGGACAAAAGTGGAAGTGAAGTGAGAAAGATGGTGGGAATATGCGAATCGCACGTGCAGGTATTCTAAAAACAATCAGTAGATGAAATAAGATGAAATAATATGTTATGAGGAAAAGATAAGTGCATTTTTAATAACAATAAATCAGACGATTATTACTAATATAAGTATGTGTTAGCGTAGTTATTTCGTCGTTACCATTTCCTAGTGTTCTGTGCTGAAAAATTCGTCTAACGTTTCTGGGAATCTACTGAACCGAGGTGGTCAGATGGCAAAATTGTCCAGTTTTAATTAAGGTAATGTATAAAGGTTTCCATATCTGTCCTGCAAAGATATTGGTGGCGACTCTGAACTTCTGATGTAATTTATAAAAAGGTAAGTAGCGAAAAAAGATCGCAGGTAAGGTTCTGGCAGTATTTTATTTTATTATTTAGAAATTTGGGTGTAAATTAACACACATAGTGTAAACTAAATGCCAATAGAATAATTGTCAAACATCTGGAATACATGTCTGGAACAGCCACGAGCATTATTTAATCACAATACAGATGAAGTGTCATTTAGCTACATTTGTTATCTTTCATCTCAACAGAGTAATATGATTATTTTGGATTTTGCCATGACTTCCAAAATGTTGCAATGGGGTGAATTAAGAATGCTTGTATGTACCATTCGTATCACTAAACTGAGTTTAACATTACAATATATCAATCACATTGGAGTATCAGTATATTGATATTGATATACTAGTATCAACATATTAGAATAAATGCTTCTTGCAATTAGTGCACTGATGTTCATTACAAAATTCTGTTATACAATTTGTGAATAGGTTTAGGATCTGTATGGCTATGAGGTGCTAAGAGGAAAGTTTACTTTCGCTACCTATTACTTGACAGCAATGAACCTTGCAAAAACTGTGGTTTTGTGTTTCTAGGAATATTACAAGCCTACATTTGGTATACTTGTAATCAACAAAAAATAAAGAAATTTGCAAAAATGAATTTTACAAAATCAAACATGCAAAAAAACTGCATTAGTTGTATTTATACTATGCTGAGGTATACTATGAACAGGTTAAGTAAGTAAATAGAAAAGAAAGGTAGGTACAGACGTGTAGAATCTACATAAAAATATGTTAAATAACAAATTTTACAAATCTGATGACCACGTAGAAACTACATTTTTTGGATGCCTACTACAGGCATAAAATAGATGCAGACACATAAAAGCCATATAAATTTGCTTTTGTAAGAAATCTGTAAAATTTTATCAGTCAGAACAAGACTTGCAAAAAAAAAAAACTTGTGCATTAGTTTTCACCTTATTTTGAATTGTATATTCCTTGGGGGGGGGTTGTAAAATAGAAGTATGTAGGCCTACTATTTCTTGAATACATTATTTTATTTGGAGACGAGTAAATAACGACTGTTTCATTGTACAATTACAGTATAAAAAACTTTAAACATATTACTACTTAACATTAGTGGAAGTTTCTGATATTTAGTCAAAAAATTACTTTTGCAAATTTTTTATATTTTTTTTTTGTCACACTTACTTTTGATTTGTAATATACATAGAAATGCAAAACCAGTAGTTCATGGGTACCAGAAACTAAGAAGTCATAGAAAATTATTTTTAAAACATGTGTAAATTCTCCAACTTAGATTAGGGGAGAAAACATTCATTCTCATATTGATCATGTGTATGGGAGTGCCGAACACAAACTCAATAAATCTAGAGGAAAGGAAGCTGTGAATAATACAGGGTAAGTCAAAAAGTAAAGGCAAATTTTATTTTCCCTGCTGCAATGGATGGCAGCACTGACTTAACAATGACATATCATAACCTCAAAGTTTTTTTGTTCTTTAGCTGTGTTGTTTCAGTGCTCAGCTCCATTTGTAGTGATTTCAGGGCATTTTATTATGAGTGCCCCGTTGTCCGTGTGCACCAAGGAAGAAATGAGGGGAGTGGTACGTTTTCTGCACTCTGAAGGGACTAAACCTGCGGAGATTATTCGCAGAATGCAGCAGCAGTACGGTGAGAGCTGTCTTAGTGAACGCAAAATTTATGAGTGGATAAATCGCTTTAAAAATGGTCGTGTATCTATCTCCAATGAAGAGCGTTCAGGTAGGCCATCCACTTCGAAGACGGACAAGAACATCGAGACAGTTGAGCGAATGATTCATGATTATCGTCATGTCAAAATTGATGATATTGCGCATGCGTTGAACATTAGCCACGGCTCAGCAGTTGCAATCATCCACGAATCACTAAATTATCGCAAAGTGTGTGCTCGTTGGGTACCACATTGACTGACAGACCAGCACAAACAGAAACGTTTGGAAAGTTTGAAATCACATTTAAGGCGTTTAGAAGAGGAAGGAGAAGAGTTTCTCAGTCGCATAGTAACCGTTGATGAGATGTGGGTCCATCACTTCGAACCACAGAGTAAGCGGCAGAGTATGGTATGGAAACATCCATCCTCGCCTACAGCAAAAAGTTCAAAAGACAAGTTTCTGCAGGAAAATTGATGATGACAGTGTTTTGGGATATGAAAGGTCCACTTCTAATTCATTACACTCCTAAAGGTCAAACAGTGCATAGTGACAGCTACTGTGAGCTACTGCGAGATCTGAAACCCAAAATCAAAACAAAGAGGCGAGGAAAACTTTCAAAAGGTGTGCTTTTGCTTCAGGACAATGCCCGTCCTCATACTGCGGGGAAAACGATCCAGTGCATTCAAGATTTTGGTTTTGAGCTGCTGGAGCATCTGCCGTACAGTCCTGACCTAGCTCCAAGTGATTTTCACCTTTTTGGTCCGATGAAGGAGCACCTGCGTGAATCCAAGTTTTCATCGGATGATAAGGTTGTGGAGGCGGTGCGCGAGTGGCTGTGCACGATGCCACAAATCTTCTTCCAGGACGGAATTACTAAGCTTGTCAAGAGATGGACCAAGTGCATAGAAGTTGAGGGAGATTATGTAGAGAAATGATGTTACTTGTCATCTTGTTTTCACAATAAAAAGTTCCTTTTTAAAAATTTGCCTTTACTTTTTGACTTACCCTCGTACATTGTAGTTGTTCATATTTCATGTATTTTATTGATTTGTGTTAATTGTACCATTAATTAGAATGGTATAACCTTTTGTGATTTACTGCTACAGACTAAATGTGCAATAGTTTATTGTGTTTCTGGTCACTACTCATTCGTCACAGTTATGATCTATGATTAATGAAATAACTTGATGATAAACCTTCTTCATCAGTTGTACCTATTCCAGGAATTCCCTTTCACTGAGTGAAGAGAATTATTAGCTATAGCTGACACCTTGGTGCCCTCATACTGTAGAATGTTGTAATAACTCTATGAAAAGTGATAATTTTTCAAAATTAATGTTTACTTGTAAAAGTAAGTTTTATACCGTAAGTAGAATAAAGAGGAAATAATGATTTAAATAACATACCCCAAGAAAAATTGTCTTGCATAATAGACACTGATTAACATTAAACTGGCATAAGTAGCTCTGTATTATAGTAATTGAATATACCGCAACATTTATGTTTATTATATGAAATTAATTTTTTGTTTGTTTAATCTTTGTTTAGGATGGATTTAGTCGAGGTTTGTCATTTGGAAATGAAGATTTCTCAATTGAAAGTTTAGATCCATTGCGTAAATGACACTAGGTAGAGAATCTCAGTTAACAATCAGTATGAATGGGGCTCATCAGAATACATGGCAAATGTTTATATAATAAACACTAGGTAAACCCTTATATTGCCTTTTTTTGCACCCATACTGCCAAGCTGCAATCCAACGTGATATGTATGGACAATTTGTAAGTCACTTGTAATAAATTTGATAAAAATGTAATTATATAAAATGTGTTGCCTGTTTTAAATACTTTGTAAAATGCGTATAATATATATAATTAAGGAATGTGTAATATGTTTAACTAAAGAGAATATATATGAATAACGATAAGGCTGTTAGCTGAAAGAAAAGAGATTACATAAAATGTATTTGTACATGTTGTTGACTGTTTATATATGTATTTGTGATAATAACATGATGATTTAATAGTTTGTATTTAAACAAAAATGAGTTTGTATTAACCGTGTATATAAATATGAAAAAATGTTTCACAAAGTGCCTTATATTTTTAAATATGAGAATTTTCTTACCTATACATTGAATGTAGTTTTTAGATAAATAATAACAAAAATTTATTGTTAATACTGAGTACCAAATACTCTTTTTGTTGTTTATATTATAGGCTTTAAATGAGGTTATATAAAGATGATTGTTGATAATTAATTTCATACAAGAATAGCATAAAGAGACTGACCTTTTAAAGTGGTTATGTGTTTGTATAATTTTGTTGGAATGGTTAGGACCTAGCCATTGGATTGTAATACATATGTCTTCATAGACAAAACTAAGTTTAAATTTGTGTGTCATATACATTCCTCAAGTTACATTCCACTCTAAAACATACACTTCTCATGAATTCAGTGTAGTAATTTTACTTTTGTTATGCCCATATATATAATACATATACAAAATAAATGCATTCATTTTTTAATATAGGTAAGAATTTTTTGTTTATTTAAAAGTTAATTTCATTAGTAACATTCAGTGAAAGCATATTTTACAATATCAGTCCAAATGTAAATGATGTTTTTAATAATGTAGTTATATTCTTTTAAATTTTATTTTCCATTATTATTTTATTATTTTTTTTTTTAATTATAATGTGTATGGAAAGCAGCAAGTTGACTTTTAGGTATAAATAATTTTAAACTACAGTGTAATTAATTGCAGAAAAGACATCAGAGCTAACTATTGTAGAGAATATGTTTTTAAGAGTTTTAAAAAGTTAGTTTTAAATAAATCTGAATGCCCTGGTTAAATAATTATATACGAAGACTGCATGAAATTTAATTGGAACTTCCAAGTTTTTTTAAATCTTTGTTAAATCAAGGCAGGAGAGTTTTGTATTTCCTTATTGTTGTACGTAAAGTGAAAAAAATATATATAATATATATGTTGTGTAAAATATTGTTTCTTTATGTATCATGTAATCTCTACTTTAGACTTTATATAGGGTATGTTGTGATGGGACAGTCCACATATTGATCAGTATTCTGTAAATAACCATCATAGTATTACAATATAAGGGAGCCATATAGTATATGAATGTCTGTTGCGATACTACATTATTAACTGAACAAAAATGGACTTAGTAGAAGTTGTGTTAACAGAAGTTTGTAAACTTTATCTTGGACCAAATTTTGTAAACAGTATGACAAGACAATTAGTATGTACATTTATCAAGTAGAATACGTGTATTTTCTATTTCTAACATATGGTAAAGATGAGTGGCTGTTGTATGTCATTTGCAATATATATTAACAGTGACAGGATTGACTAACTTCTAATTTGACTGAATTAGATTAATAGTAATTTTTAATAAAATATGGTAATTTTTGCAATCACGTATATTTACTTTTAAATTATTTTTGCAAAATATAACTTGCTTACAGATCTGCTCTACTGTGATGTTTGAGGCAAAGCTTCTTGTGAATCCTATCAGTGTGTGTGTGTGTGTGTGCACTAAGCTCACATGTGTGTGTGATAATTATATTGTTCCTTGTTCAGTTATGGGAATTTTAAATTACAGTATACTGTTGTTACTATACTGTCTTCAAATTTACTTCTATTTTTAGTACTATGTAAAAGCTAATGGTCTTCCATTTTATTAATATCAAACACTTCAGTGATTTGCTACAAGTAAAATTAAATATTCAGCTCTCTAGTAACAGAATATTGTAAGATTATATTTGAGTAAATATTTTTCATGAGAGAGGATCCTGAATGGTTTATTATTATTAAAGTTGAACATATGTAAGTACAACTTTTTTCAGTTTTATCATGCACAGTTATTACAAAAAAACTCACATGTTCTTTTTTGTGTTTTGTTTTACCAAAACAAGTTAACATTCTTTTTGTCTTGGCATATTGTGTTCTGATGATGACTTTAAATAATTATTAAGTGAACACTGCTAGAGAGGATTTGTATTATCTTTAATTAATAATTTAACATTCCTTGTACACATAGTCATCAATACCAGCATAGAAATTATTACAGCTATATTTATGTGACTGTTACAATGGATACAAAGAAAATAATATGATAAATATTTCTAAAAATTGAATTTATATACCAAATAATTGTATTAATACTTACTGATAATGATTGTCTATAGTTTATGTAATTTGATTATGAATTAATTAAAAGATTATTTATAAAAATGTATTATTTCTGTACCTGTAAAATTATTTCCATCTCTTATCTGTTGTGTTGTAGTTTTATTGCTTAAAATAAAGTATTTAATTGTTGAAACTGTTATTTGTTTGATATTGTTGCCAATTTTTGATACATTCTGTGGTTTGTGTTCAGTATGTTTTACATTTCTTTATTACACAAATAGTAACTAATTTGTTTATTTATAACTATTTCAGATATCAAAACAAAACAAATCCTTGTATATGAGCAATTGCTAGAAGACTCATACACAAGGGTGGATCCAGAGTGGAATTTGGGAGGGGTAATTTATGAGGAGGTAACTAAAAATTATTAAAAGACGGCATATTTGTTAACAAATTAAATCATATTTACTCTTATGAGTATATAATATATACGTACATACACAAACACATACAGTAAACCCTCGATTTAACGGACTAATAGGGGTTGAGGGGTGTCTGTAAAATTGAAAGTCGTTAAATCGCAAATTTTGTTTTTTGAGGATATATTTAAATCAAATAGGCCTATAACACTTGAAATTTTAATACCATTAATATCATGCAAATACCGCATTTTTCCGAATACAAGCCGCACTTTTTCTCCTAAAAACATGGTCGCTAATTTGGCCTGCGGCTTGCATTCGTGTGCTAACGAAATTTGAAGTTATACCTGACTTCTGGTGGTACGAACGCTTTTGGTATCTATGAGTTGTTTACTGCCTAAGCAACAGCAGTTTGCCTGGCTGTAGTTAACTCTGGCGTTATGATTTATGACTACAACCGAATGTTTTAACATCAAACTGAAGAAAGAATAGGAAGATAAAGTGTTAAGCGTGTGCGCTCGCACCCTTCTGTAGGCAGCAAGACAAAGGATGAGTAGAGGGGGTGTGAGTAACATGTTTCTAAATAACGCGTAAACTGCCAGTGTGGTTTTCTATTGTAACAGCGACAACATCGCTTATCTGTGCTTTGTTTTCATTCAGCATTTTTGTAGTGCATTTGCGGTATGAGTGATATTGTGGAGACTAAAGGCACACAGTCAAATCAAATTAAACATAACCCATACGATGCGAATTATAAATTAATTGTGATACTAAATGTAGAAAAAACATGCAATCGCGAAGCCGCAAGGAAATTCGATATTGATGAATCCTGTATTCGACGATTGAGAAAACAGAAGGAACGACTTTTAAATGCAAATACTGCGCGACGAGCATTCGCGGGACCTCAAGTTGGGCATTTTGTAGCAGTAGAGTCCAGTGACTGTGAATACATACGGCTTTTAAGAAGGCAAGGACTCCCTGTCACTAGACATGTTTTAAAATTAAAAGCTTTAGAAATCGCAAAAGAATTAAAAGTCTCCAGTTTCAAAGCCAGCTTCGGGTGTATAAGACGAATGATGCGGCGAAATGGATTTGCGCTTAAATGACGTACATCACTCACGCTAGAACTACCAAGTGACTACGAAGAAAAACTCCTATAGTATCAGCGGTTTGTCATTCATTTACGCAAGAAGCATAATTATTCACTTGAACACATGGGAAATGCCGATGAAACGCCCGTATTTTTTATTTAGGTATATTGTAATGTACCAGTGTTTACCGGGTTTAACTTTTAGCCATTTACGTTGGTTACGTCATCTGTAATCTAACAGTATTTTTCAACTGAATTTTATTTTATTTAACGTGTTGCTTTTAATTCGTTTAACGTGAAAAGTTATCAAGTGTTAGTTGATTCCATTTGTGTAAAAACGGATTTGTTGCCGTAATCGATTCTGTCTTAGAGCGCCCTGTTCTTTTTAAATAATCTGGTCCGTTCGCTGCTCACTCTCCTGGTTGCTGCCTGTAATTATCCTGTAAATTCTCTAGTTCTCTACAATGACAACTCTTTCCAGTCAAAATAACAATATTTATTTTTATTTAAATTGTTCAGAAAAGGATCAGTCGACTTGTGTCGAAACAAAATAATGGTCGGGTCGACTCTACTGCTCAATTCGATTATGACACTAACAACCTTCAGTAAACAAATTAATTGTAATAATTATATTAAATCTCAGGGTTTAAGAGTTCTTTGAGACTGCTATTGAATTCAGAGAATGCACACAAAAATACAATACATCACAAAAGGTAAGTAAAATTTAAAATCCTAATACTATATTCTATTAGTCGTTGCTAAGCAACGACTGTTGTTTCGTGGCTATAGCGGGCAGCGATAATTCCACAAGATGGCCGCTCACACGTCTAACCTTGACAAGCTGTTCATTTCGAACTCACCCAAATTATTTTAAAATAAATGTTTTAGTGTTCACAGTTTTAGTTTTTAAGCTTTTCTTTTAATTAATGATCACTAGTGTCTGTTCTGTTAGTGTAGATAGTGTCTACAATAGTGTTGTGTAATCGTATCTGTAGTGTGGGTGTGAATTAAGTTCGGTCTCACCACAGAAGTTCATTGGCTCTAGGTAGTCAGTATTTTCTGAGGTTCTACATTTAGTTTTAGTTGTAATTCAATTATTTCTGTTTTCTGGTCTTCCCCAGTGTTTAGCGCTTCCGTTGGTAATTATTATTGACTGCCAATGGTCCAAAAAACATTACTTGTATTTAATTAGAATTGGTTTCATCATAGCACATCTGCCCTCTGCAATGGTTAACAATACAACTATATTTTTGCTTCTTCATCAACGGTCTCCTGACCTTACAATACTGGCCTGTGATTGGTCAAAACTGAGAGTTCATTAGGTCACATGGTCAGTTTACAAAAATCAAATGTTCATTTACCTATAAGAAAAATACTCCTTTTTTAGCTTCAAGTTTCCTTAAATTTAAATTACATAAGTTGGTTATTATAAAGGGTGATTTCCCACCTTACAAAATTTCTAACTTTGGGCCTACACTTTTGGTTTCCTTACATTTATTTGCTAATCTAATTGTTTCTGACATTATTCCTTTTATCCTGAATTTGTGGCTTAGGCCATTAGTGGTTTTTCAATATTATTTTATAATTTACATTTATTATTACTTAAACTCTGATTCTGAACCCTTTTTTTCTGATTTTACTATTTACTAAACGAGTCTGGATGCTTAACATTATATAACAAATGGTTACAATAAAATCCTTAACATATTCAATATACTGCCTCTATGGCCTAGTCTACAGTTATTAATTGACAAATAATATAATTAGTATTAAGACAATAACCTGATAAGAACAGAATCATCCAGCATGCTATGTTTTAAGCATGGCCTACATGGTTAAACCTCGTATTTTACAATTAGCCACAATCATTAGTTAACTGGCATACTATTCAGCCATCCCACTAATCTTAACCAGTACTACTAATCAGTGATTAGATTATTGTTCATGGGTTTTTAGTTACTAATGCATCACCTTCTGATTCTGCTCATAGGCTCCAACTATTTCTAACAACATGGTTCGTGAATGTTACCCATAAGCTTTGGCATGAAACAGAAACATAACTAGCCATGCCAAAACCTTTGTAAACATCGTAACATCATCTAAAACCCCCATCACAACTCACTATTAACGTGGTCCATGGGTTTTCTTTATATAAAAGTATTTAACCCACACTTCTGCCATTACCCCCTCACTGACACTTTTTGTGTTTGGGAATATCACTGGTACTTCACTGACACTTTATTAGTTGGGTGTTTGTTTGTTAGTACTATCAAATATCAGGGATCATTAGCTTTCACAGTCTGTTTCTGTTTGCTTAGTAACTACTTTTATCCCACAGTCTTTCATATTAACATAATTACAAAAGGTTTGTATGTTATTTTATATTTATTTTACATTCTGTTTGGTTTATTAACTACCTGCATTGTATTTTTTCTTTTATTATATGAGACAGTCTTTCTTTTCTGTAACTAAGGTTTTTTATTGGTCTATGTTGATAGCATAGGCGACTCTGCCTGCTATCATTCCTACTGAATTGAGCAGTTCTAGCTTTGGGACAGGGTTACTATTATGTCGCATTACAATATTTACGGTGGACCAAAAGGGAACCAAATCTGTAACAGTAAAGATTACGGGAAATGAAAAATTACGTGCCACTGTAATGCTTGCTGTATTAGCCGATGGACGAATATTTCACAGTGAAATAAAATGCATATCAGCGTTAGTTGTCGTGATGTCTTCCACTGAACGTGTGCGACACCTGCGTCAACGACAATGCAAAGACAGGGATCGTGAAGAATTAAATGAATTATTGATGAATACTCCAATACAGTTGAAGACAAGAAAATTTGCGTGTTTCAAAACAAGAAGAAAAGAAACGAAAGAATGCTGCAATAACCAAGCTGTAACGGTACAGAATTGTATGTTAAAAGTAATAATTTAAATCAATTGTAATCCCAATGTAGTCAGTGGTCACCTTTTTGGAACCTCGATTTCATCAACCACGCATGCAGTGTTATTACAAAACAACACGTCTGTGTTTTGTCTCTGGACTCGGACAGGCCGGACAAATTATGTAACGACATAATACATAGCCATGTATTCTTGTTTTTTATTGAAATGGTAGTGTGAAGGTAAAGTGAAAGGAAATAATTCAGTTTAATAAAAGAAAGCTAATTTAGAATCTGAAAAATTTGTGTTAGCGTAATTCTTTCATAACTCAAACCCAGATAATCCTTTCTGCAGCGGGTTTCGTCTGTAGGACCCTGGAAGAGAGCCTGAAGGTAAGATGAAAACGAAGTTTGCATAAATTTAATATATTTTATTAAACGAAATAGATACAATTGTCTCAAAGCACTATCGCCAGAACAGGAGACTCTGCAGTTTATGCACATTATACGTTTCAAAAGCCTAAAACATTATCATGCTTTGATGTTTTTTTTTGTCTGTCAAATTCTGTCCGTTAAATCCAGTGGCGGCTGGTGGTTGAAAAATTTGGGGTTGCAGTTGGGTTGGATGGTATTAAATTGTTTTATTCTCTGAATAGAAAATGTCCAAATCTCCTCACCTCCAGACAATACACAAGGAAAACAAAATAATGCAATTTTTATGTCACACCTATGTAACCATGAATATTTATTGTATGAATCTTTTTTAAATGCAGGTAATATTCTGTTACCTGAATGTACACTTTGATTAAAATTTGAAAGGTCTGGTGTAGGCCTACCTACTCTCTTTAATTTCAATTTTTTCTTTAATAGGACGTAAACTCAACAGCGTTTTTGTTAAGTTTACAACAGAATTAGTTGCGTTCTACCAGTTAAATATAATAAATATCTTACACTATGACACCTTAATTCTTTATATGTACTATTATTTACATTTAACGATGAACTGGTGTGAAGTAATTTATTAATACATTTTTTATATTAATAATATATATATTTTTATCTCCCACTTACCTTTTTCCTTCAGCCCAGGGTTACGTCACACGAACTGCGAAATGCAAGTATGATTTCAAGGTTATCTGAATAACGGACTCAACTCTCATTGATGTAATAGAACTCAGATTTTATTTCATTTTATATTAATTCAGATTCTTTAATTACTCATATTTCCTTTCCAACATAACATATTACTGTTTATTACCACATGAATAACACGCCAAACATTTACTTTACATTTAATTTACTCTACCTACACGTTTACTTAAAAGGTTCATTTGCATATAAAATCTTATTCAAGTGGCTTCTGCTTGATTTTCTTTGGAAATACAAGACATTCTTTTACATGATCAACATTCTCATATCTAGCTGCAGACTTTAACATAAACAACTAATACAACTAACTCCTTAACCTAAACCGACAACCCAGTAATTGCTCACTCACTCATTCGCACATATACCCCATTTAATAAAGCGCTTTTTTTTCTTTTATTTTATATTTTCATAATTAATTGATTTGATATACTGTTACGTGGTATCGGTGTCCCTGCAGGTCACTTGTTGATCTCCACAAATTTTTTGTTTACTTTTGTCCGAAAAGTTTCCGCTGTTAATTTTGATATTACTGATTAACTTCTGCACTGTTTTTATGGTTCTGAACTCACATTTCTATAATTAAAATTTTTCTTTTAGCACGTGAAACTATTGTACAGCCGGCCGGCTATAGGTGTGGAAAACGACAAAGCAGTTCTCTCAGCGTCTATATAAACCACGCCTTCTTCATCCATGGCAACTTCGTTCGTGATTCGTTGATAAAGATCACATGACACAATAATGAGTCGTCACGTGATATCACTTGTTGAGCGAGTTTAAGTATTTTTGTTCTGTCTTGGGGCTCGCCACAAAGTTTTTATTTATCCCCCAACGGAAAATACACACATGTGCGCACAGGTTCGCATTCCAATGCTGTTGTCGTTTGTGCCAAGCACGGACTGATACGGAATTGCATACAGGGTGTCCAATCAAGCATGTCTGAGTGACCGTACAGAGTGTCCAAACAAATCAGTCCCAAATAATTTATAAATTGAATACAAAATTTACCCTTCAAAATAGCCCCGTTACACTGGACTGACACTAACAACGAACTTCCAAACCGGCGCACCAGGTGTTATTTACCAACAAACAGACTGGTGGCGCCGTGAGATACAAGCGGAGTTTGCAGTCCCTAATCACACCAAGCGAGCCTATACCGCTGCAATAGGAACAACCGAGTCTAGCCAGCCAGAGCACTACTTCATTGTATTTCCCCATATACAAAGCGCATCACAGTTGGTGCACACTTGCCATGTACACCGCGGCAAGAGCGTGTACGGTTTTTATTAATAGCTCTGTGCTTTTCAATCGGCAAATGATTAATTACGATGATTTAGCTTGAAAACACTATTATTACTTATTGTCTTGTTCATAATTCTATAATTTAAAATACAATTCGGGATTTAATGGGGGTTGTGCAACCTAAGCACGGGCCGCCACTGGTTAAATCCGAAGTCCGTTAAACCGAGGTCCGTTAAATCGAGGGTTTACTGTATAAGGTAAATGTACAAAATTTCAGCACTTCCATGGTCATGTCAATGCACGGTCATGATGCCCAAAAACATAAGTGCCAGATTTGCAGCTTGTGGAATTTTTTTCATTCAATCCAAACATGATTCCCAGTGAATCATTCATGCCAGCACATGACTACTTCTAATGAAGCCTTAAACCTATTGAACATACTGTAAGGCGCGGTGCACACTGGAGAAACTTGTTTCATGGAACTGGTTTCGTGAAACATGAAACTGAAGTTGCTTGCAACAGATAGATAAGATTAACACAGGTTGGTGCACACAGCGTTTGATGAAACTTTAGTTTCATTGATTTCAGGAAACCGGGTTTCAAGAAATTCGTTAAATCGGTTTCCTGTTGCTTCAGTTTCACTTTTCATCAGTCCAAGTGTATTTTATTTTTTTCATTCTCTGCAGGTGAAAAAAGAAATTAGCTGCGATGGCAGATACATTTCAAGTCAAGTTGGTTGAAGCAGTAGAAAAACATCAATGTCTGTACAATTTTCATATGAAAGAGTACAGCAATAGGGACAAAGTGTCAAGTGCGTGGGAAGCAGTTGCACAAGAAGTGGAAAGTTCAGGTATTTATAACATTTAATTATAAACATTTATTATATTTTTATAAGAAGCACAATACAGGTAAACGTTACAAATAAAAAACATGTAGACACATAAAAGGATGAACTCAAATACTACTTTGTGCCTAGGTACCTACATACCTATAAACTATTTTTTACATCCGAAGCTATCGATTGATTGATGGAAAGCGGTAAAAATATGAATTTGTGAAAAAAAAATTAAAAAATGTGAAATGTAAATTTGTTTTATAATATGCTATAAAGTGAGGTGGGAACCTAATTGCTGATGTTATCATGAATCAAGTGCCATTGTGAAGGAATTGCTATGCCAGGCTTCAAAAAATATTTTGTTAAATATTCCCTGATAGCCTTTGCTGATGTTAAATTTGTGTTAGCATCAACTCGCAAATGTTGATTTTCATGACTGGCCTCAATATCTGAAAGTGTGTTGTTGGGTGTATATGGAACACCTTCGGATTTTCGGATGTAGTTGTGCAGCACGCAGGCGCTTGCGATTATGGATTTCACCACTTTTTCTGAACAAGCTATAGGTACTTCAAATACACGAAACTTTGATGTAAGCATTCCAAATGCGCATTCTACCGTCTTGCGACCTAAAGTCAATCGAAAATTAAAAATTCGTTTTTCGTCTGTCAGAGCAGCCCTCGGGTAAGGCCGCATAAGGTAGGTTTTCAGAGGAAAGGCCTCATCGCCTACAAAGAAAAATGGGAATGAAATTTGATTACCATCAAATGGTAGGGGCTGAGGTGGCGGTAAATTCAACTCCCCCCTATCCAACCATCTACCTAAACGTGATGAACGGAATACACCCCCATCACTGTTTCTTCCAAGATCTCCAACATCAATGGTTGTGAAACAACCATCGGCATCAGCACATGCCATAAGTTGAACAGAGTTATAACCTTTAAAATTAAAATTAGTCGAGCCAGAGTTTTTAAATTTTCTAATTTTAACATGCTTTCCATCAATAGAACCGATGCAGTTGGGCAGACTCCAAAGCTGCTGATAGCTCTGTGCGTTGTACTTCCACATATTCTCATCAGGAACTGGCATGTACAGTGGTTGCAAACACTTCCAAATTGCATTAGTTGTTTCAGCTACAACCAAACCAATAGTTTGGTGACCTCTCATGAAATATTGAGCCAAACACTTGAACGAACTGCCAGTAGCCAGATATCTGAAAAGTTGAAAATTCTGTGAATAAAGTAAAATGGAATTCATGAAGTAGTTAATAATTATTCAAGTAGTAAAATAAATGTCAGATTTTTAATTAATTCAATTTCTGTTTCAGTGAAGGAATGTAAAGAGACTTGGAGAAACCTGAGAATCGTGTTTACCAGGAACATTAAACATCCACCATCTGGTTCCAAGGCCAAAAAGAAATCATGGCCTCTGCTGCAAAGCATGATGTTTCTGAAATCGTATGTGACTGCCAAAGGGAATGATCTACCTGGGAACCTTCCATCTCCACCTTCTCAATCATTAGAAGCTGTAGATGACTCAGCACCAGTCAGTGAAAGTCAGGGAGTAGAGGAACCTGATGTGGAAAGTGAAGAAACAGGAACAGGAAATGAACCAATAAATCCACCATCACAGGGAACTGGGTCAATGAGACCTCCTCCCAAGAAAAAGAAGAAAATCCAGACTAATGCTGCTGATGAGATAATAATGGATTACATACAGACAAAAAACAATGCCTCACGTGATACTCCTAGAAAGAATTTTTTATTGAGTTTGCTTCCAGAGGTTGAAGAAATGACTACACGCCAATTCAAGATTGTTTGGAGGGAGATTGTTAGCCTGATTGATCGGATTGGTGCACCACCATGCCCAACAGCTAGCGACTACCAATTTAGCTACCAACAGCACCCATCAGTGAGCCCAATCTCTACACAATCATGGTCAAGTGAGTCTTCAGCATCAACATCTGCTCCCAATCACTATCCAATTTCTGAAGACTTCAATATTCCACAACGGGATCAACTCTATACTGAACTGGAACCCTTTCTTTCAAAGAAACACTTATAATGATTTTCCTCTTTTTATAATGATTTTCCATCACTTTAAATGACCATACCTTATCAACATAGTTCATATTGTTACATACTACTTGACAATTATTAAAAATATTTCGAAGTAATAAAACTGTTTTCACTTACCTCAGTGTAATTGTTAATTTTTCCTCAGCACTCAGAGCTAACCTCTAGTTGGTGTCCTCCTTTGTTATTAGTGGATTCACTAGTTCTAACAAGCGATCAAAAAGTGGCTTCGACATCCGAAAAAAATCCTTAAATTTATCAGGATCTCTGCTTAGTTCGCGAGCTACAACAAAACAGCTGTGTTGCCGATCCCTGATCAACGGGTGAACCCAGTACTTGCGTTTTTTTTTTCTTATTTCTTAGCCACCACCACAACACAAGCACATCGTCGTCAGAATCCATCACGAAACTGATGGATAACCGTTGCTTCTGTGTGCACGTTCCAATGAAACGGTTTTCTTGAAACCCATTACATGAAACCAGTTTCATGAAACAAGTTTCTCCAGTGTGCACCGCGCCTTAGTGATACAGAATGTGATTTTGAAATTTGCACTTCAAATAAAATTCAAGAACGTATAAGAATATCCTACTTTACTTGATTTCTTATCAGAGCTCCCGATTCAAACTAATGATCCCCAAGAGTTTTCACAGACACCTGTAAAACCCCCCAAAAATTGTAAAATCATATTTGAAGTAATATTTTTCAAATAAATGATGTTTTTCGGCTCAGAATTGTCTGTCATCTTTCTGTGATTGAGTGTTTGTTTCATAGAAATTGCATGTATATTGTGTGAGGGATTAAATTTATGGAATTCAGTACAACCTAGGCAAGTAATACATTGTCATATGTAGTCACTTAGGCCATCTCACATCCAGCTTCTTTGTCTTAAATTTTTTAAGCATACAAAGTTACTGTGTGTGATAGTCAACAGATATGTTTCTTGAGATACGTCAAGAACTGTGTGTAGACCTTTTGATCAACAAACACATATTTTGACTACGATTATTGAAGCAGCTGGAACTTGTTTAAGAATGCCATTACTAGCAGCAAAACTTTATTATAGTTATGCTTATTTATTGTCTTTATCAGTCAAATTGCATATACAATTAAGAAACTAGCCACACATTTTTTGAATGAATAATTTTCTCTTAACTGGTTTGTGACATACAATTGGGGGGGTATTTTAAACAAATAAATATCTTCAATTCTTAACAAAATTGTTCTAGTGCTTTCAATTTAGCACAGGCTTGTTTGCAACTGATTGTTTAGCTCTTCTTTATTAAAACAAACTTTCCCACTTCTTATAATCTCTTCTCATTTCTTTGGGTGCGCTCCAATTAAAATTGGGGGGTGGGAGCTGTGTTCCCCTTCCTTAGTTAAAATAACTTCAACTTGATTATTTTATCTCCTTGTGTTTGAGACATTTCATCTGTAATGCATAATATATTCCATCTACTATGTAATGGGGCAAATAAAGCTGAGGGTTTATTTTTCTATTTTTTATAATAATTGTAATAATCTGGGGCCAACTTTTCTGGGCAACATTTATTATCACAAAAGTTTGATTTGTTTAATACCCTGTGGTTAGCTCGGTGTCAGGCCGAGCGAGGTACGAGAACAATTAAGTGTCTAGGAATGTGTAAGAGCGCGTGTGTGTGCTGTTGTTTTGGCGACATGTGCTCAGAGGACAAAAGGACATGAGAAAGTATGTAGTCTCCAACCCGAACTGCATAACGGAAGGAAGACGAATTCTAACTAATTATCGTGTCACGTGATTCTTTTTAGCGAATTGCAGGGCAAGCTGGTCAGGATGAAGTCGTCTTGGCCATCTTGAAAAAACATAGTGTTGGCGTCTGTCGTCTACAGCTGCGGCTCGCGGGCGGTTCAGCACAAAGGCTCGCAAGCCGAAATCCTATTAAATTGTCAATAATATTGTCTAGAGTGGAATATAAAGTGATATAAACAAAATGTGAAAGCAATTATAATTCAATGACATAGAAATTTTAACCCGCAGAACTTTTTCGGACATAAAACAGCGAGATCTTAAACAGTGAGCACGTGACCAAAATTTAAAAATGAGAACATCTGTTAGACTAAAAAACAGTGAACAACCAAAACAGAAGAACTACAACCTCGGGCATCTAGGTCGACAAAAAAGGAAGTAACTATATGTCGATTCATTTTAAATAATTATAAAAATTTTTTAAATTAAAAGCTCTAAATTATGGGGTAATAAAATGAATGAATGCGTACGTATGAGCACTTACTGGGTTGTCTTTATATAATTTAATTAATTTTTACGTTAAGGTTTGAACTAGATATTTACCATGTTAAAACAGCCTAAATGTATGTTTTGTATTTTTCGAAGAAAAAGTAATTAAGATCAACAACAGTAATAGTTTTGAGACGAAAATGAATACTAAGTAAATTTAAAAGAAAAGGCAAACTAAATGTTGAAATCGATTAATAAACAGAGCTTATTAACATAGACAATGAGCGTAGTTATTACTATACATAACCCTGAATCACATTTATAGACCACAAGTTCGTGTGCAGAACTCTGGGCTACTCAAGGTAAGTTGTTTTATAATAAAATATAATGTGGTAGATAATAAGAAAGAGTACAAATGGTGCCCGAACAGGGACTGTTTATAAAATAATTTATATAAACCACACCTACGAGTGTGATTTGCGTGATAAGCATGATTTGGGAGGACGTATAAATTACGTACAGGTTATATGATGTGCATACTATAGTTACGTAATACTTATAATATTAACTAACACTGAGTACGGTTAAATTTTTTTTTGTAAGATTAAAATCTAATAAGAATATAAAAAATGGATACTAACGAGATTGAAGTTGAAATGAGCGAATCAGCTGTCATAAGTGGCCTGGGAGTCCATTCGACTCCAAATGTGGGTCAAGACAATAAGATAGACGAATTTAATGTTACAAATGAAGTAAATGTCACGAATGATTCGGGAATTCAATTAACCCCGAAGTTAGATAGTAAAAATAAGAAACCAAATGAAAATATAAGTAGCGACATGGGAGCAAAATCGAGTCCCGAGGTAACAAATATAAAAGAAAAAGGATTGTCATTAGATAACATATTTGATTTTATGAAAGCCAATTTCAGTAAGGTAAATAGTAATTTCAATAAACAAAGTAGTGATTTTAATGAAAAATTCGATAAAATAAATTGTCGTTTTGATGTCAATGATAATAAATTCGATAAAATAAATAGTAAATTTGATGAAATCAGAAACGAAATTAAACAACAAAATTTTAATTTTAGTAAGCAAGTGCATGAAATTGATACGCGTTGTGCTAGTATGACAGAGCAGATATTAGAATCGATAAGTAACAATTGCAAGGAGAAGATTAACGAAATGAATAAAAGGTTAGACAGTAAAATAAATCAGATAATGAATAAAAAGTTAGGTGACAGTGATAATATGACGAAAAATAGTGAAGAAATAATTAATAACAAGGTAAGTGGTAATTACGGTAGTGAGTTTAATATCGAGGTAAAAAGTGAGAATAATAATGATATAATTAAAAATGTGGTGTTAAGAGAGTAAGGTGTTTAATATTGAGAGTGATAATGAAGTTTGTGGTGAGGTAGAGTTGTTAGCGAGTGCTGATGAAATAGTGAGAGAGTGTGATGAAAGGTTAGGTGGGCAAAGGGCAGATTTTCCCCAAGTATATGGTGAAACAGAGTTTTCACAGGTGTTTTATGAGGACAGAGTTTCTTCCAGTAGTTGTGTGGAAGACAAGGTGTCTTCAAATGGTCCCTTAATTTTTTTTGGTGTTCTTGGAAGAGCCAAGAAGTATAGTAAGTTTGTTGTGCCCTTTGCATGTAGTGAAGTAATTCAGGGGGGTTGTGACAGGTGTGTTGATGGGGAGATAGAATTATTTAGGTTAAAGAGAAGTTATAAAGAGTTGATAGAGAAGTTAGAATTGGAGAAAATAGACGATATGAAATACTTACCAACCGGTAATGATACCGTTGTAGATGATAAACACTTACCTTATGATCTGAGGGATATAGTAGAAGAATATGATAAAATAACTTACCTTATGTTAACAAAAAGTACTGACGGAAACAGAACGAAAATTATAAAGGTAGACGGGTTTTATGAATTAATGGGAGACAATAATGTCAAATACTATGATTCAATAATTAATGAAAATGGTCATTACAATAATAATTATACCGTAAGGAGTGTAATTAAAGATGATAATTGTTATGTAAAAGTCAGACTGATATAAGACGATGGGGGTTAAACAAACAAAGTGAATGAACGTTTTATTATTTTAGTTCATGGTAATGACTCGGCTAAATTAGGTAATGAGGTGTGGTAAACAGAAAAATAATGACAAAAAATTGTAAATAAGTTTATAGTGAAATTAATTGTGTTTGTGTTGTAAAATGTAGTTGAAGTAAACATTGTGTGTATGTAGTAGAAATTGATTTAATAATAATAATATTTTAGCAGACTAAATAAATAATGAGAGTTTGTAATAAATGAATTGTAATTGTTTTGGAATAAGGTAATCAAAATAATGTTGTGTTTAAATAACTGATTAAATTAAAATAAATTGTAGATGAATTAATTGATTTAAATGTGGTAGAAATAAATTTTGATAATGAATTTAAATGATGTTTCTGAGATTTGAACTGGATAATAAATAGTAAATGAATAAACGTAGAATGTGTTTAGTTGTGGAGTCATATGGTTGTTATATAATGTATCAGAAAGTATATATGGGTATTATATATTTGTTGTAATGAATGTTTATATTTTTGAATTTATGACAGTAAACATGTTGTATTTGAGTATATGATTGACCATAGGTAAGTAAAAATTTGATAATGATTTTGAAGTAAATAAATAAATTTTGATGTTTGAATAATAAATTTTAAATGAGTTTCAAAGGTTTAAATTAAATGATGAAATTAATTTGAGGTAGTTATGAGTTTTCTAGTGTAGTTTTCAATGGTTAATTTAATGTAAAATGTTGTAAAAGTTGGAGTTTGGGTAATAATTATTTCAATAAGGCAGTTGAGTCAATCAGAGTTAACTTGAATGGGTTGATAACTTGAGTTAGAGAAAATAAGAATTTTGGAAGAAAAGTAATACAGAACCGGGTTGATAGTAGGGACACAGTAGTGGGAGTGCATATACAGTAGAGAAAGTGAGAGTGATGTAATTGGAGAATAAACAGGTGGTCGTAAAATTTTGTAGTGAGGGTGGTGTGGTAAGGAGTCCTCAATGACAGGCGTTGTGGCGGGAGGTGAATAGTTTTAAATGTGGTTTGGCGGAGTTACCTGGGAGAGGCCAGGAACTAATAAAGGAATGAGTATACGGGAAGGGAACACACATCCTAGGTACAAAGGGGGTATCAGGTATTTTGTAGTAAGAGGAGAATGATTTAAGGTGAGTTAGAGTAGTAAGTTAATGGAGGGAAATTTTATTGAGAGATTGGGGTCACCCTATGTGAATCTATAAATGGTTGTTAAAAGGAAGAAGGGGGTAAGGTTATATTTTAATGCCCATTCGATAAATTAGATCATTGTGGATAACTGAGAATCACTCAAACCAATTAATGATAAAAAATACTTAATAGAAGTTCATAACTGAAATGTAATAATAAAATGTAACAAGATAATTTATTAAAGAGTTATAGAATTTGAAACTAAACCTATAATTGAAATGTTTGTAATTTTATTCAGATGCAAATTAAAGGCTTATTTTAATGAAAGGAGAGAGAGTAAATTCTTTTATTGAATTGTAATTAAAGATTTAATCGTTAGTTGGTGCTAGATTGTGTAAGTAGGAATAGATTAGTTTAGGTGAACCAGTAAATATTTTGTTGTACTCACTATTTTATAGTTATGAAAGTCACAATAAGGAAAGTAAAGAAAGAAAATGTACGGTGTTAGAGCACATAATCGAGACTAGGAACTTCATGTAATGAAAATTGTAAACTTTTAAATTTAACTATATCACAAACATATATGTTTTACTTGTGATTCCCCACTTTCGGGCGGTCACGGAGTCACCGAACCCTGACCGTGGATTTGGATTATTGGTAGCAAGTGTGGTTAGGCAGATTGTATCCGAGCCATACTTGTTTTCATTTTCAAAGTTGGTGAATTTAGAAATTAACCGGGGCATAATTCAGGGGAATCACCAAACTATGGAACAGCGGCTATCATCGAAGGGGGTGGTAGTGCCATGTTAATGGTGTGTAAATAATATTTAGTAGGATTACTGGTGTCCTCGGACATCAGTAATACCGAATTTTTTATAACGCTGAACCAAGAATGGTATAGGCAGCGTCTATACCCTATATATAAACTTCAGTTCTTGGGGATGCAAATGGACGCTACAGTCCACCATCAGGAAACAATAGTGTGTGTGGAAAAGGAGCTGGCCATTACAAGCCAGGGGTACAGATACCGCATCTGTGCATAAGGCAAACGCTCGATCCGGTTTACCTGGCGGGTGGTTACCTAATTGTAACTGGGTATAAAGGGGGGTGTACGATATTATTTTAAAAGATTGACAATCTGAAGGTAAGAAGTTTATTCTTACGGTATAATTTATCCTCTGGTGAGCTCTTTAAGCAGTGCAACATGCAGAATTGCTAGCAATCAAATAATTAGAAAAAACATGACTTACCGAAATCTCATGAATCTTGACACACAGGCAGAAAAGATTGGTTGGAATAAAGGGTAGGTTACATGAGATGGATTCTACCTGACAAAAATCCGGCCCGTGGATGTGTACACTACAGTGGTTGAAGCATGACAAAGGGTTCAGGCCCGATGCATGAATCGACTTAACAAAAGCCATAGTGCCAACCTCGGAAAATTAATAATTGACCGGTTCGATATTCGAAATATCGAACACCGGCCCCCGTTGACCACGATGGGTCAACAAACAAGTACACCAAGAGAACTGCACAAAATACATTACACAAATTTTTTAGTGAACATGAACACACTCTGAAAAATTACCCTCCAACATAGGAGGGGGTCACACGCAAACACGAGAAAATTAAAAACATGCAATTAATTAGAAAAAAAATGCCAAATAACTCCGCCGCGGGCGCATCGACCAGGCGAGCAATCCGAAAGGTTCGGGTAGAGCAGACAAAAACCAAACAACATGCAATAAACAATTGCCCAGCCAAACCCAACTTAAGACTCAGCAAATCAACTTAGTTAACATTCCCTAGGTTTTAACAATTTTTTCCTTTTTTAGTTTTTGTTCCCTTTATTTTTTATCATTTTCTTTTTACTTATTTTTTGTTGTTGATTTGTTGAGCATCCATAACTCACAATAGACTGGCACAACGCCATGCCAGAAACATTCCACAATGTAAACTTCAATGCGGACAACAGCTGGAAGGAACCACCTGGGAAATCCCAGAAAAGTGTCAAGTAAGTCCACAACACAATCATTAAAACTAATTCTGCTCACCCGAAAACAAGACAAACACAGTCAAGAAGCTATAGGCAACCTGTATAATTTAATAGTAGGTCGTTCAAAAGAACCTGCGGAAGTTTTAACTAAAACGCGACGAACAACCCCGTCGCTCCCCGGAAACACAGCTGAAATTCGGCCAAGAGGCCACATCAGGGGAGGAGAATTCTGTTCCTCCAAAACAACCAGGTCCCCAACCATTAAGTTTCTGGACTTAGACGACCACTTCGATCTGGCATGAAGTGCCGTCAAGTATTCCAAACGCCACCTTTTCCAAAATGCTTGGAGCAAAGCGGCAATTTGTTGTAATGGCGGACCGTCCCTTCCTTTAACGAGACTTCAGCCTCCGGGGGCGCGGTAATGTGGCGGCCAACCAGAAAGTGACCAGGCGTTAGAGCCTGGCAATCACTTGGATCTGAAGATAGGGCAGTTAAAAGACGGGAATTTAAGATTGCTTCTATACGAATACATAACGATGAAAATTCCGCTACAGTCAACGACCTGGTCCCAATCATGCGTTTCATATGAAACTTGGCCGACTGGACAGCCCATTCCCACAAGCCACCCTGATGAGGGGCAGATGAAGGGATAAATTTAAAATCAATATTGTTATCGACAGCAAAAGCTGTTATCTGAGCTGACATGTCAGGATTAGAAAGAACATTTTTTAGCTCCCGTTTAAGTTCGGAGCGCGACCCCACAAAATTCCTGCCACAATCCGAATACAGCGTTTGAGGAGCTCCACGACGACTAATAAATCGCCTCAACACATCAATAAACTGTGAAGTAGAAAGATCCATAGCTACTTCAAAGTGAACTGCTTTAGTGGCTAAGCAGATGAAAATACATAGGTAAGTTTTGACTATAGGCGCCTTCCGAACAGCGTAAGCCCGTACCAAAAAAGGGCCAGCATAATCTATGCCGGAAGAATAAATTGGAGGTGCTGGATTAACCCTAGGGATTGGCAGATCCCCCATTAACAGATTGGTTGGACGAGGACGCGCCCTGAAACAAGGAAGACATTTCCAAATTATGGTTCTTATGACCTGACGTGCGGACAAAATCCAATAATTTTGAGCCAGCTGAAATTGAACTTGTAAAGGACCAGCATGACCTAACCACACATGGGTGTGATGAATTAGCAACCCGACTAGATGATGATGCTTGGGCAGTAAAACCGGAAAACGATTTCCAGCTACCATAGAGTTGGTCAAGCGACCGCGTACTCGAATGAGGCCAAAATCATCAATAAACGGGACCAGGCGCTGAATGCGGACCGGGAACCGCTTACCTAAACGAACAGATGCGAGCTCCTGTCCAAACACGCTGCGCAGAATGTAGCGTAAAATATAGTTAACAGCCAACCTCTTCCAACCCACGGCTGTGGAAGGTTGAACCCCCGAAGGCATAGCCCACCTTAAGATAACTGAGGTTACCCCCACCACTAAGGGCCACGAGGACAAGTGATCGAACAATTCCACCCGGGGCTCCTGAGTAAGAAACGAAGAGACCTTGGTCTCCAAGGCAACATCTTGCACGTCGTGATTCGGTCGATAAATAATAGGCGGCCAGTGCTGTGCCGGTGTTTGCCTAACCCGGCTGTCGAAGGTTTTAGAAAATTAATTTTAAAATAACGCGAACGCAAGGGTCAGTTAAAGCGACGAGATTTGTACGGCTCCGTTAAAACTGCGCGCGCACTCGGTGGGGAGGTTTGGCTGTTTGTTAGATTGTAGTTGCCTAATTCAGTCACCGACCGGCACTCAAGGAAACAGCAGACCCCTCATCCGAACGGATTGTACTAAGCAGTTTTTTCTTCTACTCTGATGGCAGGCTGAATTTACGAAACTTCCCGGGTTCTCGCCTAAAGCCGGAGATGCTAGAGCCAAAAAGGACAAACATGGTGGTTGGAGGAGAACGCAAGAGACTGTCAGAAAGCCTGAATATTCCGGAAGTGACGGAGGCTAAAGGGGGTGGCAAGTGAGAAGATGGTGACAACAGCTACAGCACGGAAAACAAAGAAATATGAAATTAACAGGGGAAGAAGGAATTATATTAGGGAACAAACATCGGCAAGTAGGGAGCCTGTAGTTAGGCGTTATTCTTATTTGCAGAAAAGTGAGAGTTTAAAAGTTCCAGAGGAAGTACAAGTGCCTAAGAGAGTAGTAGATGAAGAAGGTGAAGGCAGAAGACGAAAAGCGGAATAGCTTCTGTGGATCGATACAGCACGACAAGAAAACGTCTGTGGATATTGAGTTACAGGACTCGAAGAGGACATCATGGTTGAATCCAGAGGCCGCAGAATTTGTTCCGGTATTTCCATCTCGGTTCGTGAGGGATCCAGATCCTGTAACATCATCATCGCCTACGCAGGGATATGAGAAGTCACTTGATGGTGTAGCTTTACCATCGCCAGTGGAAATTAATTTAGTCATTGCACATGAACCTGGACAGCTGGATTCCAGGGTGGAAAATGTTGATGACGTTGTAGTTGCTGAGAGTGGTGAAGGAGAGGAATCGAAGCAAGAGTCAGAAGAGCGGTCTGCAGATGCTGCGCAGGTGAATATAATTGTAGGTGTTAGGGAGACTGTAGAGTCTGAAGTTGCAGATGGACACAGGGATGTCCGGGCTGCAAGTGTTTCTGAGGTTGTGGATGGACAAGGGGATGTCCATGCCGCAAGTGTGATAGAAGGAGATGAGGTAGAAGTTGAGGAGAAATTTGGGGGCAGCGTCGTGGAGTGTGCGAGTGAGAATGATGTAGTGTGTGAAGATGTGCAGACGCCTTCTGTAAGTAGTGTTGAGTATTCCGAGGAACGGGAAGAAGTTTCAGGCGGACCAGGTGAGCAACTAGAGGATGAAGATGTGCAGTGTTCTGATGGTGGTAGTGGACGTGATGGCGATGACGTTGATGAGGAACGTGTTGATGAAAATGAGATCGGAGATGAGGTTAGTCAAGAAGTTCGTGAAGGAGCTGGCGATGAGTGTCATGAAGAAATTGGTGAGGAGCTGAGGGAAGATGCAGTTGAAGATGGATCAGAGAAGCAACTGGAAGATGCTGAGGAGGTGCAGTGTCAGGAGGTTGATTTGGATTATGGGGATGAAAAAGGGGAAATTGTAGAAGAGCAGGAAGAGAAGGAAGGATTGGAAGAAAGACAAGTAGAGGAGTTAGATGATGAGCATAATCCAAAGCGGTGTCAAGGTAGTGAGGTAAGTTGCCCCGATTCTGATTCAGAGGAAACAAGTCCGTACAGCTCAACACGAAATAGTTCCTCAGAGAGTGGTGTCCGAAAGCAACGAATGCCCAAGGTCCGTCATAGAAAGGTAAGAAGAAGAGGTTAACGGGTAGTGGGTAGATGTTCCCCACAGTCCCAGTGGTGTTCGTCTACTTCAGGGTTGCGCCCCTGCCCACGCGAGCCTTGGTTTTCTCCAGTCATTCTCCTTTTCGGAGGGAACCATGTCCTTACCCTTACTCCTAGCTATTGACCCTTTAATGATCCTTGCCCCATTTCATCTTCCCGATTTTCCTACCCCTCCCCTTAGTAAAAAAAAAAAAAAAAAAAAAAAAAAAAACCTATCGATAAGGAGTGTTAGAGAGACTTGCCGGAAGTGATTGGATTGTGGTCTTTGAGATCGTCAGTTTCCCCTGTCGGAAGAGGTTAGATGGAGTGATGGTGTGCTGTTGTTGGTTGTTAATAGTTGTTGATGTTGATGTTGTTCATTGTAGGGACCGAGCCATGCCGCATTCCCCGGTTGTTTGTTATGGTGTTTATTTTGAGTTAAAACTAGGTGGTGTATATATATATATATATATATATATATATATATGGTGTATCGATGGTGCTGTGGTGAAGTAAAACCCCCATATAGTTATGGCCTTTTTGGTGAAGTAAGAGTTGAGATGAGATTAATGTTCGCGCGCCCTTGGTGCGGTCCTCTCTGTCTGGCTAAGCGGGGCCGTCCGCCCTTGTGTAGGGAAGTGGGCCAGCCATATGGCAAGGATGGAAATGCCTTGTGGGTGCATGTGGCTGGTCGGTCCAAGAGATGGACGAGAAGTAGTGGTCACTCACATACCAAGGTGGGAGATACCTTGTTTGGTCTTAGGACGAGTATGTGAGTGGGACCGGTGGAAGGAGGTGATGGTCACCGGAGAGGGTGACGTGTTGGGGCGGTCCCGTGGGGTTGGCATGGCGGAGAGGGTCGCATGGGGAATGGACGCAGTTGTGAGGTTTCTCTGTTCTCCTGAGAGCAAGTGCTGCTGGGCCACCATAACCACGAAGTCCACGAGCTTGTTTTGGGAAGGGGGTACACTGCAGGGTACTCTCCCGAGTTTAAGTGTGGGGCAACCGGGTTGCCCTTTCGGGGTGGGGGTGTGCTGGTGTTTGCCTAACCCGGCTGCGAAGATTTTAGAAAATTAATTTTAAAATAACGCGAACGCAAGGGTCAGTTAAAGCGACGAGATTTGTACGGCTCCGTTAAAACTGCGCGCGCACTCGGTGGGGAGGTTTGGCTGTTTCTTAGATTGTAGTTGCCTAATTCAGTCACCGACCGGCACTCAAGGAAACAGCAGACCCCTCATCCGAACGGATTGTACTACGCAGTTTTTTCTTCTACTCTGATGGCAGGCTGAATTTACGAAACTTCCCGGGTTCTCGCCTAAAGCCGGAGATGCTGGTCTTGCTGATAGAACTCCATCTTCATCAGCCATGAACCATCATACACGCACCTGTTCGGAGGAGGGGGTCTGGTGAACCAACTCAAGATGGATACATGCTCATCATAATTAAGGTGATATGAACTCTTTTATTTTTTGTTGGCCGGGCCTGCCGTGCTCCTGATTCACAGTTTAAATTTGTTTTGAAACCATGTGCCCACGTGGCCAGACAGTCTGCTATAGGGTGTCAGCTGAACATTCATTCTGAACATTATATGACTTTAATAATTTAACTTCCTAAAACTAAGTACTATGTTTGTAATTGTGTGCTGCACTGGGGGAGCGTGCTAGAGATTTTTTTTACACTTAAATATTTTCATATATAGCCAATAGTTAAGACTACAAAATATGCTTACTACAAAATTTATGTCACATGTTAGGGGTTCTGTTCCGGCTGGTTCAGAACGGGGTTTATATTTTAATTTCATTTTGGTTTAACATGTAAGGGCCGGGGGGGTTTCGTTTTCTTTTTTTTTGGCGGTTTTCGGGGGATAAAAGGGGACATAGTTTTGCCAGGCACATTGTCATGCAGTTTAAGGCAGGTTTGATTCCTGTCACACATGGTTAAGTACAGGCTGGCGCGCTCCCACATCTGCTAGGATACAACAGTCAGTTATTATAAACTCATTTATATGCAGCCATCCGGCTTTAACAGAAAAGAACTTTCATATTTTTCTGGGCATATACTGATTCATTTTTTGATCTTGTAAAAGCATATACTGATTAATTTTTTTGACCTTGTAAAAGCATATACTAATTCATGTATCCATCTGGATTTGTAAAACAAAAATTAACGTTTTATAAACTCATACCAATTGCTTAAAATCAGGTGATGAGGATTTTTCTCATTTATGTGATGTCTAAGAAACTTAAAGAATTTCATATGCTCATGGTGGGCAAATTATCTGATGCTATCTATACATATGGGCGGTCCGGTCTCTCTTATGGTTTATGAGTGATTATCATCCTTTCGGGGGTTTTTCTTATTTATTTAAATTAATGGAAATTGATGAATGACGGTGACTGAAGGGCGAACATTTATGATTGCCGGTTTTAGGGCTTGGTAGAATCACTGCCTGTTGAGCATGCGTATTCCAAGGGTATTAGGTGTTTATAATATGTGTCTATAATTATGAGTGTATGTGTCTTTATGTTTCTGTACGTGTTGTGTGATATACATATATTTATGATAATTACTGATATACAGACCTTGTCTTTTGACACTATTAAGGATATGGGACTTATTTATTTATTATGTATTTTGTGGGTTATTCCTGATATTATGTGACAATTATGTGATAATGTTGTGATTTACATGTAACGAATTATGGGGTACAATAAAAGTTGTTATTGTTAGATTACAGCCGAGTTTCATTGCAAGTCCCGTCATACTGGACCCAGCGCATTTTTGGCTTCTCTAGGCTCGGGCCTAGTTTTAAATAACTTGTGGCTTCTCTTTCAAAAAAAAAAAAAATATAAATACAAAAAAAAATAAAATACAAAAAAATTTTATATACAGCATAAAAAGGAAAGAGGGGTTACAGTGCACAGAATCAAGCTTTAGCCAATCTGGCCCTGACCACCACAATGTCGACGACTGGAGTCTGGTGATTGAAGTACCTCTAGAGGCCAAATCAGCGGGGTTAGAAACACCATGAACATGACGCCAAGACTTAGTATTGGTCCACTCGGTAATGGCAGCCACCCGATTAGCAATAAACGTTTTTAATTTAAAAGTAGGCATATTCAGCCAATCCAAAACAATCGTCGAATCTGTCCATAAGAAAATTTGACTCATTTGAAAACATGAAGAGAATAAGCCAACATAATGACAAACTACTTTGGCTAAAAGATAAGCTCCCAACAACTCCAAACGTCGGATTGATAAAGTTTTAAGAGGTGCCACTTTAGTTTTAGAAGACACCAACGAAACCACCGGAGGACCAGAGTCAGTATAAATGGACAGGTAAAGAACTGCCCCGTAACCCAACTGGGAAGCATCACAGAAGCCATGTAATATAACCCTTTCAATATGCCCACCTTTAGGGAGGAATGGCCGAGAAATAGTGATTACCGAAAGATGATTCAAAGAGGACAGGAATTGACTCCAATAATCATTTAAGTCATCATTGAGAGGAGCATCCCCTTCCAAGCACTCAGCCCAGAGTTTTTGGAAAAAGGCCTTAGCCCTGAAAATCACTGGCGAAAGCCAACCACATGGGTCAAATAATTGTGCCATCTGGGATAACACGACACGTTTGGTGAATTGTACCTGAGCATTACTGCAACAGGCCAAAGGAGGAAATGAGAAGCAATCGGTTGAATGGTCCCAACTTAAACCCAGAATATCCTTACAAACGACGGAATCACTCTGAGCGGCTGTTTCAGACAGGCAGTCAGGTTGATTAGTACACCATTTTTTCAAATTGAAACCTCCTGACGATGACAACAGGATTAATTCCTGTTGTAATTTGCAAAGCTCTGGTTTTGAATCAGCACCAGCAGCAATATCATCAACAAAAATATTAGGCTCCGGCTAAGTACCGCCGCTCCCGCAGGAAAATTAACTGCCTCATCCTGAGCCAGCCGCTGCAAGGTTCGCAACACCTGAAAAGGGGCGCAAGCCAGCCCGTAAGTAACGGTACGCAAAGCGAAAACACTTAGTGGGGCGGTAACCTCCTCACACCATAAAATACACAGGTACGCCGAGTCATCAGGATGCATAGCAATTTGGCGATACATCTGTTCAATATCGCACGTGAAGACATGGCTAAAACGCCGAAACAAAGTCAAAACATCGGACAGTAAGGTCTGCAACTTCGGGCCGACACATAACACGTCATTGAAGGAAATCCCGGAGGACGTCTTCATGCTGGCGTCAAACACCACTCTTATTTTTGAATTATCGCCTCTAACCTTAAAGATACCATGATGTGGGATGAAATATTTTGGAAAATTGGGGTCAGACACCAGCGACATATGCCCCTGAGCAACATAATCAGTTATAAATTGCACATACTGGCTCTTAAACTGATTGTTAGACGCAAATTTCATTTCTAATACGAAAAACCGAGATATAGCTCCCTTAAGGGAATTTCCCAAAGTATGAGAAGAGTTTTTGAAGAACGGCAAGCGCACCTGGTAACGACCCGACGGCAACCGACTTGTTGACTCCATATAAAACTTTTCAGCAAAGTGTTCCTCTTCAGATAACTGGTGGGGCACAGCTGGATGCTCTTCGACCTCCCAAAACCGATGAACTTGCTCAAGTAGGTTGGTTGTATCAGTTGATAATGTTGTGACTGAAGGATAAAAGTGGTGGAAATGACAGTGAAGCTGATGTGCAGACACCAGATCCAAAGGAATGCCAGTAAGACCGCTAGCATAAGTCAATGCACAATTAAGTGAAACTGGGGCTCTACCCATAATTACAAACCCAAAACGTGTCCTAACTGCAACAGGCAAACCTGCACCCAAGGGAATAGTCTCTCCCAAAAGAATAGCCGCTACAATATCGGCTCCAAACAACGCATCAATTGGGGCTGCTACATCGAAGGTAGGGTCAGCTAACAGAAGGTCTTTCGTAGCCTGCTTAACTTCAGGCAACACCTGGAACCTAGGTGAGTCCGATGAGATCTTTGAAAGAATTACAAAAGCATGGTTAGGCGCCACAACCTCGCGTTTTAAAGTTTCCAAGGAAAGATGGCACACCCTTTTAGCTTTGGTGGCAATATCACCTACCCCATTGACACTTATTGAAGCGTCAAAACAAGCGCACTTTAAGCGAGATGCACACGCTTCAATGATGAAAGAAGCATGGGACGCGCTATCCAGGATGGCCCTAACTACGATATAACCACCATTGGGAGATGCCAAGACTGCTAGGGATGTGGCTAACAGAACCCCTGAAGGATGGGGCAGAGACACGGTCAAAATAGTGCTAGACAGATCAACTTGGTCAGCAAGCGATGACCCCGAAGCCTTGAGTTCAGCTGTTTCAGAAATCTGTGAACGAGACGGAGACGGACGGGCATTTTTGAAATGAAGTAAAGTGTGGTGGTACTTAGAGCCACACGTTTTGCACCTATTTTTGCACCATCCAGAATGTTTATGTTGGAGGCACGAAAGACAACATTTTTTATTCTTGAGACTTTGAAATCGAGCCCTAGGGTCCTTACTCAGCCACGCCGGACACTTGAGAAGCACATGGGTCCGGGAATCGCAATGAAGGCAACGTGAATTAGATGAATCCCGTTGCGTAACCTCCGCAGATAACGTGGACACAGCAAGAGGAGTAGCCTTAGAAAAGGAAACCTTCTTAGTTTTCTGGTGGCTAGTGCTAGGAAGAGCAGGTAAAGCCGATTCCAAAGATGCCTGTTCTTTTTGTTCCGCCATGGCGGTTAAAAATGTCATAATTTCTTGTAGAGAAGGGAGATTTTCTTTGTCCGTAACAGACGCCTCAAAGCGTTCACGTAATGATAAATCCAGCCTTGACAATACAAAAGACGCATATATTGCTTGATATATATCAGCAATGTTTAGAGCTGACAACGCTGGAAAGTTAGCATTGAAGCTGTCTACCAATTTTCTAATGGACGCAGCTGATTGCATAGAAGCGGCTGGTAATTGAAGCAGATTGGTACAATGGACCCGGGCGGCCAAACGAGGGTTGTGATAACGGCTTTTAAGAGTTGACAGTGCAAGCTGATAACTATCGTCAACTATGGGAAGCGCGGCAACCTTCTCATAAGCCTCACCCTTAAGATGAGTCAATAAATATAACAATTTCTGCTTTGGGGTGAGGGCAGGACTTTCGTCCACTAATGTGATAAACTTCGACCAAAACTCGGACCAACATTTGCAGTGGCCATCAAAAAAAGGTAAAGAAAGCTTCGGCAACTCATGAACGAGAACACCTGAGTGCCCGCCACTTGCCGATGAAGACTGACCGGAACCAACCGGTATCTCTGGTTTAGTTAGTTTTGACGCTAAAACGCTTCCCCGGACATAAATATATTTTTAATTTGCGCTACCACCGAAAAAATGTGGTCCTCGTCCAATCCCTGGGGCAATGATTCTGCCGATAGGTAAGGATCTACCTTTGTATGATATTATTTTGAAAGATAGAAAATAAGACGGCTTTCTTACTGTATAATTTAATAGCCTCTGGTGAGCTCTATAGCAGTGTAGCATGCAGAATTGCTAACAAGAAATAAATAAGATTAAAATGACTTACCGTAATCTCACGACTGGGTTGATCCTGACACTCAGGCAGGATAGACTGGTTGCGAAGAGGAGAGGTTACATGCAAGGATTTCTACCTGCCGAGGAGTCCCGACTCGTGGATGGTGACACTAAGATGGTTGGCGTACGACAAAGGCTGCAGGTCCCGTGCATGAATGGACCCTACAAACGTCATAGTGCCAACTTCGGAAAAATGAAAATTGTTGACCGGTTCGATCCGAAATATCGAACACCGGCCCCCGTTGACCGCAATGGGTCAACCACCAACTACACCAAAAGACATGGCCAAAATACATTACAAAAAATTTGGCTTTTGGTGAATAGGAACACTCTCTGAAAATTACCCTCCAACATAGGAGGGGGTCACACGCAAACACAAGAAAATACAAACATACAGAAAAACATGCAATTAATTAGAAAACCATGCCGAATAACTCCGCCGCGGGTGCATTGACCAGGCGAGCAATCCGAAAGGTTCGGGTAGAGCAGACAAAACCCAACAACATGCAATGAACAATGGCCAAGCCAAACACAATGTAAAACTCAGCAAATCAACTTAGTTAGTATTCCCTAGTTTTTTTACATTTTTTCCTTTTTTATTATTATTTTTTTCCCTTTATTCCCTTTTTTATCATTTTTGTTTTTTTACTTTTCTTTTTTTGATTTCTTGAGCATCTATAACTCCCAATAAACTGGCACAACGCCATGCCAGAAACATTCAACAATGTAAACTTCACTGCAGACAACAGCTGGAAGGAATCACCTGGGAAATCCCAGAAAAGTGTCAAGTAAGTCCACAACACAATCATAAAAACTAATTCTGCTCACCCGAAAAACAAGACAAACCCAATCAAGAAGATATAGGCAACCTGTATAATTTAATAGCAGGTCGTTCAAAAGAACCTGTGGAACTGTAATTTTAACTGAAGCGCGACGAACAACCCCGCCGCTACCCGGAAACACAGCTGAAACTCGGCCAAGAGGCCACATCAGGGGGGGGGGAATTCTGTTCCTCCATAACCACCAGGTCCCCAACCATTAAGTTTCTTGACTTAGACGACCACTTCGATCTGGCATGAAGTGTCGTCAAGTATTCCAAACGCCACCTTTTCCAAAATGCTTGGAGCAAAGCGGCAATGTGTTAGTAATGACGGACGGTCCCTTCATTTAACGAGACTTCAGCATCCGGGGGCGCGGTAATGGGGCGGCCAACCAAAAAATGACCAGGCGTTAGAGACTGGTAATCACTAGGATCTGAAAATAGGGCAGATAAAGGACGGGAATTAAGATTGCCTCAATGCGAATGCATAAAGACGAAAATTCTGCTACGGTCAACGACCTGGTCCCAATCATGCGTTTCATGTAAAACTTGGCCGACTGGACAGCCCGTTCCCACAAGCCACCCTGATGAGGGGCAGACGGAGGGATAAATTTAAACTCAATGTCGTTGTCAACAGCAAAAGCTGTTATCTGAGCTGACAGGTTAGGATTGGAAAGAACATTTTTGAGCTCCCGTTTAAGTTCGGAGCGCGACCCCACAAAATTCCTACCACAATCCGAATACAGTGTTTTCGGAGCACCACGACGACTAATAAACCGCCTCAACACATCAATAAACTGGGGCGTTGAAAGATCCATAGCTACTTCAAAGTGAACTGCTTTAGTGGCTAAGCAGATGAAAATGCGTAGATACGCTTTGACTATAGGTGCCTTCCGAACAGCGTAAGCCCGTACCAAAAAGGGGCCAGCATAATCCATGCTGGAAGAATAAAATGGAGGTGCCGGATTAACCCTAGGGATTGGCAGATCCCCCATTAACGGGTTGGTGGGACGAGGACGCGTTCTGAAACAAGGAAGACATTTCCAAATTATGGTTCTTATGACCTGACGTGCGGACAAAATCCAATAATTTTGGGCAAGCTGAAATTGAACTTGCAAGGGCCCGGCATGACCTAACCACACATGGGTGTGATGAATTAGCAACCCTACTAGGTGGTGATGCTTGGGCAGTAAAACCGGAAAACGATTTCTAGTAACCGCAGAGTTGGTCAAGCGACCGCGTACTCGAATGAGGCCAAAATCATCTATAAACGGGACCAGGCGCTGAATGCGGACCGGGAGCCGCTTACCTAAACGAAGAGCCGCGAGCTCCTGTCCAAACACGCTGCGCTGAATGTAGCGTAAAATATACTTAACAGCCAACCTCTTCCAACCCACGGCTGTGGAAGCTTCAATCCGCGAAGGCATAGCCCACCTTAAGATGACTGAGGTAACCCCCACCACTAAGGGCCACGAGGACAAGTGCTCAAACAATTCCACCCGGGGCTCCTGAGTGAGAAACGAAGAGACCTTGGTCTCCAAGGCAACATCTTGCACGTCGTGATTCGGGCGATAATTAATAGTGGGTCAGTGCAGAGCATCAAGCTTTAGCCAATCTGGCCCTGACCACCACAATGTCGACGACTTGAGGCTGGAGAGTGAAGTACCTCTAGAGGCTAAAGCAGCGGGGTTAGAAACACCATGAACATGACGCCAAGATTTAGTATCGGTCCAGTCGGTAATGGCAGCAACCCGATTAGCAATAAACGTCTTCAATTTTAAAGTAGGCATATTCAGCCAATCCAAAACAATCGTCGAGTCCGTCCATAAGAAAACTTGATTCAATTGAATACATGACGAGAATAAGCCAACATAATGACGAACAAGTTTGGCTAAAAGATAAGCTCCCAACAACTCAAAACGTGGGATTGATAAAGTTTTAAGAGGTGCCACTTTAGTTTTAGACGACACCAACGAAACCACCGGAGGACCAGAGTCAGTATAAATGGACAGATAGAGGACGGCCGCGTAACACAACTGGGAAGCATCACAGAAGCCATGTAATATAACCCTTTCAATATGCCCACCTTTAGGGAGGAATGGCCGAGAAATAGTTATTACCGAAAGATGATTCAAAGAGGACAGGAATTGACTCCAATAATCATTTAAGTCATCACTTAGAGGAGCATCCCATTCCAAGCCCTCAGCCCAGAGTTTTGGGAAAAAGGCCTTGGCCCTGAAAATCACTGGCGAAAGCCAACCACATGGGTCAAATAATTGTGCCATCTGGGATAACACGACACGTTTGGTAAATTGAACCTGAGCAATGCTGCAACAGGCCAAAGGAGGAAATGAGAAGCAATCGGTTGAATGGTCTCAACTTAAACCCAGAATATCCTTAGCAACGCCGGAATCACTCTGAGCGGCTGTTTCAGGCAGGCAGTCAGGTTGATTAGTACACCATTTTTTCAAATTGAAACCTCCTGAAGACAACAACAGAATTAGTTCCCGTTGTAATTTGCAAAGCTCTGATTTTTAATCAGGTCCTAACTGCAACAGGCAAACCTGCACCCAAGGGAATAGTCTCTCCCAAAAGAATAGCCGCTACAATATCGGCTCCAAACAACGCATCAATTGGGGCTGCTACATCGAAGGTAGGGTCAGCTAACAGAAGGTCTTTCGTAGCCTGCTTAACTTCAGGCAACACCTGGAACCTAGGTGAGTCCGATGAGATCTTTGAAAGAATTACAAAAGCATGGTTAGGCGCCACAACCTCGCGTTTTAAAGTTTCCAAGGAAAGATGGCACACCCTTTTAGCTTTGGTGGCAATATCACCTACCCCATTGACACTTATTGAAGCGTCAAAACAAGCGCACTTTAAGCGAGATGCACACGCTTCAATGATGAAAGAAGCATGGGACGCGCTATCCAGGATGGCCCTAACTACGATATAACCACCATTGGGAGATGCCAAGACTGCTAGGGATGTGGCTAACAGAACCCCTGAAGGATGGGGCAGAGACACGGTCAAAATAGTGCTAGACAGATCAACTTGGTCAGCAAGCGATGACCCCGAAGCCTTGAGTTCAGCTGTTTCAGAAATCTGTGAACGAGACGGAGACGGACGGGCATTTTTGAAATGAAGTAAAGTGTGGTGGTACTTAGAGCCACACGTTTTGCACCTATTTTTGCACCATCCAGAATGTTTATGTTGGAGGCACGAAAGACAACATTTTTTATTCTTGAGACTTTGAAATCGAGCCCTAGGGTCCTTACTCAGCCACGACGGACACTTGAGAAGCACATAGGTCCGGGAATCGCAATGAAGGCTACGTGAATTAGATGAATCCCGTTGCGTAACCTCCGCAGATAACGTGGACACAGCAAGAGGAGTAGCCTTAGAAAAGGAAACCTTCTTAGTTTTCTGGTGGCTAGTGCTTGGAAGAGCAGGTAAAGCCGATTCCAAAGATGCCTGTTCTTTTTGTTCCGCCATGGCGGTTAAAAATGTCATAATTTCTTGTAGAGAAGGGAGATTTTCTTTGTCCGTAACAAACGCCTCAAAGCGTTCACGTAATGATAAATCCAGCCTTGACAATACAAAAGACGCATATATTGCTTGATATATATCAGCAATGTTTAGAGCTGACAACGCTGGAAAGTTAGCATTGAAGCTGTCTACCAATTTTCTAATGGACGCAGCTGATTGCATAGAAGCGGCTGGTAATTGAAGCAGATTGGTACAATGGACCCGGGCGGCCAAACGAGGGTTGTGATAACGGCTTTTAAGAGTTGACAGTGCAAGCTGATAACTATCGTCAACTATGGGAAGCGCGGCAACCTTCTCATAAGCCTCACCCATAAGATGAGTCAATAAATATAACAATTTCTGCTTTGGGGTGAGGGCAGGACTTTCGTCCACTAATGTGATAAACTTCGACCAAAACTCGGACCAACATTTGGAGTGGCCATCAAAAAAAGGTAAAGAAAGCTTCGGCAACTCATGAACGAGAACACCTGAGTGCCCGCCACTTGCCGATGAAGACTGACCGGAACCAACCGGTATCTCTGGTTTAGTTAGTTTTGACGCTAAAACGCTTTCCCGGACATAAATATATTTTTAATTTGCGCTACCACCGAAAAAATGTGGTCCTCGTCCAATCCCTGGGGCAATGATTCTGCCGATAGGTAAGGATCTACCTTTGTATGATATTATTTTGAAAGATAGAAAGTAAGACGGCTTTCTTACTGTATAATTTAATAGCCTCTGGTGAGCTCTATAGCAGTGTAGCATGCAGAATTGCTAACAAGAAATAAATAAGATTAAAATGACTTACCGTAATCTCACGACTGGGTTGATCCTGACACTCAGGCAGGATAGACTGGTTGCGAAGAGGAGAGGTTACATGCAAGGATTTCTACCTGCCGAGGAGTCCCGACTCGTGGATGGTGACACTAAGATGGTTGGCGTACGACAAAGGCTGCAGGTCCCGTGCATGAATGGACCCTACAAACGTCATAGTGCCAACTTCGGAAAAATGAAAATTGTTGACCGGTTCGATCCGAAATATCGAACACCGGCCCCCGTTGACCGCAATGGGTCAACCACCAACTACACCAAAAGACATGGCCAAAATACATTACAAAAAATTTGGCTTTTGGTGAATAGGAACACTCTCTGAAAATTACCCTCCAACATAGGAGGGGGTCACACGCAAACACAAGAAAATACAAACATACAGAAAAACATGCAATTAATTAGAAAACCATGCCGAATAACTCCGCCGCGGGTGCATTGACCAGGCGAGCAATCCGAAAGGTTCGAGTAGAGCAGACAAAACCCAACAACATGCAATGAACAATGGCCAAGCCAAACACAATGTAAAACTCAGCAAATCAACTTAGTTAGTATTCCCTAGTTTTTTTACATTTTTTTTCCTTTTTTATTATTTTTTTTTGTTCCCTTTATTCCCTTTTTTATCATTTTTTTTTTTTTACTTTTTTTTTTTTTTGATTTCTTGAGCATCTATAACTCCCAATAAACTGGCACAACGCCATGCCAGAAACATTCAACAATGTAAACTTCACTGCAGACAACAGCTGGAAGGAATCACCTGGGAGATCCCAGAAAAGTGTCAAGTAAGTCCACAACACAATCATTAAAACTAATTCTGCTCACCCGAAAAACAAGACAAACCCAATCAAGAAGATATAGGCAACCTGTATAATTTAATAGCAGGTCGTTCAAAAGAACCTGTGGAACTGAAATTTTAACTGAAGCGCGACGAACAACCCCGTCGCTCCCCGGAAACACAGCTGAAACTCGGCCAAGAGGCCACATCAGGGGGGGGGGGAGAATTCTGTTCCTCCATAACCACCAGGTCCCCAACCATTAAGTTTCTTGACTTAGACGACCACTTCGATCTGGCATGAAGTGCCGTCAAGTATTCCAAACGCCACCTTTTCCAAAATGCTTGGAGCAAAGCGGCAATGTGTTAGTAATGACGGACGGTCCCTTCATTTAACGAGACTTCAGCTTCCGGGGGCGCGGTAATGGGGCGGCCAACCAAAAAATGACCAGGCGTTAGAGACTGGTAATCACTAGGATCTGAAAATAGGGCAGATAAAGGACGGGAATTTAAGATTGCCTCAATGCGAATGCATAAAGACGAAAATTCTGCTACGGTCAACGACCTGGTCCCAATCATGCATTTCATGTGAAACTTGGCCGACTGGACAGCCCGTTCCCACAAGCCACCCTGATGAGGGGCAGACGGAGGGATAAATTTAAACTCAATGTCGTTGTCAACAGCAAAAGCTGTTATCTGAGCTGACAGGTTAGGATTGGAAAAACATTTTTGAGCTCCCGTTTAAGTTCGGAACGCGACCCCACAAAATTCCTACCACAATCCGAATACAGTGTTTTCGGAGCACCACGACGACTAATAAACCGCCTCAACACATCAATAAACTGGGGCGTTGAAAGATCCATAGCTACTTCAAAGTGAACTGCTTTAGTGGCTAAGCAGATGAAAATGCGTAGATACGCTTTGACTATAGGTGCCTTCCGAACAGCGTAAGCCCGTACCAAAAAGGGGCCAGCATAATCCATGCTGGAAGAATAAAATGGAGGTGCCGGATTAACCCGAGAGATTGGCAGATCCCCCATTAACGGGTTGGTGGGACGAGGACGCGCCCTGAAACAAGGAAGACATTTCCAAATTATGGTCCTTATGACCTGACGTGCGGACAAAATCCAATAATTTTGGGCAAGCTGAAATTGAACTTGCAAGGGCCCGGCATGACCTAACCACACATGGGTGTGATGAATTAGCAACCCTACTAGGTGGTGATGCTTGGGCAGTAAAACCGGAAAACGATTTCTAGTAACCGCAGAGTTGGTCAAGCGACCGCGTACTCGAATGAGGCCAAAATCATCTATAAACGGGACCAGGCGCTGAATGCGGACCGGGAGCCGCTTACCTAAACGAAGAGCCGCGAGCTCCTGTCCAAACACGCTGCGCTGAATGTAGCGTAAAATATACTTAACAGCCAACCTCTTCCAACCCACGGCTGTGGAAGCTTCAATCCGCGAAGGCATAGCCCACCTTAAGATGACTGAGGTAACCCCCACCACTAAGGGCCACGAGGACAAGTGCTCAAACAATTCCACCCGGGGCTCCTGAGTGAGAAACGAAGAGACCTTGGTCTCCAAGGCAACATCTTGCACGTCGTGATTCGGGCGATAATTAATAGGGGGCCAGTGCAGAGCATCAAGCTTTAGCCAATCTGGCCCTGACCACCACAATGTCGACGACTTGAGGCTGGAGAGTGAAGTACCTCTAGAGGCTAAAGCAGCGGGGTTAGAAACACCATGAACATGACGCCAAGATTTAGTATCGGTCCACTCGGTAATGGCAGCCACCCGATTAGCAATAAACGTCTTCAATTTAAAAGTAGACATATTCAGCCAATCCAAAACAATCGTCGAGTCCGTCCATAAGAAAACTTGATTCAATTGAATACATGACGAGAATAAGCCAACATAATGACGAACAAGTTTGGCTAAAAGATAAGCTCCCAACAACTCCAAACGTGGGATTGATAAAGTTTTAAGAGGTGCCACTTTAGTTTTAGACGACACCAACGAAACCACCGGAGGACCAGAGTCAGTATAAATGGACAGATAGAGGACGGCCGCGTAACCCAACTGGGAAGCATCTCAGAAACCATGTAATATAACCCTTTCAATATGCCCACCTTTAGGGAGGAATGGCCGAGAAATAGTTATTACCGAAAGATGATACAAAGAGGACAGGAATTGACTCCAATAATCATTTAAGTCATCACTTAGAGGAGCATCCCATTCCGAGCCCTCAGCCCAGAGTTTTGGGAAAAAGGCCTTGGCCCTGAAAATCACTGGCGAAAGCCAACCACATGGGTCAAATAATTGTGCCATCTGGGATAACACGACACGTTTGGTAAATTGAACCTGAGCAATGCTGGAACAGGCCAAAGGAGGAAATGAGAAGCAATCGGTTGAATGGTCCCAACTTAAACCCAGAATATCCTTACAAACGACGGAATCACTCTGAGCGGCTGTTTCAGACAGGCAGTCAGGTTGATTAGTACACCATTTTTTCAAATTGAAACCTCCTGACGATGACAACAGGATTAATTCCTGTTGTAATTTGCAAAGCTCTGGTTTTGAATCAGCACCAGCAGCAATATCATCAACAAAAATATTAGGCTCCGGCTAAGTACCGCCGCTCCCGCAGGAAAATTAACTGCCTCATCCTGAGCCAGCCGCTGCAAGGTTCGCAACACCTGAAAAGGGGCGCAAGCCAGCCCGTAAGTAACGGTACGCAAAGCGAAAACACTTAGTGGGGCGGTAACCTCCTCACACCATAAAATACACAGGTACGCCGAGTCATCAGGATGCATAGCAATTTGGCGATACATCTGTTCAATATCGCACGTGAAGACATGGCTAAAACGCCGAAACAAAGTCAAAACATCGGACAGTAAGGTCTGCAACTTCGGGCCGACACATAACACGTCATTTAAGGAAATCCCGGAGGACGTCTTCATGCTGGCGTCAAACACCACTCTTATTTTTGAATTATCGCCTCTAACCTTAAAGATACCATGATGTGGGATGAAATATTTTGGAAAATTGGGGTCAGACACCAGCGACATATGCCCCTGAGCAACATAATCAGTTATAAATTGCACATACTGGCTCTTAAACTGATTGTTAGACGCAAATTTCATTTCTAATACGAAAAACCGAGATATAGCTCCCTTAAGGGAATTTTCCAAAGTATGAGAAGAGTTTTTGAAGAACGGCAAGAGCACCTGGTAACGACCCGACGGCAACCGACTTGTTGACTCCATATAAAACTTTTCAGCAAAGTGTTCCTCTTCAGATAACTGGTGGGGCACAGCTGGATGCTCTTCGACCTCCCAAAACCGATGAACTTGCTCAAGTAGGTTGGTTGTATCAGTTGATAATGTTGTGACTAAAGGATAAAAGTGGTGGAAATGACAGTGAAGCTGATGTGCAGACACCAGATCCAAAGGAATGCCAGTAAGACCGCTAGCATAAGTCAATGCACAATTAAGTGAAACTGGGGCTCTACCCATAATTACAAACCCAAAACGTGTCCTAACTGCAACAGGCAAACCTGCACCCAAGGGAATAGTCTCTCCCAAAAGAATAGCCGCTACAATATCGGCTCCAAACAACGCATCAATTGGGGCTGCTACATCGAAGGTAGGGTCAGCTAACAGAAGGTCTTTCGTAGCCTGCTTAACTTCAGGCAACACCTGGAACCTAGGTGAGTCCGATGAGATCTTTGAAAGAATTACAAAAGCATGGTTAGGCGCCACAACCTCGCGTTTTAAAGTTTCCAAGGAAAGATGGCACACCCTTTTAGCTTTGGTGGCAATATCACCTACCCCATTGACACTTATTGAAGCGTCAAAACAAGCGCACTTTAAGCGAGATGCACACGCTTCAATGATGAAAGAAGCATGGGACGCGCTATCCAGGATGGCCCTAACTACGATATAACCACCATTGGGAGATGCCAAGACTGCTAGGGATGTGGCTAACAGAACCCCTGAAGGATGGGGCAGAGACACGGTCAAAATAGTGCTAGACAGATCAACTTGGTCAGCAAGCGATGACCCCGAAGCCTTGAGTTCAGCTGTTTCAGAAATCTGTGAACGAGACGGAGACGGACGGGCATTTTTGAAATGAAGTAAAGTGTGGTGGTACTTAGAGCCACACGTTTTGCACCTATTTTTGCACCATCCAGAATGTTTATGTTGGAGGCACGAAAGACAACATTTTTTATTCTTGAGACTTTGAAATCGAGCCCTAGGGTCCTTACTCAGCCACGCCGGACACTTGAGAAGCACATGGGTCCGGGAATCGCAATGAAGGCAACGTGAATTAGATGAATCCCGTTGCGTAACCTCCGCAGATAACGTGGACACAGCAAGAGGAGTAGCCTTAGAAAAGGAAACCTTCTTAGTTTTCTGGTGGCTAGTGCTAGGAAGAGCAGGTAAAGCCGATTCCAAAGATGCCTGTTCTTTTTGTTCCGCCATGGCGGTTAAAAATGTCATAATTTCTTGTAGAGAAGGGAGATTTTCTTTGTCCGTAACAGACGCCTCAAAGCGTTCACGTAATGATAAATCCAGCCTTGACAATACAAAAGACGCATATATTGCTTGATATATATCAGCAATGTTTAGAGCTGACAACGCTGGAAAGTTAGCATTGAAGCTGTCTACCAATTTTCTAATGGACGCAGCTGATTGCATAGAAGCGGCTGGTAATTGAAGCAGATTGGTACAATGGACCCGGGCGGCCAAACGAGGGTTGTGATAACGGCTTTTAAGAGTTGACAGTGCAAGCTGATAACTATCGTCAACTATGGGAAGCGCGGCAACCTTCTCATAAGCCTCACCCTTAAGATGAGTCAATAAATATAACAATTTCTGCTTTGGGGTGAGGGCAGGACTTTCGTCCACTAATGTGATAAACTTCGACCAAAACTCGGACCAACATTTGCAGTGGCCATCAAAAAAAGGTAAAGAAAGCTTCGGCAACTCATGAACGAGAACACCTGAGTGCCCGCCACTTGCCGATGAAGACTGACCGGAACCAACCGGTATCTCTGGTTTAGTTAGTTTTGACGCTAAAACGCTTCCCCGGACATAAATATATTTTTAATTTGCGCTACCACCGAAAAAATGTGGTCCTCGTCCAATCCCTGGGGCAATGATTCTGCCGATAGGTAAGGATCTACCTTTGTATGATATTATTTTGAAAGATAGAAAGTAAGACGGCTTTCTTACTGTATAATTTAATAGCCTCTGGTGAGCTCTATAGCAGTGTAGCATGCAGAATTGCTAACAAGAAATAAATAAGATTAAAATGACTTACCGTAATCTCACGACTGGGTTGATCCTGACACTCAGGCAGGATAGACTGGTTGCGAAGAGGAGAGGTTACATGCAAGGATTTCTACCTGCCGAGGAGTCCCGACTCGTGGATGGTGACACTAAGATGGTTGGCGTACGACAAAGGCTGCAGGTCCCGTGCATGAATGGACCCTACAAACGTCATAGTGCCAACTTCGGAAAAATGAAAATTGTTGACCGGTTCGATCCGAAATATCGAACACCGGCCCCCGTTGACCGCAATGGGTCAACCACCAACTACACCAAAAGACATGGCCAAAATACATTACAAAAAATTTGGCTTTTGGTGAATAGGAACACTCTCTGAAAATTACCCTCCAACATAGGAGGGGGTCACACGCAAACACAAGAAAATACAAACATACAGAAAAACATGCAATTAATTAGAAAACCATGCCGAATAACTCCGCCGCGGGTGCATTGACCAGGCGAGCAATCCGAAAGGTTCGGGTAGAGCAGACAAAACCCAACAACATGCAATGAACAATGGCCAAGCCAAACACAATGTAAAACTCAGCAAATCAACTTAGTTAGTATTCCCTAGTTTTTTACATTTTTTTTCCTTTTTTATTATTTTTTTTTGTTCCCTTTATTCCCTTTTTTATCATTTTTGTTTTTTTACTTTTTTTTTTTTTTGATTTCTTGAGCATCTATAACTCCCAATAAACTGGCACAACGCCATGCCAGAAACATTCAACAATGTAAACTTCACTGCAGACAACAGCTGGAAGGAATCACCTGGGAGATCCCAGAAAAGTGTCAAGTAAGTCCACAACACAATCATTAAAACTAATTCTGCTCACCCGAAAAACAAGACAAACCCAATCAAGAAGATATAGGCAACCTGTATAATTTAATTACAGGTCGTTCAAAAGAACCTGTGGAACTGAAATTTTAACTGAAGCGCGACGAACAACCCCGTCGCTCCCCGGAAACACAGCTGAAACTCGGCCAAGAGGCCACATCAGGGGGGGGGAGAATTCTGTTCCTCCATAACCACCAGGTCCCCAACCATTAAGTTTCTTGACTTAGACGACCACTTCGATCTGGCATGAAGTGCCGTCAAGTATTCCAAACGCCACCTTTTCCAAAATGCTTGGAGCAAAGCGGCAATGTGTTAGTAATGACGGACGGTCCCTTCATTTAACGAGACTTCAGCTTCCGGGGGCGCGGTAATGGGGCGGCCAACCAAAAAATGACCAGGCGTTAGAGACTGGTAATCACTAGGATCTGAAAATAGGGCAGATAAAGGACGGGAATTTAAGATTGCCTCAATGCGAATGCATAAAGACGAAAATTCTGCTACGGTCAACGACCTGGTCCCAATCATGCATTTCATGTGAAACTTGGCCGACTGGACAGCCCGTTCCCACAATCCACCCTGATGAGGGGCAGACGGAGGGATAAATTTAAACTCAATGTCGTTGTCAACAGCAAAAGCTGTTATCTGAGCTGACAGGTTAGGATTGGAAAAACATTTTTGAGCTCCCGTTTAAGTTCGGAACGCGACCCCACAAAATTCCTACCACAATCCGAATACAGTGTTTTCGGAGCACTACGACGACTAATAAACCGCCTCAACACATCAATAAACTGGGGCGTTGAAAGATCCATAGCTACTTCAAAGTGAACTGCTTTAGTGGCTAAGCAGATGAAAATGCGTAGATACGCTTTGACTATAGGTGCCTTCCGAACAGCGTAAGCCCGTACCAAAAAGGGGCCAGCATAATCCATGCTGGAAGAATAAAATGGAGGTGCCGGATTAACCCGAGAGATTGGCAGATCCCCCATTAACGGGTTGGTGGGACGAGGACGCGCCCTGAAACAAGGAAGACATTTCCAAATTATGGTCCTTATGACCTGACGTGCGGACAAAATCCAATAATTTTGGGCAAGCTGAAATTGAACTTGCAAGGGCCCGGCATGACCTAACCACACATGGGTGTGATGAATTAGCAACCCTACTAGGTGGTGATGCTTGGGCAGTAAAACCGGAAAACGATTTCTAGTAACCGCAGAGTTGGTCAAGCGACCGCGTACTCGAATGAGGCCAAAATCATCTATAAACGGGACCAGGCGCTGAATGCGGACCGGGAGCCGCTTACCTAAACGAAGAGCCGCGAGCTCCTGTCCAAACACGCTGCGCTGAATGTAGCGTAAAATATACTTAACAGCCAACCTCTTCCAACCCACGGCTGTGGAAGCTTCAATCCGCGAAGGCATAGCCCACCTTAAGATGACTGAGGTAACCCCCACCACTAAGGGCCACGAGGACAAGTGCTCAAACAATTCCACCCGGGGCTCCTGAGTGAGAAACGAAGAGACCTTGGTCTCCAAGGCAACATCTTGCACGTCGTGATTCGGGCGATAATTAATAGGGGGCCAGTGCAGAGCATCAAGCTTTAGCCAATCTGGCCCTGACCACCACAATGTCGACGACTTGAGGCTGGAGAGTGAAGTACCTCTAGAGGCTAAAGCAGCGGGGTTAGAAACACCATGAACATGACGCCAAGATTTAGTATCGGTCCACTCGGTAATGGCAGCCACCCGATTAGCAATAAACGTCTTCAATTTAAAAGTAGGCATATTCAGCCAATCCAAAACAATCGTCGAGTCCGTCCATAAGAAAACTTGATTCAATTGAATACATGACGAGAATAAGCCAACATAATGACGAACAAGTTTGGCTAAAAGATAAGCTCCCAACAACTCCAAACGTGGGATTGATAAAGTTTTAAGAGGTGCCACTTTAGTTTTAGACGACACCAACGAAACCACCGGAGGACCAGAGTCAGTATAAATGGACAGATAGAGGACGGCCGCGTAACCCAACTGGGAAGCATCTCAGAAACCATGTAATATAACCCTTTCAATATGCCCACCTTTAGGGAGGAATGGCCGAGAAATAGTTATTACCGAAAGATGATACAAAGAGGACAGGAATTGACTCCAATAATCATTTAAGTCATCACTTAGAGGAGCATCCCATTCCGAGCCCTCAGCCCAGAGTTTTGGGAAAAAGGCCTTGGCCCTGAAAATCACTGGCGAAAGCCAACCACATGGGTCAAATAATTGTGCCATCTGGGATAACACGACACGTTTGGTAAATTGAACCTGAGCAATGCTGGAACAGGCCAAAGGAGGAAATGAGAAGCAATCGGTTGAATGGTCCCAACTTAAACCCAGAATATCCTTACAAACGACGGAATCACTCTGAGCGGCTGTTTCAGACAGGCAGTCAGGTTGATTAGTACACCATTTTTTCAAATTGAAACCTCCTGACGATGACAACAGGATTAATTCCTGTTGTAATTTGCAAAGCTCTGGTTTTGAATCAGCACCAGCAGCAATATCATCAACAAAAATATTAGGCTCCGGCTAAGTACCGCCGCTCCCGCAGGAAAATTAACTGCCTCATCCTGAGCCAGCCGCTGCAAGGTTCGCAACACCTGAAAAGGGGCGCAAGCCAGCCCGTAAGTAACGGTACGCAAAGCGAAAACACTTAGTGGGGCGGTAACCTCCTCACACCATAAAATACACAGGTACGCCGAGTCATCAGGATGCATAGCAATTTGGCGATACATCTGTTCAATATCGCACGTGAAGACATGGCTAAAACGCCGAAACAAAGTCAAAACATCGGACAGTAAGGTCTGCAAATTCGGGCCGACACATAACACGTCATTTAAGGAAATCCCGGAGGACGTCTTCATGCTGGCGTCAAACACCACTCTTATTTTTGAATTATCGCCTCTAACCTTAAAGATACCATGATGTGGGATGAAATATTTTGGAAAATTGGGGTCAGACACCAGCGACATATGCCCCTGAGCAACATAATCAGTTATAAATTGCACATACTGGCTCTTAAACTGATTGTTAGACGCAAATTTCATTTCTAATACGAAAAACCGAGATATAGCTCCCTTAAGGGAATTTCCCAAAGTATGAGAAGAGTTTTTGAAGAACGGCAAGCGCACCTGGTAACGACCCGACGGCAACCGACTTGTTGACTCCATATAAAACTTTTCAGCAAAGTGTTCCTCTTCAGATAACTGGTGGGGCACAGCTGGATGCTCTTCGACCTCCCAAAACCGATGAACTTGCTCAAGTAGGTTGGTTGTATCAGTTGATAATGTTGTGACTGAAGGATAAAAGTGGTGGAAATGACAGTGAAGCTGATGTGCAGACACCAGATCCAAAGGAATGCCAGTAAGACCGCTAGCATAAGTCAATGCACAATTAAGTGAAACTGGGGCTCTACCCATAATTACAAACCCAAAACGTGTCCTAACTGCAACAGGCAAACCTGCACCCAAGGGAATAGTCTCTCCCAAAAGAATAGCCGCTACAATATCGGCTCCAAACAACGCATCAATTGGGGCTGCTACATCGAAGGTAGGGTCAGCTAACAGAAGGTCTTTCGTAGCCTGCTTAACTTCAGGCAACACCTGGAACCTAGGTGAGTCCGATGAGATCTTTGAAAGAATTACAAAAGCATGGTTAGGCGCCACAACCTCGCGTTTTAAAGTTTCCAAGGAAAGATGGCACACCCTTTTAGCTTTGGTGGCAATATCACCTACCCCATTGACACTTATTGAAGCGTCAAAACAAGCGCACTTTAAGCGAGATGCACACGCTTCAATGATGAAAGAAGCATGGGACGCGCTATCCAGGATGGCCCTAACTACGATATAACCACCATTGGGAGATGCCAAGACTGCTAGGGATGTGGCTAACAGAACCCCTGAAGGATGGGGCAGAGACACGGTCAAAATAGTGCTAGACAGATCAACTTGGTCAGCAAGCGATGACCCCGAAGCCTTGAGTTCAGCTGTTTCAGAAATCTGTGAACGAGACGGAGACGGACGGGCATTTTTGAAATGAAGTAAAGTGTGGTGGTACTTAGAGCCACACGTTTTGCACCTATTTTTGCACCATCCAGAATGTTTATGTTGGAGGCACGAAAGACAACATTTTTTATTCTTGAGACTTTGAAATCGAGCCCTAGGGTCCTTACTCAGCCACGCCGGACACTTGAGAAGCACATGGGTCCGGGAATCGCAATGAAGGCAACGTGAATTAGATGAATCCCGTTGCGTAACCTCCGCAGATAACGTGGACACAGCAAGAGGAGTAGCCTTAGAAAAGGAAACCTTCTTAGTTTTCTGGTGGCTAGTGCTAGGAAGAGCAGGTAAAGCCGATTCCAAAGATGCCTGTTCTTTTTGTTCCGCCATGGCGGTTAAAAATGTCATAATTTCTTGTAGAGAAGGGAGATTTTCTTTGTCCGTAACAGACGCCTCAAAGCGTTCACGTAATGATAAATCCAGCCTTGACAATACAAAAGACGCATATATTGCTTGATATATATCAGCAATGTTTAGAGCTGACAACGCTGGAAAGTTAGCATTGAAGCTGTCTACCAATTTTCTAATGGACGCAGCTGATTGCATAGAAGCGGCTGGTAATTGAAGCAGATTGGTACAATGGACCCGGGCGGCCAAACGAGGGTTGTGATAACGGCTTTTAAGAGTTGACAGTGCAAGCTGATAACTATCGTCAACTATGGGAAGCGCGGCAACCTTCTCATAAGCCTCACCCTTAAGATGAGTCAATAAATATAACAATTTCTGCTTTGGGGTGAGGGCAGGACTTTCGTCCACTAATGTGATAAACTTCGACCAAAACTCGGACCAACATTTGCAGTGGCCATCAAAAAAAGGTAAAGAAAGCTTCGGCAACTCATGAACGAGAACACCTGAGTGCCCGCCACTTGCCGATGAAGACTGACCGGAACCAACCGGTATCTCTGGTTTAGTTAGTTTTGACGCTAAAACGCTTCCCCGGACATAAATATATTTTTAATTTGCGCTACCACCGAAAAAATGTGGTCCTCGTCCAATCCCTGGGGCAATGATTCTGCCGATAGGTAAGGATCTACCTTTGTATGATATTATTTTGAAAGATAGAAAGTAAGACGGCTTTCTTACTGTATAATTTAACAGCCTCTGGTGAGCTCTATAGCAGTGTAGCATGCAGAATTGCTAACAAGAAATAAATAAGATTAAAATGACTTACCGTAATCTCACGACTGGGTTGATCCTGACACTCAGGCAGGATAGACTGGTTGCGAAGAGGAGAGGTTACATGCAAGGATTTCTACCTGCCGAGGAGTCCCGACTCGTGGATGGTGACACTAAGATGGTTGGCGTACGACAAAGGCTGCAGGTCCCGTGCATGAATGGACCCTACAAACGTCATAGTGCCAACTTCGGAAAAATGAAAATTGTTGACCGGTTCGATCCGAAATATCGAACACCGGCCCCCGTTGACCGCAATGGGTCAACCACCAACTACACCAAAAGACATGGCCAAAATACATTACAAAAAATTTGGCTTTTGGTGAATAGGAACACTCTCTGAAAATTACCCTCCAACATAGGAGGGGGTCACACGCAAACACAAGAAAATACAAACATACAGAAAAACATGCAATTAATTAGAAAACCATGCCGAATAACTCCGCCGCGGGTGCATTGACCAGGCGAGCAATCCGAAAGGTTCGGGTAGAGCAGACAAAACCCAACAACATGCAATGAACAATGGCCAAGCCAAACACAATGTAAAACTCAGCAAATCAACTTAGTTAGTATTCCCTAGTTTTTTACATTTTTTTTCCTTTTTTATTATTTTTTTTTGTTCCCTTTATTCCCTTTTTTATCATTTTTGTTTTTTTACTTTTTTTTTTTTTTGATTTCTTGAGCATCTATAACTCCCAATAAACTGGCACAACGCCATGCCAGAAACATTCAACAATGTAAACTTCACTGCAGACAACAGCTGGAAGGAATCACCTGGGAGATCCCAGAAAAGTGTCAAGTAAGTCCACAACACAATCATTAAAACTAATTCTGCTCACCCGAAAAACAAGACAAACCCAATCAAGAAGATATAGGCAACCTGTATAATTTAATTACAGGTCGTTCAAAAGAACCTGTGGAACTGAAATTTTAACTGAAGCGCGACGAACAACCCCGTCGCTCCCCGGAAACACAGCTGAAACTCGGCCAAGAGGCCACATCAGGGGGGGGGAGAATTCTGTTCCTCCATAACCACCAGGTCCCCAACCATTAAGTTTCTTGACTTAGACGACCACTTCGATCTGGCATGAAGTGCCGTCAAGTATTCCAAACGCCACCTTTTCCAAAATGCTTGGAGCAAAGCGGCAATGTGTTAGTAATGACGGACGGTCCCTTCATTTAACGAGACTTCAGCTTCCGGGGGCGCGGTAATGGGGCGGCCAACCAAAAAATGACCAGGCGTTAGAGACTGGTAATCACTAGGATCTGAAAATAGGGCAGATAAAGGACGGGAATTTAAGATTGCCTCAATGCGAATGCATAAAGACGAAAATTCTGCTACGGTCAACGACCTGGTCCCAATCATGCATTTCATGTGAAACTTGGCCGACTGGACAGCCCGTTCCCACAATCCACCCTGATGAGGGGCAGACGGAGGGATAAATTTAAACTCAATGTCGTTGTCAACAGCAAAAGCTGTTATCTGAGCTGACAGGTTAGGATTGGAAAAACATTTTTGAGCTCCCGTTTAAGTTCGGAACGCGACCCCACAAAATTCCTACCACAATCCGAATACAGTGTTTTCGGAGCACTACGACGACTAATAAACCGCCTCAACACATCAATAAACTGGGGCGTTGAAAGATCCATAGCTACTTCAAAGTGAACTGCTTTAGTGGCTAAGCAGATGAAAATGCGTAGATACGCTTTGACTATAGGTGCCTTCCGAACAGCGTAAGCCCGTACCAAAAAGGGGCCAGCATAATCCATGCTGGAAGAATAAAATGGAGGTGCCGGATTAACCCGAGAGATTGGCAGATCCCCCATTAACGGGTTGGTGGGACGAGGACGCGCCCTGAAACAAGGAAGACATTTCCAAATTATGGTCCTTATGACCTGACGTGCGGACAAAATCCAATAATTTTGGGCAAGCTGAAATTGAACTTGCAAGGGCCCGGCATGACCTAACCACACATGGGTGTGATGAATTAGCAACCCTACTAGGTGGTGATGCTTGGGCAGTAAAACCGGAAAACGATTTCTAGTAACCGCAGAGTTGGTCAAGCGACCGCGTACTCGAATGAGGCCAAAATCATCTATAAACGGGACCAGGCGCTGAATGCGGACCGGGAGCCGCTTACCTAAACGAAGAGCCGCGAGCTCCTGTCCAAACACGCTGCGCTGAATGTAGCGTAAAATATACTTAACAGCCAACCTCTTCCAACCCACGGCTGTGGAAGCTTCAATCCGCGAAGGCATAGCCCACCTTAAGATGACTGAGGTAACCCCCACCACTAAGGGCCACGAGGACAAGTGCTCAAACAATTCCACCCGGGGCTCCTGAGTGAGAAACGAAGAGACCTTGGTCTCCAAGGCAACATCTTGCACGTCGTGATTCGGGCGATAATTAATAGGGGGCCAGTGCAGAGCATCAAGCTTTAGCCAATCTGGCCCTGACCACCACAATGTCGACGACTTGAGGCTGGAGAGTGAAGTACCTCTAGAGGCTAAAGCAGCGGGGTTAGAAACACCATGAACATGACGCCAAGATTTAGTATCGGTCCACTCGGTAATGGCAGCCACCCGATTAGCAATAAACGTCTTCAATTTAAAAGTAGGCATATTCAGCCAATCCAAAACAATCGTCGAGTCCGTCCATAAGAAAACTTGATTCAATTGAATACATGACGAGAATAAGCCAACATAATGACGAACAAGTTTGGCTAAAAGATAAGCTCCCAACAACTCCAAACGTGGGATTGATAAAGTTTTAAGAGGTGCCACTTTAGTTTTAGACGACACCAACGAAACCACCGGAGGACCAGAGTCAGTATAAATGGACAGATAGAGGACGGCCGCGTAACCCAACTGGGAAGCATCTCAGAAACCATGTAATATAACCCTTTCAATATGCCCACCTTTAGGGAGGAATGGCCGAGAAATAGTTATTACCGAAAGATGATACAAAGAGGACAGGAATTGACTCCAATAATCATTTAAGTCATCACTTAGAGGAGCATCCCATTCCGAGCCCTCAGCCCAGAGTTTTGGGAAAAAGGCCTTGGCCCTGAAAATCACTGGCGAAAGCCAACCACATGGGTCAAATAATTGTGCCATCTGGGATAACACGACACGTTTGGTAAATTGAACCTGAGCAATGCTGGAACAGGCCAAAGGAGGAAATGAGAAGCAATCGGTTGAATGGTCCCAACTTAAACCCAGAATATCCTTACAAACGACGGAATCACTCTGAGCGGCTGTTTCAGACAGGCAGTCAGGTTGATTAGTACACCATTTTTTCAAATTGAAACCTCCTGACGATGACAACAGGATTAATTCTTGTTGTAATTTGCAAAGCTCTGGTTTTGAATCAGCACCAGCAGCAATATCATCAACAAAAATATTAGGCTCCGGCTAAGTACCGCCGCTCCCGCAGGAAAATTAACTGCCTCATCCTGAGCCAGCCGCTGCAAGGTTCGCAACACCTGAAAAGGGGCGCAAGCCAGCCCGTAAGTAACGGTACGCAAAGCGAAAACACTTAGTGGGGCGGTAACCTCCTCACACCATAAAATACACAGGTACGCCGAGTCATCAGGATGCATAGCAATTTGGCGATACATCTGTTCAATATCGCACGTGAAGACATGGCTAAAACGCCGAAACAAAGTCAAAACATCGGACAGTAAGGTCTGCAACTTCGGGCCGACACATAACACGTCATTTAAGGAAATCCCGGAGGACGTCTTCATGCTGGCGTCAAACACCACTCTTATTTTTGAATTATCGCCTCTAACCTTAAAGATACCATGATGTGGGATGAAATATTTTGGAAAATTGGGGTCAGACACCAGCGACATATGCCCCTGAGCAACATAATCAGTTATAAATTGCACATACTGGCTCTTAAACTGATTGTTAGACGCAAATTTCATTTCTAATACGAAAAACCGAGATATAGCTCCCTTAAGGGAATTTCCCAAAGTATGAGAAGAGTTTTTGAAGAACGGCAAGCGCACCTGGTAACGACCCGACGGCAACCGACTTGTTGACTCCATATAAAACTTTTCAGCAAAGTGTTCCTCTTCAGATAACTGGTGGGGCACAGCTGGATGCTCTTCGACCTCCCAAAACCGATGAACTTGCTCAAGTAGGTTGGTTGTATCAGTTGATAATGTTGTGACTGAAGGATAAAAGTGGTGGAAATGACAGTGAAGCTGATGTGCAGACACCAGATCCAAAGGAATGCCAGTAAGACCGCTAGCATAAGTCAATGCACAATTAAGTGAAACTGGGGCTCTACCCATAATTACAAACCCAAAACGTGTCCTAACTGCAACAGGCAAACCTGCACCCAAGGGAATAGTCTCTCCCAAAAGAATAGCCGCTACAATATCGGCTCCAAACAACGCATCAATTGGGGCTGCTACATCGAAGGTAGGGTCAGCTAACAGAAGGTCTTTCGTAGCCTGCTTAACTTCAGGCAACACCTGGAACCTAGGTGAGTCCGATGAGATCTTTGAAAGAATTACAAAAGCATGGTTAGGCGCCACAACCTCGCGTTTTAAAGTTTCCAAGGAAAGATGGCACACCCTTTTAGCTTTGGTGGCAATATCACCTACCCCATTGACACTTATTGAAGCGTCAAAACAAGCGCACTTTAAGCGAGATGCACACGCTTCAATGATGAAAGAAGCATGGGACGCGCTATCCAGGATGGCCCTAACTACGATATAACCACCATTGGGAGATGCCAAGACTGCTAGGGATGTGGCTAACAGAACCCCTGAAGGATGGGGCAGAGACACGGTCAAAATAGTGCTAGACAGATCAACTTGGTCAGCAAGCGATGACCCCGAAGCCTTGAGTTCAGCTGTTTCAGAAATCTGTGAACGAGACGGAGACGGACGGGCATTTTTGAAATGAAGTAAAGTGTGGTGGTACTTAGAGCCACACGTTTTGCACCTATTTTTGCACCATCCAGAATGTTTATGTTGGAGGCACGAAAGACAACATTTTTTATTCTTGAGACTTTGAAATCGAGCCCTAGGGTCCTTACTCAGCCACGCCGGACACTTGAGAAGCACATGGGTCCGGGAATCGCAATGAAGGCAACGTGAATTAGATGAATCCCGTTGCGTAACCTCCGCAGATAACGTGGACACAGCAAGAGGAGTAGCCTTAGAAAAGGAAACCTTCTTAGTTTTCTGGTGGCTAGTGCTAGGAAGAGCAGGTAAAGCCGATTCCAAAGATGCCTGTTCTTTTTGTTCCGCCATGGCGGTTAAAAATGTCATAATTTCTTGTAGAGAAGGGAGATTTTCTTTGTCCGTAACAGACGCCTCAAAGCGTTCACGTAATGATAAATCCAGCCTTGACAATACAAAAGACGCATATATTGCTTGATATATATCAGCAATGTTTAGAGCTGACAACGCTGGAAAGTTAGCATTGAAGCTGTCTACCAATTTTCTAATGGACGCAGCTGATTGCATAGAAGCGGCTGGTAATTGAAGCAGATTGGTACAATGGACCCGGGCGGCCAAACGAGGGTTGTGATAACGGCTTTTAAGAGTTGACAGTGCAAGCTGATAACTATCGTCAACTATGGGAAGCGCGGCAACCTTCTCATAAGCCTCACCCTTAAGATGAGTCAATAAATATAACAATTTCTGCTTTGGGGTGAGGGCAGGACTTTCGTCCACTAATGTGATAAACTTCGACCAAAACTCGGACCAACATTTGCAGTGGCCATCAAAAAAAGGTAAAGAAAGCTTCGGCAACTCATGAACGAGAACACCTGAGTGCCCGCCACTTGCCGATGAAGACTGACCGGAACCAACCGGTATCTCTGGTTTAGTTAGTTTTGACGCTAAAACGCTTCCCCGGACATAAATATATTTTTAATTTGCGCTACCACCGAAAAAATGTGGTCCTCGTCCAATCCCTGGGGCAATGATTCTGCCGATAGGTAAGGATCTACCTTTGTATGATATTATTTTGAAAGATAGAAAGTAAGACGGCTTTCTTACTGTATAATTTAACAGCCTCTGGTGAGCTCTATAGCAGTGTAGCATGCAGAATTGCTAACAAGAAATAAATAAGATTAAAATGACTTACCGTAATCTCACGACTGGGTTGATCCTGACACTCAGGCAGGATAGACTGGTTGCGAAGAGGAGAGGTTACATGCAAGGATTTCTACCTGCCGAGGAGTCCCGACTCGTGGATGGTGACACTAAGATGGTTGGCGTACGACAAAGGCTGCAGGTCCCGTGCATGAATGGACCCTACAAACGTCATAGTGCCAACTTCGGAAAAATGAAAATTGTTGACCGGTTCGATCCGAAATATCGAACACCGGCCCCCGTTGACCGCAATGGGTCAACCACCAACTACACCAAAAGACATGGCCAAAATACATTACAAAAAATTTGGCTTTTGGTGAATAGGAACACTCTCTGAAAATTACCCTCCAACATAGGAGGGGGTCACACGCAAACACAAGAAAATACAAACATACAGAAAAACATGCAATTAATTAGAAAACCATGCCGAATAACTCCGCCGCGGGTGCATTGACCAGGCGAGCAATCCGAAAGGTTCGGGTAGAGCAGACAAAACCCAACAACATGCAATGAACAATGGCCAAGCCAAACACAATGTAAAACTCAGCAAATCAACTTAGTTAGTATTCCCTAGTTTTTTACATTTTTTTTCCTTTTTTATTATTTTTTTTTGTTCCCTTTATTCCCTTTTTTATCATTTTTGTTTTTTTACTTTTTTTTTTTTTGATTTCTTGAGCATCTATAACTCCCAATAAACTGGCACAACGCCATGCCAGAAACATTCAACAATGTAAACTTCACTGCAGACAACAGCTGGAAGGAATCACCTGGGAGATCCCAGAAAAGTGTCAAGTAAGTCCACAACACAATCATTAAAACTAATTCTGCTCACCCGAAAAACAAGACAAACCCAATCAAGAAGATATAGGCAACCTGTATAATTTAATTACAGGTCGTTCAAAAGAACCTGTGGAACTGAAATTTTAACTGAAGCGCGACGAACAACCCCGTCGCTCCCCGGAAACACAGCTGAAACTCGGCCAAGAGGCCACATCAGGGGGGGGGAGAATTCTGTTCCTCCATAACCACCAGGTCCCCAACCATTAAGTTTCTTGACTTAGACGACCACTTCGATCTGGCATGAAGTGCCGTCAAGTATTCCAAACGCCACCTTTTCCAAAATGCTTGGAGCAAAGCGGCAATGTGTTAGTAATGACGGACGGTCCCTTCATTTAACGAGACTTCAGCTTCCGGGGGCGCGGTAATGGGGCGGCCAACCAAAAAATGACCAGGCGTTAGAGACTGGTAATCACTAGGATCTGAAAATAGGGCAGATAAAGGACGGGAATTTAAGATTGCCTCAATGCGAATGCATAAAGACGAAAATTCTGCTACGGTCAACGACCTGGTCCCAATCATGCATTTCATGTGAAACTTGGCCGACTGGACAGCCCGTTCCCACAATCCACCCTGATGAGGGGCAGACGGAGGGATAAATTTAAACTCAATGTCGTTGTCAACAGCAAAAGCTGTTATCTGAGCTGACAGGTTAGGATTGGAAAAACATTTTTGAGCTCCCGTTTAAGTTCGGAACGCGACCCCACAAAATTCCTACCACAATCCGAATACAGTGTTTTCGGAGCACTACGACGACTAATAAACCGCCTCAACACATCAATAAACTGGGGCGTTGAAAGATCCATAGCTACTTCAAAGTGAACTGCTTTAGTGGCTAAGCAGATGAAAATGCGTAGATACGCTTTGACTATAGGTGCCTTCCGAACAGCGTAAGCCCGTACCAAAAAGGGGCCAGCATAATCCATGCTGGAAGAATAAAATGGAGGTGCCGGATTAACCCGAGAGATTGGCAGATCCCCCATTAACGGGTTGGTGGGACGAGGACGCGCCCTGAAACAAGGAAGACATTTCCAAATTATGGTCCTTATGACCTGACGTGCGGACAAAATCCAATAATTTTGGGCAAGCTGAAATTGAACTTGCAAGGGCCCGGCATGACCTAACCACACATGGGTGTGATGAATTAGCAACCCTACTAGGTGGTGATGCTTGGGCAGTAAAACCGGAAAACGATTTCTAGTAACCGCAGAGTTGGTCAAGCGACCGCGTACTCGAATGAGGCCAAAATCATCTATAAACGGGACCAGGCGCTGAATGCGGACCGGGAGCCGCTTACCTAAACGAAGAGCCGCGAGCTCCTGTCCAAACACGCTGCGCTGAATGTAGCGTAAAATATACTTAACAGCCAACCTCTTCCAACCCACGGCTGTGGAAGCTTCAATCCGCGAAGGCATAGCCCACCTTAAGATGACTGAGGTAACCCCCACCACTAAGGGCCACGAGGACAAGTGCTCAAACAATTCCACCCGGGGCTCCTGAGTGAGAAACGAAGAGACCTTGGTCTCCAAGGCAACATCTTGCACGTCGTGATTCGGGCGATAATTAATAGGGGGCCAGTGCAGAGCATCAAGCTTTAGCCAATCTGGCCCTGACCACCACAATGTCGACGACTTGAGGCTGGAGAGTGAAGTACCTCTAGAGGCTAAAGCAGCGGGGTTAGAAACACCATGAACATGACGCCAAGATTTAGTATCGGTCCACTCGATAATGGCAGCCACCCGATTAGCAATAAACGTCTTCAATTTAAAAGTAGGCATATTCAGCCAATCCAAAACAATCGTCGAGTCCGTCCATAAGAAAACTTGATTCAATTGAATACATGACGAGAATAAGCCAACATAATGACGAACAAGTTTGGCTAAAAGATAAGCTCCCAACAACTCCAAACGTGGGATTGATAAAGTTTTAAGAGGTGCCACTTTAGTTTTAGACGACACCAACGAAACCACCGGAGGACCAGAGTCAGTATAAATGGACAGATAGAGGACGGCCGCGTAACCCAACTGGGAAGCATCTCAGAAACCATGTAATATAACCCTTTCAATATGCCCACCTTTAGGGAGGAATGGCCGAGAAATAGTTATTACCGAAAGATGATACAAAGAGGACAGGAATTGACTCCAATAATCATTTAAGTCATCACTTAGAGGAGCATCCCATTCCGAGCCCTCAGCCCAGAGTTTTGGGAAAAAGGCCTTGGCCCTGAAAATCACTGGCGAAAGCCAACCACATGGGTCAAATAATTGTGCCATCTGGGATAACACGACACGTTTGGTAAATTGAACCTGAGCAATGCTGGAACAGGCCAAAGGAGGAAATGAGAAGCAATCGGTTGAATGGTCCCAACTTAAACCCAGAATATCCTTACAAACGACGGAATCACTCTGAGCGGCTGTTTCAGACAGGCAGTCAGGTTGATTAGTACACCATTTTTTCAAATTGAAACCTCCTGACGATGACAACAGGATTAATTCCTGTTGTAATTTGCAAAGCTCTGGTTTTGAATCAGCACCAGCAGCAATATCATCAACAAAAATATTAGGCTCCGGCTAAGTACCGCCGCTCCCGCAGGAAAATTAACTGCCTCATCCTGAGCCAGCCGCTGCAAGGTTCGCAACACCTGAAAAGGGGCGCAAGCCAGCCCGTAAGTAACGGTACGCAAAGCGAAAACACTTAGTGGGGCGGTAACCTCCTCACACCATAAAATACACAGGTACGCCGAGTCATCAGGATGCATAGCAATTTGGCGATACATCTGTTCAATATCGCACGTGAAGACATGGCTAAAACGCCGAAACAAAGTCAAAACATCGGACAGTAAGGTCTGCAACTTCGGGCCGACACATAACACGTCATTGAAGGAAATCCCGGAGGACGTCTTCATGCTGGCGTCAAACACCACTCTTATTTTTGAATTATCGCCTCTAACCTTAAAGATACCATGATGTGGGATGAAATATTTTGGAAAATTGGGGTCAGACACCAGCGACATATGCCCCTGAGCAACATAATCAGTTATAAATTGCACATACTGGCTCTTAAACTGATTGTTAGACGCAAATTTCATTTCTAATACGAAAAACCGAGATATAGCTCCCTTAAGGGAATTTCCCAAAGTATGAGAAGAGTTTTTGAAGAACGGCAAGCGCACCTGGTAACGACCCGACGGCAACCGACTTGTTGACTCCATATAAAACTTTTCAGCAAAGTGTTCCTCTTCAGATAACTGGTGGGGCACAGCTGGATGCTCTTCGACCTCCCAAAACCGATGAACTTGCTCAAGTAGGTTGGTTGTATCAGTTGATAATGTTGTGACTGAAGGATAAAAGTGGTGGAAATGACAGTGAAGCTGATGTGCAGACACCAGATCCAAAGGAATGCCAGTAAGACCGCTAGCATAAGTCAATGCACAATTAAGTGAAACTGGGGCTCTACCCATAATTACAAACCCAAAACGTGTCCTAACTGCAACAGGCAAACCTGCACCCAAGGGAATAGTCTCTCCCAAAAGAATAGCCGCTACAATATCGGCTCCAAACAACGCATCAATTGGGGCTGCTACATCGAAGGTAGGGTCAGCTAACAGAAGGTCTTTTGTAGCCTGCTTAACTTCAGGCAACACCTGGAACCTAGGTGAGTCCGATGAGATCTTTGAAAGAATTACAAAAGCATGGTTAGGCGCCACAACCTCGCGTTTTAAAGTTTCCAAGGAAAGATGGCACACCCTTTTAGCTTTGGTGGCAATATCACCTACCCCATTGACACTTATTGAAGCGTCAAAACAAGCGCACTTTAAGCGAGATGCACACGCTTCAATGATGAAAGAAGCATGGGACGCGCTATCCAGGATGGCCCTAACTACGATATAACCACCATTGGGAGATGCCAAGACTGCTAGGGATGTGGCTAACAGAACCCCTGAAGGATGGGGCAGAGACACGGTCAAAATAGTGCTAGACAGATCAACTTGGTCAGCAAGCGATGACCCCGAAGCCTTGAGTTCAGCTGTTTCAGAAATCTGTGAACGAGACGGAGACGGACGGGCATTTTTGAAATGAAGTAAAGTGTGGTGGTACTTAGAGCCACACGTTTTGCACCTATTTTTGCACCATCCAGAATGTTTATGTTGGAGGCACGAAAGACAACATTTTTTATTCTTGAGACTTTGAAATCGAGCCCTAGGGTCCTTACTCAGCCACGCCGGACACTTGAGAAGCACATGGGTCCGGGAATCGCAATGAAGGCAACGTGAATTAGATGAATCCCGTTGCGTAACCTCCGCAGATAACGTGGACACAGCAAGAGGAGTAGCCTTAGAAAAGGAAACCTTCTTAGTTTTCTGGTGGCTAGTGCTAGGAAGAGCAGGTAAAGCCGATTCCAAAGATGCCTGTTCTTTTTGTTCCGCCATGGCGGTTAAAAATGTCATAATTTCTTGTAGAGAAGGGAGATTTTCTTTGTCCGTAACAGACGCCTCAAAGCGTTCACGTAATGATAAATCCAGCCTTGACAATACAAAAGACGCATATATTGCTTGATATATATCAGCAATGTTTAGAGCTGACAACGCTGGAAAGTTAGCATTGAAGCTGTCTACCAATTTTCTAATGGACGCAGCTGATTGCATAGAAGCGGCTGGTAATTGAAGCAGATTGGTACAATGGACCCGGGCGGCCAAACGAGGGTTGTGATAACGGCTTTTAAGAGTTGACAGTGCAAGCTGATAACTATCGTCAACTATGGGAAGCGCGGCAACCTTCTCATAAGCCTCACCCTTAAGATGAGTCAATAAATATAACAATTTCTGCTTTGGGGTGAGGGCAGGACTTTCGTCCACTAATGTGATAAACTTCGACCAAAACTCGGACCAACATTTGCAGTGGCCATCAAAAAAAGGTAAAGAAAGCTTCGGCAACTCATGAACGAGAACACCTGAGTGCCCGCCACTTGCCGATGAAGACTGACCGGAACCAACCGGTATCTCTGGTTTAGTTAGTTTTGACGCTAAAACGCTTCCCCGGACATAAATATATTTTTAATTTGCGCTACCACCGAAAAAATGTGGTCCTCGTCCAATCCCTGGGGCAATGATTCTGCCGATAGGTAAGGATCTACCTTTGTATGATATTATTTTGAAAGATAGAAAGTAAGACGGCTTTCTTACTGTATAATTTAACAGCCTCTGGTGAGCTCTATAGCAGTGTAGCATGCAGAATTGCTAACAAGAAATAAATAAGATTAAAATGACTTACCGTAATCTCACGACTGGGTTGATCCTGACACTCAGGCAGGATAGACTGGTTGCGAAGAGGAGAGGTTACATGCAAGGATTTCTACCTGCCGAGGAGTCCCGACTCGTGGATGGTGACACTAAGATGGTTGGCGTACGACAAAGGCTGCAGGTCCCGTGCATGAATGGACCCTACAAACGTCATAGTGCCAACTTCGGAAAAATGAAAATTGTTGACCGGTTCGATCCGAAATATCGAACACCGGCCCCCGTTGACCGCAATGGGTCAACCACCAACTACACCAAAAGACATGGCCAAAATACATTACAAAAAATTTGGCTTTTGGTGAATAGGAACACTCTCTGAAAATTACCCTCCAACATAGGAGGGGGTCACACGCAAACACAAGAAAATACAAACATACAGAAAAACATGCAATTAATTAGAAAACCATGCCGAATAACTCCGCCGCGGGTGCATTGACCAGGCGAGCAATCCGAAAGGTTCGGGTAGAGCAGACAAAACCCAACAACATGCAATGAACAATGGCCAAGCCAAACACAATGTAAAACTCAGCAAATCAACTTAGTTAGTATTCCCTAGTTTTTTACATTTTTTTTCCTTTTTTATTATTTTTTTTTGTTCCCTTTATTCCCTTTTTTATCATTTTTGTTTTTTTACTTTTTTTTTTTTTTGATTTCTTGAGCATCTATAACTCCCAATAAACTGGCACAACGCCATGCCAGAAACATTCAACAATGTAAACTTCACTGCAGACAACAGCTGGAAGGAATCACCTGGGAGATCCCAGAAAAGTGTCAAGTAAGTCCACAACACAATCATTAAAACTAATTCTGCTCACCCGAAAAACAAGACAAACCCAATCAAGAAGATATAGGCAACCTGTATAATTTAATTACAGGTCGTTCAAAAGAACCTGTGGAACTGAAATTTTAACTGAAGCGCGACGAACAACCCCGTCGCTCCCCGGAAACACAGCTGAAACTCGGCCAAGAGGCCACATCAGGGGGGGGAGAATTCTGTTCCTCCATAACCACCAGGTCCCCAACCATTAAGTTTCTTGACTTAGACGACCACTTCGATCTGGCATGAAGTGCCGTCAAGTATTCCAAACGCCACCTTTTCCAAAATGCTTGGAGCAAAGCGGCAATGTGTTAGTAATGACGGACGGTCCCTTCATTTAACGAGACTTCAGCTTCCGGGGGCGCGGTAATGGGGCGGCCAACCAAAAAATGACCAGGCGTTAGAGACTGGTAATCACTAGGATCTGAAAATAGGGCAGATAAAGGACGGGAATTTAAGATTGCCTCAATGCGAATGCATAAAGACGAAAATTCTGCTACGGTCAACGACCTGGTCCCAATCATGCATTTCATGTGAAACTTGGCCGACTGGACAGCCCGTTCCCACAATCCACCCTGATGAGGGGCAGACGGAGGGATAAATTTAAACTCAATGTCGTTGTCAACAGCAAAAGCTGTTATCTGAGCTGACAGGTTAGGATTGGAAAAACATTTTTGAGCTCCCGTTTAAGTTCGGAACGCGACCCCACAAAATTCCTACCACAATCCGAATACAGTGTTTTCGGAGCACTACGACGACTAATAAACCGCCTCAACACATCAATAAACTGGGGCGTTGAAAGATCCATAGCTACTTCAAAGTGAACTGCTTTAGTGGCTAAGCAGATGAAAATGCGTAGATACGCTTTGACTATAGGTGCCTTCCGAACAGCGTAAGCCCGTACCAAAAAGGGGCCAGCATAATCCATGCTGGAAGAATAAAATGGAGGTGCCGGATTAACCCGAGAGATTGGCAGATCCCCCATTAACGGGTTGGTGGGACGAGGACGCGCCCTGAAACAAGGAAGACATTTCCAAATTATGGTCCTTATGACCTGACGTGCGGACAAAATCCAATAATTTTGGGCAAGCTGAAATTGAACTTGCAAGGGCCCGGCATGACCTAACCACACATGGGTGTGATGAATTAGCAACCCTACTAGGTGGTGATGCTTGGGCAGTAAAACCGGAAAACGATTTCTAGTAACCGCAGAGTTGGTCAAGCGACCGCGTACTCGAATGAGGCCAAAATCATCTATAAACGGGACCAGGCGCTGAATGCGGACCGGGAGCCGCTTACCTAAACGAAGAGCCGCGAGCTCCTGTCCAAACACGCTGCGCTGAATGTAGCGTAAAATATACTTAACAGCCAACCTCTTCCAACCCACGGCTGTGGAAGCTTCAATCCGCGAAGGCATAGCCCACCTTAAGATGACTGAGGTAACCCCCACCACTAAGGGCCACGAGGACAAGTGCTCAAACAATTCCACCCGGGGCTCCTGAGTGAGAAACGAAGAGACCTTGGTCTCCAAGGCAACATCTTGCACGTCGTGATTCGGGCGATAATTAATAGGGGGCCAGTGCAGAGCATCAAGCTTTAGCCAATCTGGCCCTGACCACCACAATGTCGACGACTTGAGGCTGGAGAGTGAAGTACCTCTAGAGGCTAAAGCAGCGGGGTTAGAAACACCATGAACATGACGCCAAGATTTAGTATCGGTCCACTCGGTAATGGCAGCCACCCGATTAGCAATAAACGTCTTCAATTTAAAAGTAGGCATATTCAGCCAATCCAAAACAATCGTCGAGTCCGTCCATAAGAAAACTTGATTCAATTGAATACATGACGAGAATAAGCCAACATAATGACGAACAAGTTTGGCTAAAAGATAAGCTCCCAACAACTCCAAACGTGGGATTGATAAAGTTTTAAGAGGTGCCACTTTAGTTTTAGACGACACCAACGAAACCACCGGAGGACCAGAGTCAGTATAAATGGACAGATAGAGGACGGCCGCGTAACCCAACTGGGAAGCATCTCAGAAACCATGTAATATAACCCTTTCAATATGCCCACCTTTAGGGAGGAATGGCCGAGAAATAGTTATTACCGAAAGATGATACAAAGAGGACAGGAATTGACTCCAATAATCATTTAAGTCATCACTTAGAGGAGCATCCCATTCCGAGCCCTCAGCCCAGAGTTTTGGGAAAAAGGCCTTGGCCCTGAAAATCACTGGCGAAAGCCAACCACATGGGTCAAATAATTGTGCCATCTGGGATAACACGACACGTTTGGTAAATTGAACCTGAGCAATGCTGGAACAGGCCAAAGGAGGAAATGAGAAGCAATCGGTTGAATGGTCCCAACTTAAACCCAGAATATCCTTACAAACGACGGAATCACTCTGAGCGGCTGTTTCAGACAGGCAGTCAGGTTGATTAGTACACCATTTTTTCAAATTGAAACCTCCTGACGATGACAACAGGATTAATTCCTGTTGTAATTTGCAAAGCTCTGGTTTTGAATCAGCACCAGCAGCAATATCATCAACAAAAATATTAGGCTCCGGCTAAGTACCGCCGCTCCCGCAGGAAAATTAACTGCCTCATCCTGAGCCAGCCGCTGCAAGGTTCGCAACACCTGAAAAGGGGCGCAAGCCAGCCCGTAAGTAACGGTACGCAAAGCGAAAACACTTAGTGGGGCGGTAACCTCCTCACACCATAAAATACACAGGTACGCCGAGTCATCAGGATGCATAGCAATTTGGCGATACATCTGTTCAATATCGCACGTGAAGACATGGCTAAAACGCCGAAACAAAGTCAAAACATCGGACAGTAAGGTCTGCAACTTCGGGCCGACACATAACACGTCATTTAAGGAAATCCCGGAGGACGTCTTCATGCTGGCGTCAAACACCACTCTTATTTTTGAATTATCGCCTCTAACCTTAAAGATACCATGATGTGGGATGAAATATTTTGGAAAATTGGGGTCAGACACCAGCGACATATGCCCCTGAGCAACATAATCAGTTATAAATTGCACATACTGGCTCTTAAACTGATTGTTAGACGCAAATTTCATTTCTAATACGAAAAACCGAGATATAGCTCCCTTAAGGGAATTTCCCAAAGTATGAGAAGAGTTTTTGAAGAACGGCAAGCGCACCTGGTAACGACCCGACGGCAACCGACTTGTTGACTCCATATAAAACTTTTCAGCAAAGTGTTCCTCTTCAGATAACTGGTGGGGCACAGCTGGATGCTCTTCGACCTCCCAAAACCGATGAACTTGCTCAAGTAGGTTGGTTGTATCAGTTGATAATGTTGTGACTGAAGGATAAAAGTGGTGGAAATGACAGTGAAGCTGATGTGCAGACACCAGATCCAAAGGAATGCCAGTAAGACCGCTAGCATAAGTCAATGCACAATTAAGTGAAACTGGGGCTCTACCCATAATTACAAACCCAAAACGTGTCCTAACTGCAACAGGCAAACCTGCACCCAAGGGAATAGTCTCTCCCAAAAGAATAGCCGCTACAATATCGGCTCCAAACAACGCATCAATTGGGGCTGCTACATCGAAGGTAGGGTCAGCTAACAGAAGGTCTTTCGTAGCCTGCTTAACTTCAGGCAACACCTGGAACCTAGGTGAGTCCGATGAGATCTTTGAAAGAATTACAAAAGCATGGTTAGGCGCCACAACCTCGCGTTTTAAAGTTTCCAAGGAAAGATGGCACACCCTTTTAGCTTTGGTGGCAATATCACCTACCCCATTGACACTTATTGAAGCGTCAAAACAAGCGCACTTTAAGCGAGATGCACACGCTTCAATGATGAAAGAAGCATGGGACGCGCTATCCAGGATGGCCCTAACTACGATATAACCACCATTGGGAGATGCCAAGACTGCTAGGGATGTGGCTAACAGAACCCCTGAAGGATGGGGCAGAGACACGGTCAAAATAGTGCTAGACAGATCAACTTGGTCAGCAAGCGATGACCCCGAAGCCTTGAGTTCAGCTGTTTCAGAAATCTGTGAACGAGACGGAGACGGACGGGCATTTTTGAAATGAAGTAAAGTGTGGTGGTACTTAGAGCCACACGTTTTGCACCTATTTTTGCACCATCCAGAATGTTTATGTTGGAGGCACGAAAGACAACATTTTTTATTCTTGAGACTTTGAAATCGAGCCCTAGGGTCCTTACTCAGCCACGCCGGACACTTGAGAAGCACATGGGTCCGGGAATCGCAATGAAGGCAACGTGAATTAGATGAATCCCGTTGCGTAACCTCCGCAGATAACGTGGACACAGCAAGAGGAGTAGCCTTAGAAAAGGAAACCTTCTTAGTTTTCTGGTGGCTAGTGCTAGGAAGAGCAGGTAAAGCCGATTCCAAAGATGCCTGTTCTTTTTGTTCCGCCATGGCGGTTAAAAATGTCATAATTTCTTGTAGAGAAGGGAGATTTTCTTTGTCCGTAACAGACGCCTCAAAGCGTTCACGTAATGATAAATCCAGCCTTGACAATACAAAAGACGCATATATTGCTTGATATATATCAGCAATGTTTAGAGCTGACAACGCTGGAAAGTTAGCATTGAAGCTGTCTACCAATTTTCTAATGGACGCAGCTGATTGCATAGAAGCGGCTGGTAATTGAAGCAGATTGGTACAATGGACCCGGGCGGCCAAACGAGGGTTGTGATAACGGCTTTTAAGAGTTGACAGTGCAAGCTGATAACTATCGTCAACTATGGGAAGCGCGGCAACTTTCTCATAAGCCTCACCCTTAAGATGAGTCAATAAATTTAACAATTTCTGCTTTGGGGTGAGGGCAGGACTTTCGTCCACTAATGTGATAAACTTCGACCAAAACTCGGACCAACATTTGCAGTGGCCATCAAAAAAAGGTAAAGAAAGCTTCGGCAACTCATGAACGAGAACACCTTAGTGCCCGCCACTTGCCGATGAAGACTGACCGGAACCAACCGGTATCTCTGGTTTAGTTAGTTTTGACGCTAAAACGCTTCCCCGGACATAAATATATTTTTAATTTGCGCTACCACCGAAAAAATGTGGTCCTCGTCCAATCCCTGGGGCAATGATTCTGCCGATAGGTAAGGATCTACCTTTGTATGATATTATTTTGAAATATAGAAAGTAAGACGGCTTTCTTACTGTATAATTTAACAGCCTCTGGTGAGCTCTATAGCAGTGTAGCATGCAGAATTGCTAACAAGAAATAAATAAGATTAAAATGACTTACCGTAATCTCACGACTGGGTTGATCCTGACACTCAGGCAGGATAGACTGGTTGCGAAGAGGAGAGGTTACATGCAAGGATTTCTACCTGCCGAGGAGTCCCGACTCGTGGATGGTGACACTAAGATGGTTGGCGTACGACAAAGGCTGCAGGTCCCGTGCATGAATGGACCCTACAAACGTCATAGTGCCAACTTCGGAAAAATGAAAATTGTTGACCGGTTCGATCCGAAATATCGAACACCGGCCCCCGTTGACCGCAATGGGTCAACCACCAACTACACCAAAAGACATGGCCAAAATACATTACAAAAAATTTGGCTTTTGGTGAATAGGAACACTCTCTGAAAATTACCCTCAAACATAGGAGGGGGTCACACGCAAACACAAGAAAATACAAACATACAGAAAAACATGCAATTAATTAGAAAACCATGCCGAATAACTCCGCCGCGGGTGCATTGACCAGGCGAGCAATCCGAAAGGTTCGGGTAGAGCAGACAAAACCCAACAACATGCAATGAACAATGGCCAAGCCAAACACAATGTAAAACTCAGCAAATCAACTTAGTTAGTATTCCCTAGTTTTTTACATTTTTTTTCCTTTTTTATTATTTTTTTTTGTTCCCTTTATTCCCTTTTTTATCATTTTTGTTTTTTTACTTTTTTTTTTTTTTGATTTCTTGAGCATCTATAACTCCCAATAAACTGGCACAACGCCATGCCAGAAACATTCAACAATGTAAACTTCACTGCAGACAACAGCTGGAAGGAATCACCTGGGAGATCCCAGAAAAGTGTCAAGTAAGTCCACAACACAATCATTAAAACTAATTCTGCTCACCCGAAAAACAAGACAAACCCAATCAAGAAGATATAGGCAACCTGTATAATTTAATTACAGGTCGTTCAAAAGAACCTGTGGAACTGAAATTTTAACTGAAGCGCGACGAACAACCCCGTCGCTCCCCGGAAACACAGCTGAAACTCGGCCAAGAGGCCACATCAGGGGGGGGGAGAATTCTGTTCCTCCATAACCACCAGGTCCCCAACCATTAAGTTTCTTGACTTAGACGACCACTTCGATCTGGCATGAAGTGCCGTCAAGTATTCCAAACGCCACCTTTTCCAAAATGCTTGGAGCAAAGCGGCAATGTGTTAGTAATGACGGACGGTCCCTTCATTTAACGAGACTTCAGCTTCCGGGGGCGCGGTAATGGGGCGGCCAACCAAAAAATGACCAGGCGTTAGAGACTGGTAATCACTAGGATCTGAAAATAGGGCAGATAAAGGACGGGAATTTAAGATTGCCTCAATGCGAATGCATAAAGACGAAAATTCTGTCACGGTCAACGACCTGGTCCCAATCATGCATTTCATGTGAAACTTGGCCGACTGGACAGCCCGTTCCCACAATCCACCCTGATGAGGGGCAGACGGAGGGATAAATTTAAACTCAATGTCGTTGTCAACAGCAAAAGCTGTTATCTGAGCTGACAGGTTAGGATTGGAAAAACATTTTTGAGCTCCCGTTTAAGTTCGGAACGCGACCCCACAAAATTCCTACCACAATCCGAATACAGTGTTTTCGGAGCACTACGACGACTAATAAACCGCCTCAACACATCAATAAACTGGGGCGTTGAAAGATCCATAGCTACTTCAAAGTGAACTGCTTTAGTGGCTAAGCAGATGAAAATGCGTAGATACGCTTTGACTATAGGTGCCTTCCGAACAGCGTAAGCCCGTACCAAAAAGGGGCCAGCATAATCCATGCTGGAAGAATAAAATGGAGGTGCCGGATTAACCCGAGAGATTGGCAGATCCCCCATTAACGGGTTGGTGGGACGAGGACGCGCCCTGAAACAAGGAAGACATTTCCAAATTATGGTCCTTATGACCTGACGTGCGGACAAAATCCAATAATTTTGGGCAAGCTGAAATTGAACTTGCAAGGGCCCGGCATGACCTAACCACACATGGGTGTGATGAATTAGCAACCCTACTAGGTGGTGATGCTTGGGCAGTAAAACCGGAAAACGATTTCTAGTAACCGCAGAGTTGGTCAAGCGACCGCGTACTCGAATGAGGCCAAAATCATCTATAAACGGGACCAGGCGCTGAATGCGGACCGGGAGCCGCTTACCTAAACGAAGAGCCGCGAGCTCCTGTCTAAACACGCTGCGCTGAATGTAGCGTAAAATATACTTAACAGCCAACCTCTTCCAACCCACGGCTGTGGAAGCTTCAATCCGCGAAGGCATAGCCCACCTTAAGATGACTGAGGTAACCCCCACCACTAAGGGCCACGAGGACAAGTGCTCAAACAATTCCACCCGGGGCTCCTGAGTGAGAAACGAAGAGACCTTGGTCTCCAAGGCAACATCTTGCACGTCGTGATTCGGGCGATAATTAATAGGGGGCCAGTGCAGAGCATCAAGCTTTAGCCAATCTGGCCCTGACCACCACAATGTCGACGACTTGAGGCTGGAGAGTGAAGTACCTCTAGAGGCTAAAGCAGCGGGGTTAGAAACACCATGATCATGACGCCAAGATTTAGTATCGGTCCACTCGGTAATGGCAGCCACCCGATTAGCAATAAACGTCTTCAATTTAAAAGTAGGCATATTCAGCCAATCCAAAACAATCGTCGAGTCCGTCCATAAGAAAACTTGATTCAATTGAATACATGACGAGAATAAGCCAACATAATGACGAACAAGTTTGGCTAAAAGATAAGCTCCCAACAACTCCAAACGTGGGATTGATAAAGTTTTAAGAGGTGCCACTTTAGTTTTAGACGACACCAACGAAACCACCGGAGGACCAGAGTCAGTATAAATGGACAGATAGAGGACGGCCGCGTAACCCAACTGGGAAGCATCTCAGAAACCATGTAATATAACCCTTTCAATATGCCCACCTTTAGGGAGGAATGGCCGAGAAATAGTTATTACCGAAAGATGATACAAAGAGGACAGGAATTGACTCCAATAATCATTTAAGTCATCACTTAGAGGAGCATCCCATTCCGAGCCCTCAGCCCAGAGTTTTGGGAAAAAGGCCTTGGCCCTGAAAATCACTGGCGAAAGCCAACCACATGGGTCAAATAATTGTGCCATCTGGGATAACACGACACGTTTGGTAAATTGAACCTGAGCAATGCTGGAACAGGCCAAAGGAGGAAATGAGAAGCAATCGGTTGAATGGTCCCAACTTAAACCCAGAATATCCTTATCCTTAGCAACGACGGAATCACTCGGAGCGGCTGATTCAGGTAGGCAGTCGGGTTGATTAGTACACCATTTTTTCAAATTGAACCCTCCTGAAGACAACAACAGAATTAGTTCCCGTTGTAATTTGCAAAGCTCTGAATTTGAATCAGCGCCAGCAGCAATATCATCAACAAAAATATTACGGCTAAGTACCTCCGCTCCCGCAGGAAAATTAATTGCCTCATCCTGAGCCAGCCGCTGCAAGGTTCGCAACACCTGAAAAGGGGCGCAAGCCAGCCCGTAAGTAATGGTACGCAAAGCGAAAACACTTAGTGGGGCGGTAACCTCCTCACACCATAAAATACACAGGTACGCCGAGTCATCAGGATGCATAGCAATTTGGCGATACATCTGTTCAATATCGCACGTGAAGACATGGCTAAAACGCCGAAACAAAGTCAAAACATCGGACAGTAAGGTCTGCAACTTAGGGCCGACACATAACACGTCATTTAAGGAAATCCCGGAGGACGTCTTCATGCTGGCGTCAAACACCACTCTTATTTTTGAATTATCGCCTCTAACCTTAAAGATACCATGATGTGGGATGAAATATTTTGAAAAATTGGGGTCAGACACCAGCGACATATGCCCCTGAGCAACATAATCAGTTATAAATTGCACATACTGGCTCTTAAACTGATTGTTAGACGCAAATTTCCTTTCTAATGCGAAAAACCGAGATATAGCTCCCTTAAGGAAATTTCCCAAAGTATGAGAAGAGTTTCTGAAGAACGGCAAGCGCACCTGGTAACGACCCGACGGCAACCGACTTGTTGACTCCATATAAAACTTTTCAGCAAAGTGTTCCTCTTCAGATAACTGGTGGGGCACAGCTGGATGCTCTTCGACCTCCCAAAACCGATGAACTTGCTCAAGTAGGTTGGTTGTATCAGTTGATAATGTTGTGACTGAAGGTTAAAAGTGGTGGAAATGACAGTGAAGCTGATGTGCAGACACCAGATCCAAAGGAATGCCAGTAAGACCGCTAGCATAAGTCAATGCACAATTAAGTGAAACTGGGGCTCTACCCATAATTACAAACCCAAAACGTGTCCTAACTGCAACAGGCAAACCTGCACCCAAGGGAATAGTCTCTCCCAAAAGAATAGCCGCTACAATATCGGCTCCAAACAACGCATCAATTGGGGCTGCTACATCGAAGGTAGGGTCAGCTAACAGAAGGTCTTTCGTAGCCTGCTTAACTTCAGGCAACACCTGGAACCTAGGTGAGTCCGATGAGATCTTTGAAAGAATTACAAAAGCATGGTTAGACGCCACAACCTCGCGTTTTAAAGTTTCCAAGGAAAGATGGCACACCCTTTTAGCTTTGGTGGCAATATCACCTACCCCATTGACACTTATTGAAGCGTCAAAACAAGCGCACTTTAAGCGAGATGCACACGCTTCAATGATGAAAGAAGCATGGGACGCGCTATCCAGGATGGCCCTAACTACGATATAACCACCATTGGGAGATGCCAAGACTGCTAGGGATGTGGCTAACAGAACCCCTGAAGGATGGGGCAGAGACACGGTCAAATTAGTGCTAGACAGATCAACTTGGTCAGCAAGCGATGACCCCGAAGCCTTGAGTTCAGCTGTTTCAGAAATCTGTGAACGAGACGGAGACGGACGGGCATTTTTGAAATGAAGTAAAGGGTGGTGGTACTTAGAGCCACACGTTTTGCACCTATTTTTGCACCATCCAGAATGTTTATGTTGGAGGCACGAAAGACAACATTTTTTTATTCTTGAGACTTTGAAATCGAGCCCTAGGGTCCTTACTCAGCCACGCCGGACACTTGAGAAGCACATGGGTCCGGGAATCGCAATGAAGGCAACGTGAATTAGATGAATCCCGTTGCGTAACCTCCGCAGATAACGTGGACACAGCAAGAGGAGTAGCCTTAGAAAAGGAAACCTTCTTAGTTTTCTGGTGGCTAGTGCTAGGAAGAGCAGGTAAAGCCGATTCCAAAGATGCCTGTTCTTTTTGTTCCGCCATGGCGGTTAAAAATGTCATAATTTCTTGTAGAGAAGGGAGATTTTCTTTGTCCGTAACAGACGCCTCAAAGCGTTCACGTAATGATAAATCCAGCCTTGACAATACAAAAGACGCATATATTGCTTGATATATATCAGCAATGTTTAGAGCTGACAACGCTGGAAAGTTAGCATTGAAGCTGTCTACCAATTTTCTAATGGACGCAGCTGATCGCATAGAAGCGGCTGGTAATTGAAGCAGATTGGTACAATGGACCCGGGCGGCCAAACGAGGCTTGTGATAACGGCTTTTAAGAGTTGACAGTGCAAGCTGATAACTATCGTCAACTATGGGAAGCGCGGCAACCTTCTCATAAGCCTCACCCTTAAGATGAGTCAATAAATATAACAATTTCTGCTTTGGGGTGAGGGCAGGACTTTCGTCCACTAATGTGATAAACTTCGACCAAAACTCGGACCAACATTTGCAGTGGCCATCAAAAAAAGGTAAAGAAAGCTTCGGCAACTCATGAACGAGAACACCTGAGTGCCCGCCACTTGCCGATGAAGACTGACCGGAACCAACCGGTATCTCTGGTTTAGTTAGTTTTGACGCTAAAACGCTTCCCCGGACATAAATATATTTTTAATTTGCGCTACCACCGAAAAAATGTGGTCCTCGTCCAATCCCTGGGGCAATGATTCTGCCGATAGGTAAGGATCTACCTTTGTATGATATTATTTTGAAAGATAGAAAGTAAGACGGCTTTCTTACTGTATAATTTAATAGCCTCTGGTGAGCTCTATAGCAGTGTAGCATGCAGAATTGCTAACAAGAAATAAATAAGATTAAAATGACTTACCGTAATCTCACGACTGGGTTGATCCTGACACTCAGGCAGGATAGACTGGTTGCGAAGAGGAGAGGTTACATGCAAGGATTTCTACCTGCCGAGGAGTCCCGACTCGTGGATGGTGACACTAAGATGGTTGGCGTACGACAAAGGCTGCAGGTCCCGTGCATGAATGGACCCTACAAACGTCATAGTGCCAACTTCGGAAAAATAAAAATTGTTGACCGGTTCGATCCGAAATATCGAACACCGGCCCCCGTTGACCGCAATGGGTCAACCACCAACTACACCAAAAGACATGGCCAAAATACATTACAAAAAATTTGGCTTTTGGTGAATAGGAACACTCTCTGAAAATTACCATCCAATATAGGAGGGGGTCACACGCAAACACAAGAAAATACAAACATACAGAAAAACATGCAATTAATTAGAAAACCATGCCGAATAACTCCGCCGCGGGTGCATTGACTAGGCGAGCAATCCGAAAGGTTCGGGTAGAGCAGACAAAACCCAACAACAGCAATGAACAATGGCTCAGCCAAACACAATGTAAAACTCAGCAAATCAACTTAGTTAGTATTCCCTAGTTTTTTTACATTTTTTTCCTTTTTTATTATTTTTTTTTGTTCCCTTTATTCCCTTTTTTATCATTTTTGTTTTTTTACTTTTTTTTTTTTTTGATTTCTTGAGCATATATAACTCCCAATAAACTGGCACAACGCCATGCCAGAAACATTCAACAATGTAAACTTCACTGCAGACAACAGCTGGAAGGAATCACCTGGGAGATCCCAGAAAAGTGTCAAGTAAGTCCACAACACAATCATTAAAACTAATTCTGCTCACCCGAAAAACAAGACAAACCCAATCAAGAAGATATAGGCAACCTGTATAATTTAATAGCAGGTCGTTCAAAAGAACCTGTGGAACTGAAATTTTAACTGAAGCGCGACGAACAACCCCGTCGCTCCCCGGAAACACAGCTGAAACTCGGCCAAGAGGCCACATCAGGGGGGGGAGAATTCTGTTCCTCCATAACCACCAGGTCCCCAACCATTAAGTTTCTTGACTTAGACGACCACTTCGATCTGGCATGAAGTGCCGTCAAGTATTCCAAACGCCACCTTTTCCAAAATGCTTGGAGCAAAGCGGCAATGTGTTAGTAATGACGGACGGTCCCTTCATTTAACGAGACTTCAGCTTCCGGGGGCGCGGTAATGGGGCGGCTAACCAAAAAATGACCAGGCGTTAGAGACTGGTAATCACTAGGATCTGAAAATAGGGCAGATAAAGGACGGGAATTTAAGATTGCCTCAATGCGAATGCATAAAGACGAAAATTCTGCTACGGTCAACGACCTGGTCCCAATCATGCATTTCATGTGAAACTTGGCCGACTGGACAGCCCGTTCCCACAATCCACCCTGATGAGGGGCAGACGGAGGGATAAATTTAAACTCAATGTCGTTGTCAACAGCAAAAGCTGTTATCTGAGCTGACAGGTTAGGATTGGAAAGAACATTTTTGAGCTCCCGTTTAAGTTCGGAGCGCGACCCCACAAAATTCCTACCACAATCCGAATACAGTGTTTTCGGAGCACCACGACGACTAATAAACCGCCTCAACACATCAATAAACTGGGGCGTTGAAAGATCCATAGCTACTTCAAAGTGAACTGCTTTAGTGGCTAAGCAGATGAAAATGCGTAGATACGCTTTGACTATAGGTGCCTTCCGAACAGCGTAAGCCCGTACCAAAAAGGGGCCAGCATAATCCATGCTGGAAGAATAAAATGGAGGTGCCGGATTAACCCTAGGGATTGGCAGATCCCCCATTAACGGGTTGGTGGGACGAGGACGCGCCCTGAAACAAGGAAGACATTTCCAAATTATGGTCCTTATGACCTGACGTGCGGACAAAATCCAATAATTTTGGGCAAGCTGAAATTGAACTTGCAAGGGCCCGGCATGACCTAACCACACATGGGTGTGATGAATTAGCAACCCTACTAGGTGGTGATGCTTGGGCAGTAAAACCGGAAAACGATTTCTAGTAACCGCAGAGTTGGTCAAGCGACCGCGTACTCGAATGAGGCCAAAATCATCTATAAACGGGACCAGGCGCTGAATGCGGACCGGGAGCCGCTTACCTAAACGAAGAGCCGCGAGCTCCTGTCCAAACACGCTGCGCTGAATGTAGCGTAAAATATACTTAACAGCCAACCTCTTCCAACCCACGGCTGTGGAAGCTTCAATCCGCGAAGGCATAGCCCACCTTAAGATGACTGAGGTAACCCCCACCACTAAGGGCCACGAGGACAAGTGCTCAAACAATCCCACCCGGGGCTCCTGAGTGAGAAACGAAGAGACCTTGGTCTCCAAGGCAACATCTTGCACGTCGTGATTCGGGCGATAATTAATAGGGGGCCAGTGCAGAGCATCAAGCTTTATCCAATCTGGCCCTGACCACCACAATGTCGACGACTTGAGGCTGGAGAGTGAAGTACCTCTAGAGGCTAAAGCAGCGGGGTTAGAAACACCATGAACATGACGCCAAGATTTAGTATCGGTCCACTCGGTAATGGCAGCCACCCGATTAGCAATAAACGTCTTCAATTTAAAAGTAGGCATATTCAGCCAATCCAAAACAATCGTCGAGTCCGTTCATAAGAAAACTTGATTCAATTGAATACATGACGAGAATAAGCCAACATAATGACGAACAAGTTTGGCTAAAAGATAAGCTCCCAACAACTCCAAACGTGGGATTGATAAAGTTTTAAGAGGTGCCACTTTAGTTTTAGACGACACCAACGAAACCACCGGAGGACCAGAGTCAGTATAAATGGACAGATAGAGGACGGCCGCGTAACCCAACTGGGAAGCATCTCAGAAACCATGTAATATAACCCTTTCAATTTGCCCACCTTTAGGGAGGAATGGCCGAGAAATAGTTATTACCGAAAGATGATACAAAGAGGACAGGAATTGACTCCAATAATCATTTAAGTCATCACTTAGAGGAGCATCCCATTCCGAGCCCTCAGCCCAGAGTTTTGGGAAAAAGGCCTTGGCCCTGAAAATCACTGGCGAAAGCCAACCACATGGGTCAAATAATTGTGCCATCTGGGATAACACGACACGTTTGGTAAATTGAACCTGAGCAATGCTGGAACAGGCCAAAGGAGGAAATGAGAAGCAATCGGTTGAATGGTCCCAACTTAAACCCAGAATATCCTTATCCTTAGCAACGACGGAATCACTCGGAGCGGCTGATTCAGGTAGGCAGTCGGGTTGATTAGTACACCATTTTTTCAAATTGAACCCTCCTGAAGACAACAACAGAATTAGTTCCCGTTGTAATTTGCAAAGCTCTGAATTTGAATCAGCGCCAGCAGCAATATCATCAACAAAAATATTACGGCTAAGTACCTCCGCTCCCGCAGGAAAATTAATTGCCTCATCCTGAGCCAGCCGCTGCAAGGTTCGCAACACCTGAAAAGGGGCGCAAGCCAGCCCGTAAATAACGGTACGCAAAGCGAAAACACTTAGTGGGGCGGTAACCTCCTCACACCATAAAATACACAGGTACGCCAAGTCATCAGGATGCATAGCAATTTGGCGATACATCTGTTCAATATCGCACGTGAAGACATGGCTAAAACGCCGAAACAAAGTCAAAACATCGGACAGTAAGGTCTGCAACTTAGGGCCGACACATAACACGTCATTTAAGGAAATCCCGGAGGACGTCTTCATGCTGGCGTCAAACACCACTCTTATTTTTGAATTATCGCCTCTAACCTTAAAGATACCATGATGTGGGATGAAATGTTTTGGAAAATTGGGGTCAGACACCAGCGACATATGCCCCTGAGCAACATAATCAGTTATAAATTGCACATACTGGCTCTTAAACTGATTGTTAGACGCAAATTTCATTTCTAATGCAATAACCCGAGATATAGCTCCCTTAAGGGAATTTCCCAAAGTATGAGAAGAGTTTTTGAAGAACGGCAAGCGCACCTGGTAACAACCCGACGGCAACCGACTTGTTGACTCCATATAAAACTTTTCAGCAAAGTGTTCCTCTTCAGATAATTGGTGGGGCACAGCTGGATGCTCTACGACCTCCCAAAACCGATGAACTTGCTCAAGTAGGTTGGTTGTATCAGTTGATAATGTTGTGACTGAAGGATAAAAGTGGTGGAAATGACAGTGAAGCTGATGTGCAGACACCAGATCCAAAGGAATGCCAGTAAGACCGCTAGCATAAGTCAATGCACAATTAAGTGAAACTGGGGCTCTACCCATAATTACAAACCCAAAACGTGTCCTAACTGCAACAGGCAAAACCTGCACGCAAGGGAATAGTCTCTCCCAAAAGAATAGCCGCTACAATATCGGCTCCAAACAACGCATCAATTGGGGCTGCTACATCGAAGGTAGGGTCAGCTAACAGAAGGTCTTTCGTAGCCTGCTTAACTTCAGGCAACACCTGGAACCTAGGTGAGTCCGATGAGATCTTTGAAAGAATTAAAAAAGGGTGGTTAGACGCCACAACCTCGCGTTTTAAAGTTTCCAAGGAAAGATGGCACACCCTTTTAGCTTTGGTGGCAATATCACCTACCCCATTGACACTTATTGAAGCGTCAAAACAAGCGCACTTTAAGCGAGATACACACGCTTCAATGATGAAAGAAGCATGGGACGCGCTATCCAGGATGGCCCTAACTACGATATAACCACCATTGGGAGATGCCAAGACTGCTAGGGATGTGGCTAACAGAACCCCTGAAGGAAGGGGCAGAGACACGGTCAAAATAGTGCTAGACAGATCAACTTGGTCAGCAAGCGATGACCCCGAAGCCTTGAGTTCAGCTGTTTCAGAAATCTGTGAACGAGACGGAGACGGACGGGCATTTTTGAAATGAAGTAAAGTGTGGTGGTACTTAGAGCCACACGTTTTGCACCTATTTTTGCACCATCCAGAATGTTTATGTTGGAGGCACGAAAGACAACATTTTTTATTCTTGAGACTTTGAAATCGAGCCCTAGGGTCCTCACTCAGCCACGCCGGACACTTGAGAAGCACATGGGTCCGGGAATCGCAATGAAGGCAACGTGAATTAGATGAATCCCGTTGCGTAACCTCCGCAGATAACGTGGACACAGCAAGAGGAGTAGCCTTAGAAAAGGAAACCTTCTTAGTTTTCTGGTGGCTAGTGCTAGGAAGAGCAGGTAAAGCCGATTCCAAAGATGCCTGTTCTTTTTGTTCCGCCATGGCGGTTAAAAATGTCATAATTTCTTGTAGAGAAGGGAGATTTTCTTTGTCCGTAACAGACGCCTCAAAGCGTTCACGTAATGATAAATCCAGCCTTGACAATACAAAAGACGCATATATTGCTTGATATATATCAGCAATGTTTAGAGCTGACAACGCTGGAAAGTTAGCATTGAAGCTGTCTACCAATTTTCTAATGGACGCAGCTGATTGCATAGAAGCGGCTGGTAATTGAAGCAGATTGGTACAATGGACCCGGGCGGCCAAACGAGGGTTGTGATAACTCTTTTAAGAGTTGACAGTGCAAGCTGATAACTATCGTCAACTATGGGAAGCGCGGCAACCTTCTCATAAGCCTCACCCATAAGATGAGTCAATAAATATAACAATTTCTGCTTTGGGGTGAGGGCAGGACTTTCGTCCACTAATGTGATAAACTTCGACCAAAACTCGGACCAACATTTGGAGTGGCCATCAAAAAAAGGTAAAGAAAGCTTCGGCAACTCATGAACGAGAACACCTGAGTGCCCGCCACTTGCCGATGAAGACTGACCGGAACCAACCGGTATCTCTGGTTTAGTTAGTTTTGACGCTAAAACGCTTCCCCGGACATAAATATATTTTTAATTTGCGCTACCACCGAAAAAATGTGGTCCTCGTCCAATCCCTGGGGCAATGATTCTGCCGATAGGTAAGGATCTACCTTTGTATGATATTATTTTGAAAGATGGAAAGTAAGACGGCTTTCTTACTGTATAATTTAATAGTCTCTGGTGAGCTCTATAGCAGTGTAGCATGCAGAATTGCAAACAAGAAATAAATAAGATTAAAATGACTTACCGTAATCTCACGACTGGGTTGATCCTGACACTGAGGCAGGATAGACTGGTTGCGAAGAGGAGAGGTTACATGCAAGGATTTCTACCTGCCGAGGAGTCCCGACTCGTGGATGGTGACACTAAGATGGTTGGCGTACGACAAAGGCTGCAGGTCCCGTGCATGAATGGACCCTACAAACGTCATAGTGCCAACTTCGGAAAAATGAAAATTGTTGACCGGTTCGATCCGAAATATCGAACACCGGCCCCCGTTGACCGCAATGGGTCAACCACCAACTACACCAAAAGACATGGTCAAAATACATTACAAAAAATTTGGCTTTTGGTGAATAGGAACACTCTCTGAAAATTACCCTCCAACATAGGAGGGGGTCACACGCAAACACAAGAAAATACAAACATACAGAAAAACATGCAATTAATTAGAAAACCATGCCGAATAACTCCGCCGCGGGTGCATTGACCAGGCGAACAATCCGAAAGGTTCGGGTAGAGCAGACAAAACCCAACAACATGGAATGAACAATGGCCCAGCCAAACACAATGTAAAACTCAGCAAATCAACTTAGTTAGTATTCCCTAGTTTTTTACATTTTTTTCCCTTTTTATTACTTTTTTGTTTTCTTTATTCCCTTTTTTATCATTTTTGTTTTTTTACTTTTTTTTTTTATTTGTTGAGCATCTATAACTCCCAATAAACTGGCACAACGCCATGCCAGAAACATTCAACAATGTAAACTTCACTGCAGACAACAGCTGGAAGGAATCACCTGGGAAATCCCAGAAAAGTGTCAAGTAAGTCCACAACACAATCATTAAAACTAATTCTGCTCACCCGAAAAACAAGACAAACACAATCAAGAAGATATAGGCAACCTGTATAATTTAATAGCAGGTCGTTCAAAAGAACCTGTGGAACTGAAGTTTTAACTGAAGCGCGCCGAACAACCCCGTCGCTACCCGGAAACACAGCTGAAACTCGGCCAAGAGGCCACATCAGGGGGGGGGAGAATTCTGTTCCTCCATAACCACCAGGTCCCCAACCATTAAGTTTCTTGACTTAGACGACCACTTCGATCTGGCATGAAGTGCCGTCAAGTATTCCAAACGCCACCTTTTCCAAAATGCTTGGAGCAAAGCGGCAATGTGTTAGTAATGACGGACGGTCCCTTCATTTAACGAGACTTCAGCTTCCGGGGGCGCGGTAATGGGGCGGCTAACCAAAAAATGACCAGGCGTTAGAGCCTGGTAATCACTTGGATCTGAAAATAGGGCAGATAAAGGACGGGAATTTAAGATTACCTCAATGCGAATGCATAAAGACGAAAATTCTGCTACGGTCAACGACCTGGTCCCAATCATGCGTTTCATGTAAAACTTGGCCGACTGGACAGCCCGTTCCCACAAGCCACCCTGATGAGGGGCAGACGGAGGGATAAATTTAAACTCAATGTCGTTGTCAACAGCAAAAGCTGTTATCTGAGCAGACAGGTTAGGATTGGAAAGAACATTTTTGAGCTCCCGTTTAAGTTCGGAGCGCGACCCCACAAAATTCCTACCACAATCCGAATACAGTGTTTTCGGAGCACCACGACGACTAATAAACCGCCTCAACACATCAATAAACTGGGGCGTTGAAAGATCCATAGCTACTTCAAAGTGAACTGCTTTAGTGGCTAAGCAGATGAAAATGCGTAGATACGCTTTGACTATAGGTGCCTTCCGAACAGCGTAAGCCCGTACCAAAAAGGGGCCAGCATAATCCATGCTGGAAGAATAAAATGGAGGTGCCGGATTAACCCTAGGGATTGGCAGATCCCCCATTAACGGGTTGGTGGGACGAGGACGCGTTCTGAAACAAGGAAGACATTTCCAAATTATGGTTCTTATGACCTGACGTGCGGACAAAATCCAATAATTTTGGGCAAGCTGAAATTGAACTTGCAAGGGCCCGGCATGACCTAACCACACATGGGTGTGATGAATTAGCAACCCTACTAGGTGGTGATGCTTGGGCAGTAAAACCGGAAAACGATTTCTAGTAACCGCAGAGTTGGTCAAGCGACCGCGTACTCGAATGAGGCCAAAATCATCTATAAACGGGACCAGGCGCTGAATGCGGACCGGGAGCCGCTTACCTAAACGAAGAGCCGCGAGCTCCTGTCCAAACACGCTGCGCTGAATGTAGCGTAAAATATACTTAACAGCCAACCTCTTCCAACCCACGGCTGTGGAAGCTTCAATCCGCGAAGGCATAGCCCACCTTAAGATGACTGAGGTAACCCCCACCACTAAGGGCCACTAGGACAAGTGCTCAAACAATTCCACCCGGGGCTCCTGAGTGAGAAACGAAGAGACCTTGGTCTCCAAGGCAACATCTTGCACGTCGTGATTCGGGCGATAATTAATAGGGGGTCAGTGCAGAGCATCAAGCTTTAGCCAATCTGGCCCTGACCACCACAATGTCGACGACTTGAGGCTGGAGAGTGAAGTACCTCTAGAGGCTAAAGGAGCGGGGTTAGAAACACCATGAACATGACGCCAAGATTTAGTATCGGTCCACTCGGTAATGGCAGCCACCCGATTAGCAATAAACGTCTTCAATTTAAAAGTAGGCATATTCAGCCAATCCAAAACAATCGTCGAGTCCGTCCATAAGAAAACTTGATTCAATTGAATACATGACGAGAATAAGCCAACATAATGACGAACAAGTTTGGCTAAAAGATAAGCTCCCAACAACTCCAAACGTGGGATTGATAAAGTTTTAAGAGGTGCCACTTTAGTTTTAGACGACACCAACGAAACCACCGGAGGACCAGAGTCAGTATAAATGGACAGATAGAGGACGGCCGCGTAACACAACTGGGAAGCATCACAGAAACCATGTAATATAACCCTTTCAATATGCCCACCTTTAGGGAGGAATAGCCGAGAAATAGTTATTACCGAAAGATGATTCAAAGAGGACAGGAATTGACTCCAATAATCATTTAAGTCATCACTTAGAGGAGCATCCCATTCCAAGCCCTCAGCCCAGAGTTTTGGGAAAAAGGCCTTGGCCCTGAAAATCACTGGCGAAAGCCAACCACATGGGTCAAATAATTGTGCCATCTGGGATAACACGACACGTTTGGTAAATTGAACCTGAGCAATGCTGCAACAGGCCAAAGGAGGAAATGAGAAGCAATCGGTTGAATGGTCACAACTTAAACCCAGAATATCCTTAGCAACGACGGAATCACTCTGAGCGGCTGTTTCAGGCAGGCAGTCAGGTTGATTAGTACACCATTTTTTCAAATTGAAACCTCCTGAAGACAACAACAGAATTAGTTCCCGTTGTAATTTGCAAAGCTCTGATTTTTAATCAGAGCCAGCAGCAATATCATCAACAAAAATATTACGGCTAAGTACCTCCGCTCCCGCAGGAAAATTAATTGCCTCATCCTGAGCCAGCCGCTGCAATGTTCGCAACACCTGAAAAGGGGCGCAAGCCAACCCGTAAGTAACGGTACGCAAAGCGAAAACACTTAGTGGGGCGGTAACCTCCTCACACCATAAAATACACAGGTACGCCGAGTCATCAGGATGCATAGCAATTTGGCGATACATCTGTTCGATGTCGCACGTGAAAACATGGCTAAACCGCCGAAACAAAGTCAAAACGTCGGACAGTAAGGTCTGCAACTTAGGGCCGACACATAACACGTCATTTAAGGAAATCCCAGAGGACGTCTTCATGCTGGCGTCAAACACCACCCTTATTTTTGAAGTATCACCTCTAACTTTAAAGATACCATGATGAGGGATGAAACATTTCGGAAAATTGGGGTCAGACCCAACGACATATGCCCCTGAGCAACATAATCCGTTATAAATTCCACATACTGGCTCTTAAACTGACTGGTAGACGCAAATTTCTTTCTAACGCAAAAAACCGAGACATGGCTCCCTTAAGGGAATTTCCCAAAGTGTGAGAAGAGTTTTTGAAGGACGGCAAGCGCACCTGGTAACGACCCGACGGCAACCGACTTGTCGACTCCATGTAAAACCTTTCAGCATAGTGATCCTCTTCAGATAATTGGTGGGGCACAGCTGGAGGCTCTTCGACCTCCCAAAACCGATGTACTTGCTCAAGTAGTTTGGTTGTATCCGTTGATAACGTTGTGACGGAAGGATAAAAGTGGTGGAAATGACAGTGAAGCTGATGTGCAGATACTAGATCCAAAGGAAGGCCAGTGAGACCGCTAGCACAAGTCAATGCACAATTAAGTGAAATTGGGGCTCTACCCATAATCACAAACCCAAAACGTGTCCTAACTGCAACAGGCAAACCTGCACCCAAGGGAATATTCTCTCCCAAAAGTATAGCCGCTACAATATCGGCTCCAAACAACGCATCAATTGGGGCTGCTACATCGAAGGTAGGGTCAGCTAACAAAAGGTCTTTTGTAGCCTGCTTAACTTCAGGCAACACCTGGAACCTAGGTGAGTCCGACGAAATCTTAGACAGAATTATGAAAGCATGGTTAGACTCCACAACCTTAGACAGATGGCACACCTTTTTTGCTTTGATGGCAATATCACCTACCCCATTGACACTTATTGAAGCGTCAAAACAAGCGCACTTTAAGCGAGATGCACATGCTTCAGTTATGAAAGAAGCATGGGACGCGCTATCCAGGATGGCCCTAACTACAATATAACCACTATTGGGAGACGACAAGACTGCTAGACATGTGGCTAACAGAACCCCTGAAGGATGGGGCAGAGACACGGTCAGAGTAGTGCTAGACAGATCAACTTGGTCAACAAGCGATGACCCCGAAGACTTGAGTTCAGCTGTTTCAGAAATCTGTGAACGAGACGGAGACGGACGGGCATTTTTGAAATGAAGTAAAGTGTGGTGGTACTTAGAGCCACACGTTTTGCACCTATTTTTGCACCAGCCCGAATGTTTATGTTGGAGGCACGAAAGACAACATTTTTTATTTTTAAGACTTTCAAATCGAGCCTTAGGGTCCTTACTCAGCCACGCCGGACACTTGAGAAGCACATGGGCCCGGGAATCGCAATGAAGGCAACGTGAACTAGATGCATCCCGTTGCGTAACCTCCGCAGATAACGTAGACACAGCAAGAGGAGTAGCCTTAGAAAATGATACCTTCATTGTTTTCTGTTGGCTAGTGCTAGGAAGAGGAGGTAAAGCCGATTCCAAAGATGCCTGTTCTTTTTGTTCCGCCATGGCGGTTAAAAATGTCATAATTTCTGTTAGGGCAGGTTCTCTTTGTCCGTAACAGACGCCTCAAAGCGTTCACGTAATGATAGATCCAGGCTTAACATTACAAAAGACGCATATATTGCTTGATATATATCAGCAATGTTTAGAGCTGACAATGCTGAAAAGTTAGCATTGAAGCTGTCCACCAATTTTCTAATAGACGCAGCTGATCGCATAGAAGCGGCTGGTAACTGAAGCAGATTGGTACAATAAACCCGGGCGGCCAAACGAGGATTGTGATAACGACTTTTAAGAGTTGACAGTGCAAGCGAATAACTATCGTCAACTATGGGAAGCGCGGGAACCTTCTCATAAGCCTCACCCTTAAGATGAGTCAGTAAATATAACAATTTCTGTTTTGGAGTGAGGGCAGGACTTTCGTCCACTAATGTGGTGAACTTTGACCAAAACTCGGACCAACATTTGGTGTGGCCATCAAAAAAAGGTAAAGAAAGCTTCGGCAACTCATGAACGAGAACACCTGAGTGCCCGCCACTTGCCGATGAAAACCGACCGGAACCAACCGGTATCTCTGGTTTAGTTAGTTTTGACGCTAAAATGCTACCCCGGACATAAATATCCTTAATTTGAGCTACCACCGAAAAAATGTGGTCCTCGTCCAATCCCTGGGGCAATGACTCGGCCGATAGGTAAGGATCTACCTTACCTAGAAGGTCCTGATATTCTTCGGACAACCTGGAGGCCAAAATACCGGCCTCATGCTGATCCACGGCTCTCAATTGCGGCAACCCTTCCAACTTATTTATTAAATGTTGCTACGCATGTATTCCCACCGAAGTGGTCCGGTCAAAGGCTGCCAGCAACAATTTAGCAGGCATACTGAATTAAAAAATATCGCGCAACCGACAACCACCCTGAATGAGAAAATTAGAAATTGAACAATAATCACGAACAGACCTAGCCTGACAGTGATCGAGATAACTAGGCGTCTGACACAACTACTTTTCATAAACAATACCGAGCAAGATAAATACAAAAGTAAATTAGTGCAAGGCAAAATACAACTTACACAATCCAACCGGCGAATAGTACCAAACACAATAAATTATATACTCAAAAAACACGCAAGAAATTGATTTACACAGTGCAAAAGCACGACAAAAAAACACAAGTTGCACAAGATTACAGCACATACGGTGCAAAATAATGGTACACAAAAGTGCACCCAAAAGACATGTATAATACCAAATAGAATAAATACACACAAAAACACAGCAAAGTACAATATACAACAATTCACCAGTTACCGAACCAAACACAATAACTTGGACACATTAAATGCAAAAATTGATTATCAACGCGGCGTGTATGGACAGGATATCGCATATGCAAAATATAAACCGCACCAAAAGGTAATAGTCAATGCCAAAAAATTAAATATAAGGCAGGCTATACCGAAACCCGGATAACCTAAAACCAAACCGTTCCCTTTACGCCTGACAGTCACAAACACGTAACGCGCAATTTCACGTGGAAAGCAGACCTTAACAGGACGGAAACAAACTTCACCAGACTTGACCCAGTAATCAAACGATTACCCACAAAACAAGGTGCAAAATTTTGATACAATATTTGCCCACCTGGCCATGCACACGTGACGAAACTGCTGACCACAACCAACAGCATTAAACGCAAACTCGTAGTTCACATGCGTATTATACCAACGTGCTTCCGTGCGATAGCATGCAAATGACGAACATTCATGTAATTTAAAAAATTAACGGCATGCAAAACAACCACGAGCAGGCACAAAAAACGAAACGGCACGGCACGTTGGTAATTAAAATAAAAATCGCGCAGCCAAAACTGGCTTATACCCCATTTACTCACTCGAACCACCAGCAGCAACATTCACAAAATTACGAAACACGTGCTCCCAGTCGTGACGGCAAGCAATTTAATTGAAAAAGCTAGCAACCTCATGCACCCTCTGGTAGTAATTAGATGTACGATATTATTTTGAAAGATGGAAAGTATGACGGCTTTCTTACTGTATAATTTAATAGCCTCTGGTGAGCTCTATAGCAGTGTAGCATGCAGAATTGCTAACAAGAAAAAATAAGATTAAAATGACTTACCGTAATCTCACGACTGGGTTGATCCTGACACTCAGGCAGGATAGACTGGTTGCAAAGAGGAGAGGTTACATGCAAGGATTTCTACCTGCCGAGGAGTCCCGACTCGTGGATGGTGACACTAAGATGGTTGGCGTACGACAAAGGCTGCAGGTCCCGTGCATGAATGGACCCTACAAACGTCATAGTGCCAACTTCGGAAAAATGAAAATTGTTGACCGGTTCGATCCGAAATATCGAACACCGGCCCCCGTTGACCGCAATGGGTCAACCACCAACTACACCAAAAGACATGGCCAAAATACATTACAAAAAATTTGGCTTTTGGTGAATAGGAACACTCTCTGAAAATTACCCTCCAACATAGGAGGGGGTCACACGCAAACACAAGAAAATACAAACATACAGAAAAACATGCAATTAATTAGAAAACCATGCCGAATAACTCCGCCGCGGGTGCATTGACCAGGCGAACAATCCGAAAGGTTCGGGTAGAGCAGACAAAACCCAACAACATGCAATGAACAATGGCCAAGCCAAACACAATGTAAAACTCAGCAAATCAACTTAGTTAGTATTCCCTAGTTTTTTTACATTTTTTTCCCTTTTTATTATTTTTTTTTGTTTTCTTTATTCCCTTTTTTATCATTTTTATTTTTTTACTTTTTTTTTTTTTGATTTGTTGAGCATCTATAACTCCCAATAAACTGGCACAACGCCATGCCAGAAACATTCAACAATGTAAACTTCACTGCAGACAACAGCTGGAAGGAATCACCTGGGAAATCCCAGAAAAGTGTCAAGTAAGTCCACAACACAATCATTAAAACTAATTCTGCTCACCCGAAAAACAAGACAAACCCAATCAAGAAGATATAGGCAACCTGTATAATTTAATAGCAAGTCGTTCAAAAGAACCTGTGGAACTGAAGTTTTAACTGAAGCGCGACGAACAACCCCGTAGCTACCCGGAAACACAGCTGAAACTCGGCCAAGAGGCCACATCAGAGGGGGGGGGAGAATTCTGTTCCTCCATAACCACCAGGTCCCCAACCATTAAGTTTCTTGACTTAGACGACCACTTCGATCTGGCATGAAGTGCCGTCAAGTATTCCAAACGCCACCTTTTCCAAAATGCTTGGAGCAAAGCGGCAATGTGTTAGTAATGACGGACGGTCCCTTCATTTAACGAGACTTCAGCTTCCGGGGGCGCGGTAATGGGGCGGCTAACCAAAAAATGACCAGGCGTTAGAGCCTGGTAATCACTTGGATCTGAAAATAGGGCAGATAAAGGACGGGAATTTAAGATTGCCTCAATGCGAATGCATAAAGACGAAAATTCTGCTACGGTCAACGACCTGGTCCCAATCATGCGTTTCATGTAAAACTTGGCCGACTGGACAGCCCGTTCCCACAAGCCACCCTGATGAGGGGCAGACGGAGGGATAAATTTAAACTCAATGTCGTTGTCAACAGCAAAAGCTGTTATCTGAGCAGACAGGTTAGGATTGGAAAGAACATTTTTGAGCTCCCGTTTAAGTTCGGAGCGCGACCCCACAAAATTCCTACCACAATCCGAATACAGTGTTTTCGGAGCACCACGACGACTAATAAACCGCCTCAACACATCAATAAACTGGGGCGTTGAAAGATCCATAGCTACTTCAAAGTGAACTGCTTTAGTGGCTAAGCAGATGAAAATGCGTAGATACGCTTTGACTATAGGTGCCTTCCGAACAGCGTAAGCCCGTACCAAAAAGGGGCCAGCATAATCCATGCTGGAAGAATAAAATGGAGGTGCCGGATTAACCCTAGGGATTGGCAGATCCCCCATTAACGGGTTGGTGGGACGAGGACGCGTTCTGAAACAAGGAAGACATTTCCAAATTATGGTTCTTATGACCTGACGTGCGGACAAAATCCAATAATTTTGGGCAAGCTGAAATTGAACTTGCAAGGGCCCGGCATGACCTAACCACACATGGGTGTGATGAATTAGCAACCCTACTAGGTGGTGATGCTTGGGCAGTAAAACCGGAAAACGATTTCTAGTAACCGCAGAGTTGGTCAAGCGACCGCGTACTCGAATGAGGCCAAAATCATCTATAAACGGGACCAGGCGCTGAATGCGGACCGGGAGCCGCTTACCTAAACGAAGAGCCGCGAGCTCCTGTCCAAACACGCTGCGCTGAATGTAGCGTAAAATATACTTAACAGCCAACCTCTTCCAACCCACGGCTGTGGAAGCTTCAATCCGCGAAGGCATAGCCCACCTTAAGATGACTGAGGTAACCCCCACCACTAAGGGCCACGAGGACAAGTGCTCAAACAATTCCACCCGGGGCTCCTGAGTGAGAAACGAAGAGACCTTGGTCTCCAAGGCAACATCTTGCACGTCGTGATTCGGGCGATAATTAATAGGGGGCCAGTGCAGAGCATCAAGCTTTAGCCAATCTGGCCCTGACCACCACAATGTCGACGACTTGAGGCTGGAGAGTGAAGTACCTCTAGAGGCTAAAGCAGCGGGGTTAGAAACACCATGAACATGACGCCAAGATTTAGTATCGGTCCACACGGTAATGGCAGCCACCCGATTAGCAATAAACGTCTTCAATTTAAAAGTAGGCATATTCAGCCAATCCAAAACAATCGTCGAGTCCGTCCATAAGAAAACTTGATTCAATTGAATACATGACGAGAATAAGCCAACATAATGACGAACAAGTTTGGCTAAAAGATAAGCTCCCAACAACTCCAAACGTGGGATTGATAAAGTTTTAAGAGGTGCCACTTTAGTTTTAGACGACACCAACGAAACCACCGGAGGACCAGAGTCAGTATAAATGGACAGATAGAGGACGGCCGCGTAACACAACTGGGAAGCATCACAGAAACCATGTAATATAACCCTTTCAATATGCCCACCTTTAGGGAGGAATAGCCGAGAAATAGTTATTACCGAAAGATGATTCAAAGAGGACAGGAATTGACTCCAATAATCATTTAAGTCATCACTTAGAGGAGCATCCCATTCCAAGCCCTCAGCCCAGAGTTTTGGGAAAAAGGCCTTGGCCCTGAAAATCACTGGCGAAAGCCAACCACATGGGTCAAATAATTATGCCATCTGGGATAACACGACACGTTTGGTAAATTGAACCTGAGCAATGCTGCAACAGGCCAAAGGAGGAAATGAGAAGCAATCGGTTGAATGGTCTCAACTTAAACCCAGAATATCCTTAGCAACGACGGAATCACTCTGAGCGGCTGTTTCAGGCAGGCAGTCAGGTTGATTAGTACACCATTTTTTCAAATTGAAACCTCCTGAAGACAACAACAGAATTAGTTCACGTTGTAATTTGCAAAGCTCTGATTTTTAATCAGCGCCAGCAGCAATATCATCAACAAAAATATTACGGCTAAGTACCTCCGCTCCCGCAGGAAAATTAATTGCCTCATCCTGAGCCAGCCGCTGCAATGTTCGCAACACCTGAAAAGGGGCGCAAGCCAACCCCTAAGTAACGGTACGCAAAGCGAAAACACTTAGTGGGGCGGTAACCTCCTCACACCATAAAATACACAGGTACGCCGAGTCATCAGGATGCATAGCAATTTGGCGATACATCTGTTCGATGTCGCACGTGAAAACATGGCTAAACCGCCGAAACAAAGTCAAAACGTCGGACAGTAAGGTCTGCAACTTAGGGCCGACACATAACACGTCATTTAAGGAAATCCCAGAGGACGTCTTCATGCTGGCGTCAAACACCACCCTTATTTTTGAAGTATCACCTCTAACTTTAAAGATACCATGATGAGGGATGAAACATTTCGGAAAATTGGGGTCAGACCCAACGACATATGCCCCTGAGCAACATAATCCGTTATAAATTCCACATACTGGCTCTTAAACTGACTGGTAGACGCAAATTTCTTTCTAACGCAAAAAACCGAGACATGGCTCCCTTAAGGGAATTTCCCAAAGTGTGAGAAGAGTTTTTGAAGAACGGCAAGCGCACCTGGTAACGACCCGACGGCAACCGACTTGTCGACTCCATGTAAAACCTTTCAGCATAGTGATCCTCTTCAGATAATTGGTGGGGCACAGCTGGAGGCTCTTCGACCTCCCAAAACCGATGTACTTGCTCAAGTAGTTTGGTTGTATCCGTTGATAACGTTGTGACGGAAGGATAAAAGTGGTGGAAATGACAGTGAAGCTGATGTGCAGATACTAGATCCAAAGGAAGGCCAGTGAGACCGCTAGCACAAGTCAATGCACAATTAAGTGAAATTGGGGCTCTACCCATAATCACAAACCCAAAACGTGTCCTAACTGCAACAGGCAAACCTGCACGCAAGGGAATATTCTCTCCCAAAAGTATAGCCGCTACAATATCGGCTCCAAACAACGCATCAATTGGGGCTGCTACATCGAAGGTAGGGTCAGCTAACAAAAGGTCTTTTGTAGCCTGCTTAACTTCAGGCAACACCTGGAACCTAGGTGAGTCCGACGAAATCTTAGACAGAATTATGAAAGCATGGTTAGACTCCACAACCTTAGACAGATGGCACACCTTTTTTGCTTTGATGGCAATATCACCTACCCCATTGACACTTATTGAAGCGTCAAAACAAGCGCACTTTAAGCGAGATGCACATGCTTCAGTTATGAAAGAAGCATGGGACGCGCTATCCAGGATGGCCCTAACTACAATATAACCACTATTGGGAGACGACAAGACTGCTAGACATGTGGCTAACAGAACCCCTGAAGGATGGGGCAGAGACACGGTCAGAGTAGTGCTAGACAGATCAACTTGGTCAACAAGCGATGACCCCGAAGACTTGAGTTCAGCTGTTTCAGAAATCTGTGAACGAGACGGAGACGGACGGGCATTTTTGAAATGAAGTAAAGTGTGGTGGTACTTAGAGCCACACGTTTTGCACCTATTTTTGCACCAGCCCGAATGTTTATGTTGGAGGCACGAAAGACAACATTTTTTATTTTTAAGACTTTCAAATCGAGCCTTAGGGTCCTTACTCAGCCACGCCGGACACTTGAGAAGCACATGGGTCCGGGAATCGCAATGAAGGCAACGTGAACTAGATGCATCCCGTTGCGTAACCTCCGCAGATAACGTAGACACAGCAAGAGGAGTAGCCTTAGAAAATGATACATTCGGGGTTTTCTGGTGGCTAGTGCTAGGAAGAGGAGGTAAAGCCGATTCCAATGATGCCTGTTCTTTTTGTTCCGCCATGGCGGTTAAAAATGTCATAATTTCTGTTAGGGCAGGTTCTCTTTGTCCGTAACAGACGCCTCAAAGCGTTCACGTAATGATAGATCCAGGCTTAACATTACAAAAGACGCATATATTGCTTGATATATATCAGCAATGTTTAGAGCTGACAATGCTGAAAAGTTAGCATTGAAGCTGTCCACCAATTTTCTAATAGACGCAGCTGATCGCATAGAAGCGGCTGGTAACTGAAGCAAATTGGTACAATAAACCCGGGCGGCCAAACGAGGATTGTGATAACGACTTTTAAGAGTTGACAGTGTAAGCGAATAACTATCGTCAACTATGGGAAGCGCGGCAACCTTCTCATAAGCCTCACCCTTAAGATGAGTCAGTAAATATAACAATTTCTGCTTTGGAGTGAGGGCAGGACTTTCGTCCACTAATGTGGTGAACTTTGACCAAAACTCGGACCAACATTTGGTGTGACCATCAAAAAAAGGTAAAGAAAGCTTCGGCAACTCATGAACGAGAACACCTGAGTGCCCGCCACTTGCCGATGAAAACCGACCGGAACCAACCGGTATCTCTGGTTTAGTTAGTTTTGACGCTAAAATGCTACCCCGGACATAAATATCCTTAATTTGAGCTACCACCGAAAAAATGTGGTCCTCGTCCAATCCCTGGGGCAATGACTCGGCCGATAGGTAAGGATCTACCTTACCTAGAAGGTCCTGATATTCTTCGGACAACCTGGAGGCCAAAATACCGGCCTCATGCTGATCCACGGCTCTCAATTGCGGCAACCCTTCCAACTTATTTATTAAATGTTGCTACGCATGTATTCCCACCGAAGTGGTCCGGTCAAAGGCTGCCAGCAACAATTTAGCAGGCATACTGAATTAAAAAATATCGCGCAACCGACAACCACCCTGAATGAGAAAATTAGAAATTGAACAATAATCACGAACAGACCTAGCCTGACAGTGATCGAGATAACTAGGCGTCTGACACAACTACTTTTCATAAACAATACCGAGCAAGATAAATACAAAAGTAAATTAGTGCAAGGCAAAATACAACTTACACAATCCAACCGGCGAATAGTACCAAACACAATAAATTATATACTCAAAAAACACGCAAGAAATTGATTTACACAGTGCAAAAGCACGACAAAAAAACACAAGTTGCACAAGATTACAGCACATACGGTGCAAAATAATGGTACACAAAAGTGCACCCAAAAGACATGTATAATACCAAATAGAATAAATACACACAAAAACACAGCAAAGTACAATATACAACAATTCACCAGTTACCGAACCAAACACAATAACTTGGACACATTAAATGCAAAAATTGATTATCAACGCGGCGTGTATGGACAGGATATCGCATATGCAAAATATAAACCGCACCAAAAGGTAATAGTCAATGCCAAAAAATTAAATATAAGGCAGGCTATACCGAAACCCGGATAACCTAAAACCAAACCGTTCCCTTTACGCCTGACAGTCACAAACACGTAACGCGCAATTTCACGTGGAAAGCAGACCTTAACAGGACGGAAACAAACTTCACCAGACTTGACCCAGTAATCAAACGATTACCCACAAAACAAGGTGCAAAATTTTGATACAATATTTGCCCACCTGGCCATGCACACGTGACGAAACTGCTGACCACAACCAACAGCATTAAACGCAAACTCGTAGTTCACATGTGTATTATACCAACGTGCTTCCGTGCGATAGCATGCAAATGACGAACATTCATGTAATTTAAAAAATTAACGGCATGCAAAACAACCACGAGCAGGCACAAAAAACGAAACGGCACGGCACGTTGGTAATTAAAATAAAAATCGCGCAGCCAAAACTGGCTTATACCCCGGATATTATTTTGAAAGATGGAAAGTATGACGGCTTTCTTACTGTATAATTTAATAGCCTCTGGTGAGCTTTATAGCAGTGTAGCATGCAGAATTGCTAACAAGAAAAAATAAGATTAAAATGACTTACCGTAATCTCACGACTGGGTTGATCCTGACACTCAGGCAGGATAGACTGGTTGGGAAGAGGAGAGGTTAGATGCAAGGATTTCTACCTGCCGAGGAGTCCCGACTCGTGGATGGTGACACTAAGATGGTTGGCGTACGACAAAGGCTGCAGGTCCCGTGCATGAATGGACCCTACAAACGTCATAGTGCCAACTTCGGAAAAATGAAAATTGTTGACCGGTTCGATCCGAAATATCGAACAACCTTACCTAGAAGATCCTGATATTCTTCGGACAACCTGGAGGCCAAGATACCGGCTTCATGTTGATCCACGACTCTCAATTGCGGCAACCCTTCCAACCTATTTATTAAGTGTTGCAACGCAAGTATTCCCACCGAAGTGGTCCTGTCAAACGCTGCCAGCGACAATTTAGCAGGCATTATGATTTAAAGAATTTCGCGCAACCGACAACCACCCTGGACGATAGCCACGACCCAAGACCCATACCCGCCCATGCACGAGGCTGAACAATATAGTCACGACCCAGACCTAGCCTAACAGTAATCTAGATAAATCGGCCTCTGAAATAAACTAGTTTTCATGAACAATACCGAACATAGTAAATACAAAAGTAAATGAGTGCAAGGCAAAATACAATTTACACAAACCAAAAGGCTAATAGTACAAAACACAATAAATCACATACTTAAAAAATGCAAAAGATTAATTTGCACAGTGCAAAAGCACGAAAAAACAACAGGTTGCACAATATTAAAGCACATACGGGGCAAAATAATGGTACACAAAATTGTACACAAAGAACATGTGTAATACCAAACAGAATCCATGCACAAAAATACACTAATACACAACAAGGTACAATATACAAAAATTCCACAGTTAATGATACAAACACAATAACTTAGACACATTAAATGCAAACATTTATCATGGTGTATGGACAGGATATCGCGCATATGCCCAATATAAACCGCACCAAAAAGGTAATAGTCAATTCCAAAAAAAAAAATTAAATATAAATGCAGGCTCTACCAAAAAAACCGGGTAACCTAAAAACCAACCGTCCCCCACACGCCTTACACATTCGCAAGCACGTAACACGTCGACTTCACGTGTAAAGCAGACCATAACAGGACGGGTACAAACTTCTCATGAATTGACCGAGTAATCAAACGATTACCAAAAAAAATCAAGGTGCAAAAATTTGACACAATATTCGCTCACCTGGCCCACGCACACGGGACGAAACTGCCCAACATAACCAACCAACAGCTTAGACGCAAAATAATGGTCCACATGCCTATCGTACCAACGTGTATCCGTGCCACAACATGCAAATAACGAACATTGTTATAATTTTGAAACTAACAGCATGCAAAAATCCACGAGCAGGCACAAAAAACGAAACAGCACGGCACGTTGGTGATTAGAATAGAAATCGCAAAGCCAAAACTGGCTTGTAATCCATTTACCCAACACGGCCAGCATCAGCACGAAAAATTATAAAGCACGTGTTCCCATTCGAAACAGCAAGCAATTAAATTGACAAACTAGCAAATTCATAAGTAGTTAATATTATTTGGTAGTATAATATGTGCGATATTATTTTAAAAGATTGACAATCTGAAGGTAAGAAGTTTATTCTTACGGTATAATTTATCCTCTGGTAAGCTCTTTAAGCAGTGCAACATACAGAATTGCTAGCAATCAAATAATTACAAAAAACATGACTTACCGAAATCTCATGAATGGTTGTTCTTGGCACACAGGCAGAAAAGACTGGTTGGAATAAAGGATAGGTTACATGAGATGGATTCTACCTGACAAAAATCTGGCCCGTGGATGTGTACACTACAGTGGTTGAAGCATGACAAAGGGTTCAGGCCCGATGCATGAATCGACTTAAGAAAAGCCATAGTGCCAACCTCTGAAAATTAATAATTGACCGGTTCGATATTCGAAATATCGAACAGGGGGAATTAAGAAAAATGATGTAGTAAGAGTAGTAGCTGAGCAATCAGTGAGGGGTAACGACCACTGTAAACAGCGGGACATTCAATTTCACTTACTCTAAAGAGAGGGTTGGTGGTTGATGACCCAGTTCCTGTTCAGTAACGGTTACTATAACTATGATTCAATGATTAGTGATGTATTTCACGTATGAGAACAAACGATTTTAAGTGCTAGGCTAAATGGTTAGGATTTAAATCCACAAGAACATTTTATGATTGTAAGTATATAATTTTGGGTATTTGTGTTATTTGTATGTAGTGTGCCTAGGGTAAGGTCATGCACCGGGTATTAAGACATCAGCTGATGACGGGTATGAACTGTATAACGGTCAATGTAATCAATTCATATGTTCTTTTAATAATCAATGTAATGTTATTTTATAAATTTTCTTTTTATTAATTGTCAGAATATATGTTTAATAAAACATTATTACATTTTATTACATTATTCACACACACCACGGGTATATGCGGGGAGGGTACAAACCAGTCGACGACTGAAGGACTACGAATTACATTATTATTTAATTATGAAAAAAAAAACAATTTTTTTTTTAGGTTTTGAGGTGGTTTGTTGTGTTTTCATGTTCAAGAGATATTGCTGATTGTGGGTATTAAGAATGTATTAACTGATTCGTAGTGTTCATATTATATATTTTGTAAACATGTAGTGATAAGGGAATTTATGATAAAAATAAGTTGTTTATTTTGTTTTGTTTATTAGGATTGTTAGCATCTAGTTAAGAAGAATGATAAAGTAAATTCATTTAAAAGATTTTGGGAATTTTGAAAATTGGGATGAAATTAATAAATGGAAAGAGATGATGTAAATTAACTTTGATGTGGATTTTGATAATGGACTTAGATTAATTTCTCTATTTGAACAAAATTTAAATAATTTAATTTGATTTGAAACAGTAACGTCAAGCCAATAAAAGTTGAGAAATGAGAATGAATTTTGTGTAGAAGCCAATATAAACTGTTTGTGAAATTTACGTTAATAATTAATATGTGGAGGTAGTGTGTGATTTAGTAATGAATATATGTACGCACCCAGTACTTGCTAAAGGCAATCCAGTTTGTATGTAAGGGGAGACATGTCGGTTGAGGATCTGGTATGGTATAAGGCTAATTGTTGATTTTATTTAGAATGTTACGAAGTTAGGTGGTACTGTGGTGAGTACCTGTCCGACTTTACAGTGTTGGGATCTCGGATAGAGAAGTCCAGTAATCTCATGCAGGTGCAGCCATAGTCGCCGAGCTAGGGGGGTAGTTTACCCATGATGTGTTAAGAAATTAAAGGGGGGGTTGTTGGTACCATATCCTCACTGATCCTCTTAGAGTTTAGCAATGAGAGTTTTTCTGTTTCGACAGAAAACTTCTCATTGGGGGGGGGGTAATGTAACGGGGCAAATAAAGCTGAGGGTTTATTTTTCTATTTTTTATAATAATTGTACTAATCTGGGACCAACTTGGCTGGGCAACATTTATTATCACAAAAGTTTGATTTGTTTAACACCCTGTGGTTAGCTCGGTGTCAGGCCGAGTGAGGTACGAGAACAATTAAGCGTCTAGGAATGTGTAAGAGCGCGCGTGTGTGCTGTTGTTTTGGCGACATGTGCTCAGAGGACAAAAGGACATGAGAAAGTATGTAGTCTCCAACCCGAACTGCATAACGGAAGGAAGACGACTTCTAACTAATTATCGTGTCACGTGATTCTTTTTAGCGAATTACAGGGCAAGCTGGTCAGGATGAAGTCGTCTTGGCCATCTTGAAAAAAACATAGTGTTGGCGTCTGTCGTCTACAGCTGCGGCTCGCGGGCGGTTCAGCACAAAGGCTCACGAGCCGAAAACCTATTAAATTGTCAATAATATTGTCTAGAGTGGAATATAAAGTGATATAAACAAAATGTGAAAGCAATTATAATTCAATGACGTAGAAATTTTAACCCGCAGAACTTTTTTGGACATAAAACAGTGAGATCTTAAAAAGTGAGCACGTGACCAAAATTTAAAAATGAGAACATCTTTCAGACTAAAAAACAGTGAACAACCAAAACAGAAGAACTACAACCTCGGGCATCTAGGTCGACAAAAAAGGAAGTAACTATATGTCGATTCATTTTAAATAATTATAAAATTTTTTAAATTAAAAGGTCTAAATTATGGGGTAATAAAATGAATGAATGCGTATGCGTATGTATGAGCAATTACTGGGTTGTCTTTATATAATTTAATTAATTTTTACGTTAAGGTTTGAACTAGATATTTACCATGTTAAAATAGCCTAAATGCATGTTTTGTATTTTTCGAAGAAAAAGTAATTAAGATCAACAGTAATAGTTTTGAGACGAAAATGAATACTAAGTAAATTTAAAAGAAAAGGCAAACTAAATGTTGAAATCGATTAATAAACAGAGCTTATTAACATAGACAATGAGCGTAGTTATTACTATACATAACCCTGAATCAAGTTTATAGACCACAAGTTTGTGTGCAGAACTCTGGGCTACTCAAGGTAAGTTGTTTTATAATAAAATATAATGTGGTAGATAATAAGAAAGAGTACAACTATCTGCATTCTCTTGTTCAAAATATTGTATATGATTTTCTGTGCTGATAATTTTGCTTCCGAATATTTGTAGGTACATACCTGTTCAATATTTACATCTGCAATTGTAGCTCCAATTTGTCATTGTTTATTACTCTGCAATTACTAGTTTTCGTGTGTTCAAGAATAAATTTTTTGCCATAGCCATGTGTCTGGGCATTTATTTGAATAGCCATCTAGGTATACAAATATTTCTGCAAGTTATTTTCTTGAGTGGCAAAGAAAACAATATTATCTGCAACTGCACATAATGAGACATACTTGTTTTGGTTTCCATAACACTTTTCTCTGACACCTTTAATAGATTCATACATTACACATAGGCTTAAAATACTACTTCCTGTCATTCCTTGTTTGGTTGTGAATCTACTTTATAGTCTATTACATGTCCTATTAGATATGTCTTCGTAGTCTATAGTCTTATTTGCTTATCCAATTATATGTACTGTTAACTGCTTTTATTTATTGTTATTCTATCTACTTTATTGTTCTTAGGCCATATCACATTTTACTCCTGTTTGGTATACTAAATGATTTTTTTACGCCTGTAAAACACAGAACAGTGGCATATGCCATTGTTCAAGACCTGGGCTAATTCACCCTCTGAAAGGTGATCCCCTTGTTCACTATCCATGCGTTTTGAAATCTATTTGCTATACTAAATGGACAATCTTGTTTCCCTGAAATTTTGAATCTGTAGATGAGGGGTTCCCAACCGGTGGTGTGCATACCACCAAGTGATCCAAGGTGGTATACAAGGAAAGCTAGACAGGATGTGTATTAATTTTAAAATTAAATAAATGAAAATTTATATTCACAACAGCAATCAATTTTCATCAGACATGATTTAAAATGTATCCTTACAATTCAGACACTTTCCAGTAATATTTCATTAGTATTTGCTCTCATCTTCTTTTGTTTTCTTTGTTCCCTTGTTTACACACCTTCCCATCACATTCCTGGAAGAGATTGTACCTGGGCACAACAAACAATCAAAAATAGCTCAATGACTTATATCCCTCTCTCACCTTGATGTACTCTCCTATACTTGTTCTACCATCACTGAACAAGACTATTGATGATGCTAATGATGATGACTGTCATACTGATATTCCTTTACTGTCTGAACGCTTTTTAATTTACACTTTGAATTCATATCATACAGCATTCTGCCCTGTAGTAATAATATTTAAAAAAGTTAGTCCAAATGATTGTAAATTAGGTATCTTAAAAATTTTTGTGTTTGATTCATAATATGTTTTATTTTGTTTTTATATAGTATCCAAGTCACTTTTTCACAATAATTTAATTACCTTGTATCCGTCAGTGACTTCGTTCTAGTGTTTTTTATATAGACGCGTTTCGTGACATGTGTCACATCATCAGTAATCCTCGTCAAATGTTAAAATTCACATAAAACACATAAATAATAATATTAAATTCTATGCACGATATGTAGACGACACCTTTATAGTTTTTAATGGCACGCTACGACAGATAGAGAAATTGAAACATTATTTGAACAGCCTTAGCAAGAACATACAATTTACCCTCGAAACAGAGGTTGACAATAAACTCAATTTTTTGGACCTGACTGTTACAAAGTATCTTAATAAATTTCAATATGAAATATATAGGAAACCCACCACCACATATATTACAATACACGCCGATTCTCATCACCCATATAGCCAGAAAATGGCGGCTTACAACAGTTTTGTTCATAGGTTGGTAACGATTCCACTTACCCAAAAGGATTTTCAGGATGAATTGGATATATTAAGGCACATAGCAATAGCGAATGGGTACAAGAGTTCGATGATAGATAGACTTCTTAAGCGACACCTAGGCCTATATAAAACTAGATCCCACCATAATACCATCGATGATAATAAAGTTAACAAAAATAAAAATAATAATAAAAAGTATATAACGACAGTGTACGGTAGCCTTTTACCTAACATTATATCCAATGTGTTTTCTAAATTTAATATAAAAGTCGCGTTTAAAACAAATAATAATATTTCTAATTTGTTACGCATAAAACAACCATTCCCGTTAGAAGAGAAAACAGGTTGTCACAGGATGTTGTGTTTACAGGATGTCATGTGATGATTGTGATTGTTTCTATCTGGGTCAAACTGGCAGGTCTTTCTTGAAAAGATACAAAGAACATCTACCAAGGAATGATTTAGACAAGGCAAAATCTAATTATGCGTGCCATCTAATGATGCATAACCATAATTACACAGATTTCCATACTAATTTCAAAGCAATTCATGTATGCGGTAAGGGTAGGTTAATGGACGCTCTCGAGGAGTTTGAGATTTATAAATCATTTAAAGACAAGAATATCAACAATAACAGTATATTAAACGAACAATTAAGGTTTCAATCTCACTCACTATATGATACAGCCCTAAATATAATCGCACATAACGGTAATGACTGGTGATAAGGATTGACTTAGTTTAATTAGTGGCTCGGCAACTACACGCTCGGTCGGACCGGTCCAACGGAGCCGAACTTACATCGTGTTATGTGTGTGTCGTTATTGTGATTTAGTAAATATGTGCAAATATGTTTTATGTGAATTTTAACATTTGACGAGGATTACTGATGATGTGACACATGTCACGAAACGCGTCTATATAAAAAACGCTAGAACGAAGTCACTGACGGATACAAGGTAATTAAATTATCATAATATGTGTGCAAATGAAGGGATTTCTAGTGACCAGTGACTGTTTATCCAGTTCTAGCACACCAACTAAACAATTTAAACCACAACCAGATCATAAGCACAATGAGAAATATTTAAAACTTGGATTTGTGGTAAAGCCTGGAACTGAAACTAATGCAAATTCTATTCTTCAATGCATCATTTGCCAAGAAGAGCTTTCCAATCAAAGCATGACGCCCTCATTATAAAAACGTTATCAACAAATCAAGCATCCAGTATCAGTAAATAAATCAACTGAATATTATCACATGGAATTCTTTCTGAATAAGAAAATATATACTTTTGTGGTCTGAAAATGGTTAAAAAAATAAAATATAAGCCAGTGTTGCGCTTTTGAAGCATATTTTGTGAAAAGGCTCACCAACAGAATCGTATTATGACACATATTGTATGTGCTATGGTCAGCTGTTCATCTAATTTGAACATTTCTTAAAAATTATGGGAGTGATGTGGATATTACAAAACTGGAATGTGTAGGCCACGTCCAGAAGCGACTCGGTACACGTCTTCGAAAACTAAGAAATGAACAGAAAGGAGTAAAATTAAGTGATGGGAAAGCCATTGGGGGTAAAGGAAGGTTAACAACAGATACTGAAATTGATCAGTTACAAAGATATTATGGCTTGGACATAACGAGAAATTTAGCTTGTGTAAAGGATATGAAGCAAGCTACACGGGCTTCTTACTTGCAAAAACTTTCAACGGATGATAATCCGCAGCATTTCCTATATACCAAAAGTGAAGAAACCTGGTGTAAATACAATAAAGCACACTCTACAAACACACATGTGAACTCTTTACCAGAAGCAATCATGAAAGCCATAAAGCCTATATATAGGGAGTTGTCAAAAGAGGAATTACTGAAGCGGTGTTTGCATGGAAAGACACAAAATCCGAACAAAAGTTTTAATAGTTGCATATGGCAAAGGGTACGAAAAACTGTGTTTGTAGGGCTTCTAACACTAAAACTGTGTTACAGATGCAGTTATATGCTTCCATGAAGGCTCCATAGCCAAAGCAAATGTCCTAGAAAGGATGAAAATTAAACCCGGTAAATTTATGATTGAGGGTTTAAAATATATAGACTGTGTCAGGGTTCTTAAAGCTAAAAAGAGGCACAAGAACAAACTAAGAAGCAAAGGGTCAGAAGGAGATTAAGTAAGAGAAAACGAGAAGACACTGAAGATAAAGATTACTGCTGCCCTGCAGGATTTTAGTACAGAAAAAGTAAGTTTTACTTTCAATTGCGTTTTTCCGAAAATGTGTTTTTTTTTTTGTAATTAGGTACACTTTTCTCAAGACTGAGTGGACATATTGACTTGAAATTTTTTGTGAATATATAATGCCATTATGTTTATAAAGTGTACTAGAACGATCACTATTAATCTTAAACTGCCAATAAAAATGGAAAATAAAATGTTTTTTCATTCATCCGGAAAACTAAAAATTAAAAAAAAAGTTTTAAAAGAAATGTTTGTTTTACAAAGATAGTTCTAGTACATCTTATTCATTACTGTTTTAGTGTGATTTTGTAAAAATTTCAATGACCTAGCTCTAATAATTTTGAAAATAATGGTACCTAAGTGTAGCTAAAACTGCCATTTAAATTACATAGGAATGAAAAAGTGCTACTCTCCCCTTAAGAAGTCAGCAGCTGGGAGAAAAAGACAGAAGACTGAAGTGTTACAACTGTAGGAAACGTAGTCATCTACAGGTAGACTGTTGGGAGAAGAAAATACTGAGAAAAGAGAATGATCACACCAATTGGAGAAGTAAAGCCCCAGAACAGCACACAGTTTCCATGCTATATAAGATCAGTGGAAAACTGATTGTTAATGGATTTGTGGAAGATAAAGCAACATCATTTATAGTTGACACGGGCTATTGTGCGCCCTGACTTAGTCAGCACTGCCAGCCTCTAATTAGCTCTTGTACAATACAGACTGTGACTGGAAGCCCCATCGAAGTGTTAGGAAATGTAGACGTACGTGTACGCCTGGGTCTCGAGTTTAGCCACCAAATGCTCGTTGCAGACATTGTTGATGAAGTGATTCTTGGCACGGACATTATGAATGCCTACGGATTCATTGTGGACTTAAGAGAGAATGTCCTGAGGGCTGGCCAAGAGAAGATTAAGGTTTGCATGGCTAAAATGACAAGGTCTGCCAACCATTTGATTAAGCAAGTGGCATTGGCCGAAGAAGAAGTCAACAGGTCTGGTCAAGAGGAACCTTTCCTATTGCAGGCGGAAATGGAAGAACTAGCAGAGGAAGTATAAATAAGTGTAACAACAAAAGAAGTGATTGGAAAGCAAACTATGGGTGTCGAGACAACAATCTTGTTTGTTTCTGAGTTAATGGAAGCGCCCGGAGGAAACGTTGCTGAAGATGAAGTTACACAAGAGGTTGTTGACAAGAACCAACCAGACATAGACCAGCTAATGGTATATAGGTCATCAGCATATGATGCAACGGGAGTGATTCCAGCATAACTAGTGGTTGAGCGGAAGACTCATATCTCTGGGAACTTGATGTTTGGGTCACACGAGACTGAATTCAAAGAGCCGCAGAATTATCTTTTGCAAGCAGACCAGCTATGTAGATTGCCTGGCCAAGTAGTACTTCAGAGATGGTTTGCCAGTTCGAGACGATCAGGCTTAAGGAGGGGCCAGTGTTACGCCCAACGATCTATACTACTGGATCGCGCTTGTGTGGAGTGGGGGGTGCGGAGCAAACGGTCTACCTGCTATCCCACCTTCTGGCTGTCCACTGCAACAAGTGTGCATACTGCATATCATAGCGTCACAATTACGCACCCATGCAATTACGTGTGTTTTGCTTCGACATACTACTTCTTGTTCTGTGATCTCACTAAAAATATATTTTCAGTAGACTGTTAAAATATTTAACCAACATGCCCGTCCATTATGCAGCCTACAATTGTATGAAGAGACATCTGAAAAGTAGCGAAGAAAATATATCTTTTAACTTTAGAAGAGGAAGATATTTCAGAGACTTGTAACTTTGAAAAGGTGCTTTGTGACTTGATAGGGAATCAGAGTTCTACATATTACAAAGATTTTATTTTATATAAGTGGATTTATTGTAAGAAAAATTGACAGCAAAATCAAGTGTTTGGAATGTAGTAACGTACTGTTGGCCGACGTTTCAGATCTAAGTGCGTACGCTCACTTTACAGATTTTATTTCAAAGGGCAAACTGGTGAGGGCATCTCATGATGTTCTAAAACTGATTAAATACTTGTATAATTTATACTGTATTTGTCTAATAACAGCAAAGAAGTAAATACTTATAATTTATTAGCACAAACTTGTCGCCAGTTCACAGGTTCTGTGTTTAAAAATCATAAATTTTGTAGTGACTTTGCAGACAGTCATGAAATTAAACTCATTAAACTTATAGGTCAAATGTTTTTTAAAGTTATATGTCATGCTTCTGCCAAAGAAAAAACTTTGGGAGCAAATATTTCTAAATTAGGTGTTCGTCAAAAGTATAATAAACTCGTTCTTTTTTGCAATATGTAACTGAGAAAGAAACATGTTAATCGAGTGTTTTTCTTATAAATGGAATTTTCTGATAATTTAAGAATTCTTTATAATAAATGCTCAAAATAGAAGATATGAATATGACAGTTACCGGCATATGTAGGCCTATCATATGTATCACAAAAGCGAAATTAGAATCCCTATTGCACTGTTAAAAAATCAGATAGATTACATATGCGGCGCACAATTTGAGAATTCACTTTATAAATATTAGTTTGTGCAAATAATTTTGTAGATAATCTAGCATCAGCGCATTTAGTTGTAAGTTTATTTAATTTAAGTTGTAAATAATTAATTGTAAGTTGTTAAGAATGTAATATACAAAAATTATGTACTGTAGTAACGTAATTACCAGTTACCGGCATATCATATGTATCACAAAAGCGAAATTAGAATCCCTTTTCTATTGTTAAAAAGATCAGACAGATTACATGCGCGGCGCTCAATTTGAGAATTCAGTTTATAAATTATTAATTTTTGCAAATAATTTTGTACATAATCTAGCATAAACCCATTTAGTTTTAAGTTTATTTGAGTTAATTGTAAGTTGTTAAGAATGTAATATACAAAAATTATGTACTGTAGTAATGTAATTATAATGAAATGTCGAAATGCAAACATTATGATGGTCAATAACATGTACATAATAAAAATTAAAAACACATTTAAATTAATAATTAGGAATTGTTTCTGTTGTATTTTTCATCATCCTGTTGGTAAAATTTCTTATCCTTATTCCTTAAGAAATTTATTCTTTTAGTACTTTTCCTTTAATAAGGAAAGCGCAATGATAAAACAATTCAGTGTTGTCATGCGCTGCTCAAGTTCCAGCAGCGAGCGACGACAGCCAGGTGGTGGGGAGAGCTGAACGAGCAGGACCGTTTTGTTAGCACGCACAGCGTGATCCACTAGTATAGATCGTTGGTTACGCCATTACAGAACATTCTATGTGTTTCTCAGCTATCCCAGCAGAATCAGCTGTAATGTTGTGTGCGTATGTGATTTTAACATGCATTAATGAGACTGTTCCAGACTTGGCCGGTCCACATACACTGTGTTCAAGGCTGCAAGCAATTAGACTCTTAGTGTAGTGTTGACGCGTATTATGGATTATTCTGGAATCTCAGCAGGGTATAAATATAAGCATTCAACAAAGCTTAGTTTCAGTTAAGTGGCGAGTTATTCATGTGAGGTTTGAGTTTACTTTGGGCGATTACTCTGTGCATTCAAGTGGTTTAGTGAAAAGTGATTATTGTGCGCGACTCTATTAGGTGATATTATCATTGGTATGGACGAATTTACTTGAATTATTTTATGAGTACAATCTTGTTGACTAACGTGTTGGTTACAAACTGTTAATTGTGATAATTAAAACTGCTTTTTAGTGACTTAATTGATGTCTTGTATTTTGTTTTCCACTGAACCATACGGCGATCAGTTAGACTGTCGTAACAATATTATTAAAAAATTTATGTGAAGTTGTAGTTACCTAGCTGGGGGCTATAGAAAATATGAATGTTCTTGTCTGTCCAAAGTGTAAAGTATGTATTATTATAAATAATGAATAATTTATTTTTCATAACTATGTTCTCTACGTGTGTTCACATACAATTGTTGTTATATTATTAAAATTGGATGAAATATAACACAGTCTACTTTTTACTGTTTGTAACATAGTATCAGGTGCCTTTGGAAAGACTACATAAGGTTATACATCACATACTACAGAAATAAAGGACAAGGCCAGTACTTCTAAGTTTCTTACTATTTTTTATTAATTCTACTGTTTTGCTGTAACCTTACTTTCAATAAACTAAATTTGAGTCGTAACATAACAGATTTTTAAGTTAGAAAAACCAGCTGCTTTATTCTGGTTGTAGTTTGCCCTGCCCTCTGTGCCTATAGTCGAGCCGATGAGTGTCCGACCCTGACGTTCCGCGTAGAAAGAGAAGGGAGAACGAGAGAGAAATATAGAGACCAGCATTGCCAACTGTGGCGTTTTGAAGTTGTGAACAGAACCTCGAAATTCTACTGTAAATGACACTATTCTGCTAAATTTTAACCTTAAAACACTCTGGTTCGGTTTAATGTAATGTTTTTAATTCTACTGTAGTTTGCTGCTACAAGACTTTAGTTCTGAAATGCCAAGAATAATTCAACCGCAGTTTGCAATGCTGGGAGAGGGGTGGGCACCAGTTGTGAAAGTTTTCTGCTAGAACCAATCAGCTATTAGCGTCTGCTAAGTTAGCGCGATGTTGCCACTTCCTTTTTTTATGCGAATCACGTGGCGAAAGAGCGTCAGTTCTTTGTGTTAGTACAGTGAAGTTCTTGTGTTGTTTCGTGCTTGAGCGATTTACGGTGTCTGTAAGCCTTATTATTAATATAGTAATATGGCCAGTGGTTCGTCAGAATCGAAAAAGAAAAAAATCGCCTCTTTTAAGAGCCAAAGCCGTGAATTTATATACAGATTGCGTGAATATTTTGAGAAGGAGCGAGACAATGGAGGACCTCTTCTCCCTGTGACAAAAGTGGTAGATAGAGTTTGTGACGCTTTGAAGGTGGGGAAAACAACCGTTAAAAGTGTGACAAAAGAAAAGTGTCCATTGGATTTTAATACGCCTTCTGAAGTGCTACGTACTCCTGGAAAGCAAAGACCACGACCCAGTTCCAAGACATCACTCGATACATTTCAGAAGGACGCGATAAGACAGCATATTCATCAGTATTATATGAGGAAGGAATTTCCTACTCGTGAGAAGCTCCTCGTTTCTTAGAAAGAAGCGAGCTTATTCGATGGCGGAAAAACCAGCTTGAGTATAGTGCTAAAACAACTTGGTTTTAGATATAAGAAATTCTCAGGGAGGCGAGCTGTGATGGAAAGAAGTGAGATTGTGGCATGGCGTGGTAGATTTTTGAGGGAGATTCTGAACATCAGTTCCGAAAAAGTGGTGTGGTTAGACGAAACGTGGGTAAATGCCGGACACACAAAACCACTGGCTTGGACAGACGATACTGTAGCAGGGACATTTAAAGCGACCATTGGGAAAGGAAGTAGACTTATTCTGCTTCATGCAGGTAGTGTGCATGGATTTGTTCCGGGGGCAATGCTTCTTTTCAGGTCAAAGAGCACTCGCGATTATCACGAAGAAATGAATGGGAAGACTTTCACGAACTGGTTTAAAAGTACTCTTTTAAATTAAATTAATAAATAATTAATTAAGCGGAAGTGTACAGCCGCTGTCTTGTTGTAGGTATAAGATTCCATTGTGGTGGTGTAACTGTGAATAATGATAATTTTAGAAAAATGAAAACACAAGTTTTCTTTTCACTATATATGTCGTTAGAGTCTTTATTTCGTACCCCCACACTGTTTCTGGCCTCGCTTAAGAACGAACTCTGGGACCCTAGTGAGAAATTAATAATGGTAAGTACATAACTATCAAGCATTATTATTGATAAATATCATAAATGTATTAGTCCATAATTATACAAATGTCGCCCAGAACTAGAGACTTTATTATTGTTTATAAAAAGCGTAATTATACAAATGGCGCCCGAACAGGGACTTTATATAAAATTTTATATAATAAGCCAGAAATCAGAAACAGAGTGGGTGTCGAAAGGGTATATAATATAAGACGTAAAGATAAGGTTATGTTGTGTCTACATGTGGTAGGGTAAATAGTTTAAATAGAATATTTTTTTTATATATAATAAGGTTGTGTAATATTACAAGATAATATTTTGAAAAGAAATATATGTAAAAGATTTTTTTTTTTTAAATGGCATATAATAACGAGAATGTCAGCTTAACTGACATTGAAAATGAAAGCCAAATGAATATTGAATTAAGTGGAACTGAGTCGAAAATTATGGATGAAGGAATTCATTCAACGCCAGTCCAAAATAAAAAATCTGATACAGATGAGATGTTAACACATTTATATAGCATGATGTGTAGCATGAATAATAAGTTCGATGAACAACAAAGTGATTCCAATGTTAAATATAATAACTTGAATGCCAAATTTGACAAGCTTGATGAAAAATTTAACGAGCAAGAAAGTGAAATTAAAGAAGTCAAAAATAATTTTAACGATAAGTTTCACGAACAAAATGTAAAACTTGATGAAGTGAAAAATGAAATTAAAAAACGAAATAATAATTTTGATAAACAATTCGACGAAGTGAATAAAAGGTTAGATGAGAGATTCAGTCAAATAAGGAATAAGAAGGTAAGTAGCAGTGAAAATAGGATGAAAAATAAGGAAGAAAGAATTAATAACAAGGTGAGTAATAATGATGATTTGAATAATGAGTATACAAGTGATAACAATGATAATAGAAGTAAAAATATGGTATTAGAAAATAATTGTGTGGATATTGATAGTGATAATGAAATTTTAGAGATAGTAGAATATAATGTTGGAATGTTAGTATGTGTTGATGAGAGAGAGAGAGAGAAAGTGGAAAGAATATACAGGTAGAGGGATTGCAGGGGATAAATTTTTCCCTTAATGCTGTAGTAAGGGGTGAAGAAGAGGCTTCACGTGAGTATTTGGAAGACGAAAGGTCTGCAAATAAAGTTCCCTGGATTTTTTGTGCACTTCATAGGTGGTGCAGTAATTATGAGTTAGTGTCCCCTGCATATATTGAGAGAGAGAGTGTAACTTGGTGTTATTGTGAGAGATATTTTGAGAGAAAGAGAGAGATAGAGATTTTTAAAGTAAAGAGAAATTATGAAGAGTTTGTAGAAAGGTTAAGTAGAGAGAGAAGTAATAATAATAACGAGTACTTACCTTATAGTGATACTGAGATAGCAGTAGATGATGTTGTTAAAGATGATAATATGACTTACCCGATTATGACAAATTACACTAAGGGCGACAGGACCATACTCTATGATGACATGTTACATGATGAAATAATATGGGATAAGCCTATTAATTCAAACGATATTGTGGAAAGATATAAAAAATTAGATAAGTATTACACTGATGATGATAATATCATGTATTTAATAAAAAATAATGTATGTAGACCTAAGATTCGACTGTTGTTCGATGTTGGTGGATAAAGTGTTTTATTGTTTATGAACATTTAATTATGTGACTAGTGTGGTTTTGAGATGGATTGTTTTATGAACTGAATCTTGGTCAACAATAACAAATAATAAGTTGGATTGTATATTTTTTTGCGTATTAATGTCAATGTATTTGTGTATTCTTGATGTTGTGTATTGCATGTATTTTTATGTAAACCATATATGTAACAGGAAGTTATAGTTTAATTGATTTAATAATACCAATTAACATTTTTTTGACTAAATAAATAATGAGAGTTGGTAATAAATGAATTGTGATTGTTTTGGAGTAAAGTAATTGAAGTAACTTTGTGTTGTAAAATTGATTGAATTAAAGAATTTGAGATTAATTAATGTTGTGATGAATTTAAATGATTTTTTGAGATTTAGATTATCTAACGAATAGTAAATGAATAAACATAAATATGTTCAAGTGTTGTGATGTATTGTTATTAGGAGGTAAGTGATGAATTTTCTAGGATCATATTAAGTTAAAAATGTTGTAAAAGGGTTTGGGTGATAATGATAAATAAGGCATGTGAGTTAATCAGAGTTAATTTTAATGGGAGTTAGAGAAAATAAGAAGTCGAAATACAAATAATGCAGAAAGAGGGTGTTAGATATTTTAGGGACACAGTAGTTAGTGATTAGACGTAGAGAAAGTGAGTAATATGTAATTAAAGATTAAATAGTAATGGTGATATTTTGTAGTAAGGATAGTGGTGTAAGGAGTGATCAACGTGCGTGGTTGGGCAGTTCCCGTAATTAGAGAAGGGTAAGAGTGTTTGCCGATATTTGGTGGAGGGCACAAGGTTATGAACGTGTATATTGCCAGGTTGGGAACACACATCCTAGTACAAAGAGGTATTAGTTATTTTATTTAAAGAGGAAAATGATTTAAGTGGAATTAGTGAAGGGGTTGTTATGGAGAGATTGGTGTCATAATATGTAAATCTGGTTGTTAGTAGGAAGAAGGGAGTAAGGTTAGATAGATAAATGCCGATATAAGAAATGAAATCATAGTGAACAATGGAGAGTCACCCAAATTAATTGATGAAAAGGTTAGATAGAGAAAATTCGTAGTAGGAATATAACAATCAATGAAAGGCATGTAACAGGAATGTTAATAAATTTGAAATTTTTTATAGAAGCTAATGATACAATAAATGTTAAATAATTAAAAGTTCGATATAAAAGAGTTAATAAGAATTTCAAGCTGTAATGTTGATAATTTTTATACAAATTATTTAAATGTGAATTGTTTGATTAAATGTAGCAATGATATTGTTCATGTATATTATGTTATTATACACGGTTAAAGGGTGATTTTGGGGGTTGTTTGGTGTTGTTAAAAGTGTAAATCAATGATGGAATGTGAGACTGCAAAGTAGAAGGACATTAAGTTTAAATTTAGGTAGGCTATTGCAGTGGTGGCATGTACCACTGTAGATAGCGTGATGGGTTGATGAGTAACTCACAGTACGTTACCATCATCGGAGGCCGAAATCGGCGTACATACACTGCACAACTTTGATATAATTTTATATTATATGTGATTCTTAACCGTGCAGTGTATAATTGATGTTAGAGTAAAACATGCTAATGAAGATGATTTCCCCGCCTTTTCGGGCGATTACTGTCTTACCAGCACTAATCGTGGTTTTGGACGACAGCCAGCTGTGGGCAGCAATTGTAACACTGACCATAGTTGATTGTCCTTGAAATTGGTGAACTTTGAAATTAACGGGGGGCCGCTTAGGGGAAATCCCCGGAACTATGGAACAGCGGTTATCACCTTGTTCGAGTAGGAACAGCCAAAGAGGTGATAGACCCGCCTTAAGGTTATAAATATAAACTCCAGATATTATGATATCTGACACTTTTAAAAATGTAAAGCTGAAGCAAGGACAAGGAGATGCTAAAATTCCTCCACCAATTCCGTCCTTGTGAAGGCAACTGGACCCCACAGTCCAGGGGGGTAATAGCGTGTGTGGCGAGGAGGTTGCTACAGGGGTAGCAACGGTAACAGATATTAAATGTTAAAGAAATAATATTGATATTGGAATTTAGCATACAAAAAATATAGTTCTGTGTCTGTTGTAAAGAAATATGAGTATCATTAAAGCTGAATGAGTAGAGTTTAAACAGTTAGAGTGTTTGCCATAGATAAGTTGTGCTTTGAATTTTAGATGATAAGGAGATAGATAATTGTTGTTGCTTTTGAAACTTAGAAAATTGTTTTACGTGTTATGCTTAGTACAAGAATATATTTTTTTATGGTGAAGAGAGTAAAGTAACATTGACTGGAGTCAGAAAGCTTTGATAAATATAGGAATGTCAAAAAGGGAAATGGATTTTCTGTCCTAAATCTTGTTTGTTTTTGTTATTAAAGAATTTTTAGAGTTAAGCAAACCAATGCCTCTACACATAAACCAATGCAGCTAAGGTGAGACATATCAGTTGTGGATATGGGATTATACAAGGCCACTATTTAAAATTTTGTATTCGATGTTTCAGAGTTTAGTGATGCTGTGACGGCGGTCCTGAGCTGGCCGGTGCGTCAGAGCAGAAGCGTTACGTGCCTGTTGGCCTTGCGGTGTTGGGATCTCTCCTGAGAAGTCCAGTAAGGTCAGGCAGGTACGGTCACCATCATTGGACCAACGATAAGTGATTGTATTTCTTTTTTATATAAAAACTACAGGGGGTTGTGGCGACATATCTGGGCTGATCCCTTTAGGAAGTGTGAATGAGTCAATGAGAGTTTTATGTTTCGACATAAAACCTCTCATTGAGGGGGTTTGTGACAGTACATAAATCAATATAGGAAAATATTGGTACAGACAATTAATTTTATTGTGCGTCATATGTCTAAATGGGGTTTTTATTTTATTAAATTTATTTAAACGTGTGATTACCAGTCCCATGTAAAATACGACTGCAGTTGAACAAAGAACAGCTACGTAAACTTTTGGAATAGAGTGTAGTTTGGAATGCAACACTGTCATGAAATCAAGTGTTTGTCACGTATAGTGTACGCACACATACGGACACGAACGCAGATGCGACGCTTACAGCCTCAACCGACGCCACAAGAAAATGGCTAAACTGTAACATTTCCTTGCCACGTGTTTTGTAGATGGCGGAAACCAGTAAAGACTCCTCCCACCAGGGCCTCCTGTATCGTCTCCGTGTGACAACAGTAGCCACGTGGCCTATAGACAAATACGTACACTATGAAAGTTGATGAACAATTTGTCGCATGGAGGCAGTGCCTTCCTGTTCAGCAACCAGACGTAGTGGGAGTTGGTTGGCACTATCCGAAGCAGTTCGAATAACTACGCTTACCCGGCCGGGAGCACAAAAGAACTCGTGCGCATCAAAATTTTTTCTTTAACCATAGAAAGTGAAAACCAACCTAAAAGTGAAGCGGTATTTCGAGAATGTAGTAAGTGGAGTGAATAAAACCAAAATAACAATGAGAAAATCTAATGAACGTTCGGACATAATTTCAGTGTAGCACGTGGCGACGGGGAGGAATACCGATGGCTAAGTAGAAACAACAAAATTCAAAATTATAATTTTATTAAGTAATCAAATGAGCTCAAATGTGATCAGTCAATTGTATCAAGGTCCATGTATGGGGCATATAGCGTGTGTGTGTGTGTGTGTGTGAGAGAGAGAGAGAGAGAGAGAGAGAGAGAGAGAGAGATGCCGGCATTCTCACAGAGATTGAGGTGTTGGTTTATGTTTTTTTTTTGAGAAACGTAGTAAATCAATTTGAATATAACTGCAGACTATTTAAATGACTTTGTGTCGAGCCACTTACAAAATTTAAAAATGAAAGTTAATAAATAATTATTTAAGCAGAAGTGTAGAGCCACTGTCTTGTTGTAAGTATAAGATTCCATTGTGGTGGTGTAACTGTGAATAATGATAATTTTAGAAAAATTAAAACAAAAGTTTTCTTTTCGCCATATATGTCGTTAGAGTCTTTATTTCGTACTCCCACACTGTTTCTGGCCTCGCTTAAGAACGAACTCTGGGACCCTAGTGAGAAATTAATAATGGTAAATACATAACTATCAAGCATTATTATTGATAAATATCATAAATGTATTAGTCCGTAATTATACAAATGTCGCCCAGAACTAGGGACTTTATTATTGTTTATAAAAAGCGTAATTATACAAGACATATGAAATTGTTTATACGATATATTTGACAAACATAATAATGATAGTGTTTCAGATATAGTCTTTTAAAGTGTTAATTATTGTTCATATACGAGTTGTGGTACATTACATATATGATGATTCCCACGGCGATGTTGACGGAAAAGGGGGGGGGGGCTTTGCTGTGTCGTGAAGTCGTCAGGCGTGGCGTACGATGACAGATGGTTCACCCTGGTGACGCTTCCAGCTGGGCTGGTGTCCTGGAGTTCCAGCGTGACACTGACGCTTCGCACACAAACACCGGTTCTAGGGATACTACTTCTGAAATTTTATACAGTATTTATAATTCATAAGTATCTCAGTCACAGTGGGTTTTACTTAGAAACGGTATATTAGGCTTATACCAATCCGGACTCTTCAAGTGTTCACGCGTAACACTGGGTCTACCACGATCAGCAGACCTCCCTATGCGGAAATCTTCCACTCACACGCGGAAACTAATGATGACAATATTTTATTAATAAGTAAATTATGAAATACTACTGGTACTGCAGAATACCTCACACAGTAATACAGTTCAAGTTCACTTATTTATACACGCTATGTTATAATAACAATACCGTATGTAAAGATGTATTAAACCAACAGTTCTGAGCCTTCACACTCTTTACTACCGCCGAAAAGACTTAACAAATTCTTGCAAGCGGAAAATCTTGCACAAAAATTGCATGTTCCGATCGTGATAGCTAGATGAGAAGAACTACTGTGCAGCCACAGGCTCAAGAAAATTCCGACTGCCTTCCAGCTTCTTATTGGTGAAAGGAAGTCACATGGTTACTTTGCACACGACTCGGCAGTGTTTCATGCCGTAAAGGGCATCGAATTTGCAAGAGCATGCATATAGATGGTAATCTCTGAATGCCTTTATCTCACGCAGAAATGCGTTTTACAACAAGCTTTATATTTTAACGTCATTTTAAGCTTAGGAAACATACAGGAACTGTAGCTAATATAGTAGTTTATGTTCAGTTCAAGTGTCACAACAATACGATAATTATATCACGCACACCCGGGAAAACGTTTATCACTTGCGCACATTTCCACTGACATAGTACACGAATAAATAACACATAAAATAATACACAGTTTGACTAAGCCTAATTCCTTATCCTTTCTAAAATACAAACTTATACCACAAAAAACCAAACCTAACAAACTACCAATTGAAACATGAATGTTTATCGTCTGTGTATTACACAAGCCTGCACTGCTTATCACGATCCTGTGTTTCATTGCAGGATTAACCCCTTCCCGCATAAAAAAATTTTTTTTTTTTTTTTGATACATCCATAACAATTTCCTAACCCTATGAATAATATAATACTAATACTCTCAAACATAAAATCAAATAAACACCTTCTTTGCAATACTAACATTCCATAACTGTCAATTTGACAGAACAAATAAACCAAAGACACGTGGCAACACTGACCTTTAAACCATAACAAATACACATGTTCTTGACAAGCAGGTAGCAATTGGGCAAGGTCACAATGTAAACACACTCCAAACCCTGGCGTGTTACACAACAGACTGCATTCCTTATCTCTACTAGATTATCGCTCATTCACAGAATTATCCTACATATAACATTTATACCTGAACTGACATATTTTAAATAAAGCTACACATCCGTACATCCTATATCCTGACATTTATTTACGTTTATTTATGGATTTTTGTATAATGCTTTCTCAGTTTTGAAACTCACACGTTTACTTGGAAATACAGATTTGAATTTTTCTAATATACGCTCTATTTGATTTCTCTTGCAGCCCGTTATCTGAACATTGTGGGTCAGTGAGTTATGCGTTATCTTATCTTTCGAGCGTCCCAGTCTGATAATGTGCTGTCCACTATCAATTTTACATTGCAATGTTTCGTTCGGAAATCAATGGTAGCGTGCATTTTATTTAACTTGTCGACTCCCAAAATAATATCATATACGAGTTGTCTAATTACAAGCACAGTGATTTCTATTTCTACTCCCTGTACGTATCTTGTTATTAGTGCCTGTTTGTCAACTATCTGCGACTCACCCGTCGCTGATTTTATAACTTTGTGATTTATCGGCAGAATCAGAAATTTTATAAAGTGGTTTTTGTGCCTCAATAGGAACCGCTCGTCCATCAGCGATATTTCTGCGCCGCTGTCGAACAATACCTCACCAATACAACCGTTGATTTTTGCATTGATGATAAGGTTAGTGTTCCTTTTAACACCAATATTTTCATTACATTCCTTGTTATCATTACTACAAATTAAACTATCCCTAATTTCTGCAGGATATAGGCCAGACACAACACATCTATTCTTACAGCTAACATTATTCACATTCAATTGATTGAACTGCTTTTTAACTGAATCACTTTCGGTAACTGTTGCTACTAAGTTGGTATTAAATTGCTGAGTTGTATTTTTATGTTGTTGTGATTGTGGCTGATTTTGTGGTGGTTGAACTTGAAACTGATTACGCGGCGGTTCACTATTATTTACCATAATTGTTTCCACCTTATTGTCATCAGTAGAGCTAGGATTCGTATGTAAATACATATTCTTTCCCTTTGCTTATACATAACTAAAAATGATAAATGTCCGTGAATTAGAACCTTAGCTATCATATAATGACATTTTGTTGTTACATATTTTACATATTTGATCATAATGACATTTTTTACATATTTTTACTTTTTTTTATGTAAAATTACATATTCTGTCTCTTCATCAACTTCCTCAGCTTATCCCGCTTGCGCAGGGTCACTGTTTGCACGCACTAAGGCGTGCAAGAGTTGTGGCCGGGGATTTAAGTTCGGATGCCCTTCCTGACAACGCGGGATTTTTCAACTGAAAATCTCGCACCGACACACTGGGATTCGAACCACGGTCGCCGGCGTGAGAGGCGAGCAGCGAAGCCGCTACACCATCCCGCTCCCCTAATATTCTGTCTCTTAATGTAAAAAAAGTATTTTTTCGCAAGTGAAATATACGGTAATTTAAAACAGTCTGTATGACAATATTTGTTCACTAGAAACTCAGGTACCTGAAACGGATTTTCCAAGCTATTTATAAGCTGCTGAGAAAGGGTCAGGGAAGAATTCCCAGAAAGATATTAGTGGAGAAAAGAACAGTTCGTTGCCGATTGTGTTTTGCTTATTCACTCCGTTTTCAGAAACGATAAGCAACTGTTGTTTTGGACAAATAGCTCCGTTTCTAGGAAAACAGTCCTTTTTGCTTACAAACAGAGTGCGTGGTGGGGTGGGTACTAGTAAATGGAGAGGCTAAGTGGAAGGGGCAGAGTAAAGAGTAAACTGTTTGTGTGCGTGAGAAAGAACAGTTCGTACGTTTAGTATCGCTTTGGCAACCACAGTGTTTAATTGAATTCCACCTGTGATGCCTCCTGTAGCATCAAAATTATCATCGAAGTTAAAGTCGTGGGTTACAATAGATGATTCGTTCACTACTGATGGAGCTGTGGTTCTCTGCCAGGCTTGTAATAAGAAGATTACATGTTCAATGAAATCACAACTTGAACAACATGTGCGCAGTGCCCTGCATACTAGGAATAAACCACTACAAGCATCTAAAAAGCAAGTCCTTCTATCTCAAATGCAACAGTCTTCAAGTGCAAGGAATGAATTCTTCTATGACATGTGTACTGCTATGGTTGCCACAAATATCCCGTGGTACAAACTCCAGGTACCTAAATATCGCGCATTTTTAGAGAAGTATTGCGGGAGGCAGATACCTAACGATTCTACGCTCCGAATAAACTACCTGCATTTGTGTTACGAGGAAGCGCTGGCATACGTGCGACGTCATATAGGCAGCAACTATATATGGATCGCTGTCGATGAAACTACGGATGTGAAAGGGCGCTATGTTGCCAACCTTGTGATTGGTAAGCTGGATGGAGAAGAATCCCCTACACCTTTTCTGATTTATTCGAAAGTGTTGGAACACACAAATCATGCAACAGTTGTTCGTTTTGTGAATGATGGACTTAAAGTGTTGTGGCCTGAAGAAGCTAAAGTTCAAGAAGATAAAGTTCTTGTTCTTTATTCTGATGCTGCAGCGTACATGCTAAAGGCGGGAACTGCTTTACGTGTGTTCTATCAAAATATGATCCATTTCACCTGTCTCGCCCATGGACTGCAACGTGTCGCCGAAGAAGTGCGAAGTAAATATCCACAAGTGAACAGCATTATTTCAAACACCAAGAAAGTATTTGTTAAAGCCCCCCAACGTGTGTTGCACTACAGAGAACAATTGCCAAATGTGAAATTGCCCCCTGAACCTGTCCTGACTAGGCGGGGTACGTGGATCGAAGCTGCCTGCTTTTATAGTGAACATTTTAAAGATGTGAAGTCTGTGATAGATTCGTTTCCAGGTAAATCAGCAGTTTCAGTGAGAGATGCCCAAAGTGCCTTCAGTGATTCTGAAGTACAGTGCCAATTAGCTTATATCCAAAGCAATTTTGGATTCATTGCTGACAGTATTTTAAAATTAGAAACTCGTGGCATGCCTTTGAAGAAATCATTGGACATTGTGGAAGATGTGAAATCCAAGTTAAGTGCTGTTGAAGGGACTGTTGGAATAGAAGTAATGAAGAAATTTGAGTCTGTTATGGAGAGAAACCCTGGCTTCTCGACAATGACTGCAGTGTGCAAGATCCTCAACGGCGAAGAAGAGAATCCTGCAGACGATATCTCTCCTGAAAATTTTAATCTACTTAAATTTGCACCAGCAACTTCCTGTGACGTGGAGAGGTCATTTTCTGTATACAAAAACATCCTCTCTGACCGGCGGCATTCCATGACAATGGAAAACTTGGAGATGTATCTGATAGTTCATTGCAATTCGGAGTGAAGTAAGTAGATTGAGTTCTGCAAAGTAATATTTAGTGGACAGATAGTTTAAACAGTGACTATGAAAATTATAATAATTGTGAAACTTCTATTAAATTTTCGCATTTTTTCATACATAATAATGGAATTTATTTAAGTTTGCTATAATATGGACATGCTTAGTTAATTAATTATTGTACCACACTTTATTTTGCAAAAATATAATTAATAAAATGAGGAATCTTCAAGTAATATAATGTTTAATATATCATTTATATAAAAATTAAATTAAATTAATCTTACATATTTAAAAATTTTTTTATGTAATATTACATATTTCACCTAATATTATTACATAAATATGTACATATTTTGCACGTTGATATTACATCAAAATCCTAGCCCTAGTCATCAGTATCATTCACCTCCCTGTCCCTCGTAAATACCTTAGTATCTGATTTAGATTCATATAGTACCTCACCATTATGAAATGTGTCATACATACCTGCACCGTTTGTATCAATACCAGTTCCAGGCTCTATTACTGGTTCATGATTTTTATGTTACGCATATACTGTCTGAATCAATAATAGTTTCAGATTCTACTATTCGTTCACTGTTCTCGCACGTTATATCTGTTCTGTTTGTGCCCATTACAGTTCCAGGCTCTCCTTCTAGTTCAGGATTCTTATCCGTTTTTCTCCTAGCATCTATGATTGGCTCCTTTTCAGATAGTGATTCAATATCGTCTCTAAGTTTTATCACCGGGTCATCTTTCATATTACGGTACTTTCTTTGAGAGTATGTTCCACAAGAACATTTGGTACTTCAGGATTATCACAAGGTACAATATTCTCAACAGTTAAGTAGATAATTCAGTAGCAGCTGAAATTTCCTGTAGATTCCCTATCATCTCTTCTCTATCGGCTTTCATCTTCTCATGCCAGGCTTTATTTTCCTCTGAATTTTTCTGCATATTCGCTTCCATGGTTTTTATATTAGCTAATAAGGCCGCTAAAGCATTCTTTATTTCTGCTATATCCGCCATAATGATCAAAAATTAATTTAAAATTTAAATTCCCTGACTTAACGGTACAAAACTTATTATTATTACAAGATTATTATCGTAGTGTAAACCAGTTTATACACATACTGTATCCAGTTCAATATATCAAAATGTAAACAAACCTTATCTAACACACCAAACAACTAATAATCTACCTCCAATATACTGATAAATTTGTTCATATATGACACACAAGAGAATATGCACAATTGATAAATTATATCCTCAGATTTTCATATGAACCATACACACACAAATATTACATTAATTATAATTATACATCGGATTTTACCAACAAATTTTATATTCTTTGACATATATAAAATAACGTGAAATTACCGCTATTTTTCGTGCCCTACGTTGCTAAGCGCCAAATATCTCTATGCGACAACACAAATAACTTAACTATTGGCGCATAGGATATGGTAGTATGTGTGTTTTAATGCAAAAGTCTATATTGGAGGGTTTAAGAATATTTATTGCACACAAGACATATGAAATTGTTTATACGATATATTTGACAAACATAATAATGATAGTGTTTCAGATATAGTCTTTTAAAGTGTTAATTATTGTTCATATACGAGTTGTGGTACATTACATATATGATGATTCCCACGGCGATGTTGATGGAAAAGGGGGGGGCTTTGCTGTGTCGTGGAGTCATCAGGCGTGGCGTACGATGACAGATGGTTCACCCTGGTGACGCTTCCAGCTGGGCTGGTGTCCTGGAGTTCCAACTTTGACACTGACGCTTCGCACACAAACACCGGTTCTAGGGATACTACTTCTGAAATTTTATACCGTATTTATAATTCATAAGTATCTCAGTCACAGTGGGTTTTACTTAGAAACGGTATATTAGGCTTATACCAATCCGGACTCTTCAAGTGTTCACGCGTAACACTGGGTCTACCACGATCAGCAGACCTCCCTATGCAGAATCTTCCACTCACGCGGAAACTAATGATGACAATATTTTATTAATAAATAAATTATGAAATACTACTGGTACTGCAGAATACCTCACACAGTAACACAGTTCAAGTTCACTTATTTATACACACTATGTTATAATAAAAATACCGTGTGTAAAGAAGTATTAAACAAACAGTTCTGAGCGTTCGCACTCGTTACTACCGCCGAAAAGACTTAACAAATTCTTGCAAGCGGAAAATCTTGCACAAGCATTGTACGTTCCGATCGTGATAGCTAGATGAGAAGAACTACTGTGCAGCCACAGGCTCAAGAAAATTCCGACTGCCTTCCAGCTTCTTATTGGTGAAAGGAAGTCACATGGTTACTTTGCACACGACTCGGCAGTGTTTCATGCCGTAAAGGGCATCGAATTTGCAAGAGCATGCATATAGATGGTAATCTCTGAATGCCTTTATCTCACGCAGAAATGCGTTTTACAACAAGCTTTATATTTTAACGTCATTTTAAGCTTAGGAAACATACAGGAACTGTAGCTAATATAGTAGTTTATGTTCAGTTCAAGTGTCACAACGATACGATAATTATATCACGCACAGCCGGGAAAACGTTTATCACTTGCGCACATTTCCACTGACATAGTACACGAATAAATAACACATAAAATAATACACAGTTTGACTAAGCCTAATTCCTTATCCTTTCTAAAATACAAACTTATACCACAAAAAACCAAACCTAACAAACTACCAATTGAAACATGAATGTTTATCATCTGTGTATTACACAAGCCTGCACTGCTTATCAAGATCCTGTGTTTCATTGCAATATATTATATTTAATTTTTATATTGAATTTACCTCAAGATGTTTCTTTCCTTATTAGGTACATGTTTCGGGTACCATTTTGTACCCATCCTCAGCCTTCCGGATTTTGTGTCTGGTGAAGTACATATGTGTTGGTTGGTTGTTATTGTGGGTTCCTGTTGGCTTCTGGTACTTTAAAATGGTTTTATTGTGTGTGATTGTGGTGTATGTATTAGTATTTTCGATGTTGAGTGCTTTGAAAATTGTGTCATGTTTTGTATTGATTTGTATTTGTTCAGGTATGACAAAAAACATGACAATTTTCAAAGCACTCAACATCGAAAATACGCAAAATACTAATACGCGCACACACACACACACACACACACACATACACACACACACACACACACACACACATATATTATAACTAATCTAACTTCGTGTTATTTAACTTCGGGAAGCCCCAAGTTCAGGGCAACTTTTATAACTTTACTGTTATGGTGTGTGTGAACTGACCTACCTGCTGTGCGTTCTTGCGTCTTCTTCTTCCGACTAGGGCCGTAGGAATTTGTGATTTGAATTCGCAGGTAGCTTAGGTAGGTCTTATTCAAAAGTATAAGCACAAAGTAAATCGTTATAATTATTGTGAATAGTTTTGTGATGTTGGTAGATTTTGGAGTACAGCAATAACAAAACAGTGTCGGGTATAAAACTGGGGTTTATTATTCTAATAGCACATAAAATGAAAAACTTATATCTAATGTAATTCTTACGCACTAAAGAGTAATGAGTAGTTTGATCAATGTTTTTAGAAAGAATATTAGCTTTCAGAAGGAAAGCTTATAATTACGATTTTATATGAACTTCTTCCTTATTACTTTCAAAGTTAATTATTTAAAAATTTAATGAATGATTTTTCAAGATTTTAATATTGATTTTACTATTTCAGAATGCTATTAAAAATACTCTTAAATAAATTAGCAGTGAATCTTGTTCTACGTGCTTTTTATTTACTTTGTGATTGGTTTCACGTATACTGCAGTATAAGTTTCTTAAGTGATTTAATATTAAGATTTGTATAGCGCTTTTTATATACTCTACTTCTTATCTATTACTTGTTAATTAACTTATACTTGTTCTACAGATTATCACAATATTGAAGTTCTTATTAGCTTAGAGTCTCTGTTTTTATAGGCATCTGAGTGAAATTGACTTTACAATTGATTTAATAAAAGAAAGAAAAATGTTCTTTTTATATAAAATGTATAAATGATATTGATTTTCCTGGTACTGAAGTTCTGGATGATGTCCTCTGGGGTCCCTCGATCCCAGCTCGATCCCAGGGGTTAACGTATCAGCTAGTGGCGATGATTTCCGCTGCGTCCTGGGTTCCAACGAAGACTTCAGGGATCAGCAACTCAGGTCCTTCAGCAACTGTTGATGGATTTAACGTCTGTGGATTAACTGCTGCAACTGCTTCAGGCCCTCGATCCGGATACTCTGCACTGTGTGTGTGTGTGTGTGTGTGTGTGTGTGTGTGTGTGTGTGTGTGTGTGTGTGTGTGTGTGTGTGTGTGTGTGTGTACCTCGTCTCGGGTGTAGCTCTGCGTCGTCAGTTCTTCAGCTCGTACCACAATTTAGACGGCCTCGCTCTGTTGTAGTCTGGACGTGACGTCTCGTAGTATATTGTCGATCTCTTATGTACGTACGCCAACAGTATAGTATATTGGGCTGTACGCTAATTTATTGATGAATAAGAGTCTCGCACGTAGACGTCGTCACGGTCCATCGTTCTAGAAGAGTGTCGGTGTTGTTCTGAAGTCTACTCTTTACAGAAGTGTGTGTGTGAGTTCTGATTGAAGAGTCTGTGTTGTACTGGTTGAGTTCTGATTGAAGATAATGTGTTGACTGCTCGAGTTGTAACAGAAGAGAGTGTGTGTACTGCTTGAATGTTTACAGATGAGTGTGTGTGTACTGCTTAAATGTTTACAGATGAGAGTGTGTGTGTTCTGGTCGAAAGTTAACAGATGAGTGAAGAGAGTTCAGCCCGAAATCAACGGTTGTTCAAAATTTTTAGAATGATCTGATTGGCTGAAACATTCTCCCTTCTACTTAAAATTGAGTCACCTCATTCCGTGAGAACGAAAAATAATTCCCACAGTCCGAGAATTATTTTTATTATTAATATTCTGGATTACACCGGAACCAATTGTCGGTCGGACGTCCGGTTGCAATTGTGATGGTACAATTCTGGTACAATACTAAATTTGTAAAAACATGGTACAAAAGACCATAATTATTGTATTTGGTAATAATTATTTAAATATTTCATAATCCCTGTAAAGTTTTGGTGAGTGGACTATATAATTATTTTACAAAACGCAGATGGGAATTGACAGGATTTCGATCGCTTTCATTGTGAGACGGCAAACACAGCAAAAAATCGTATGTAACATATAGCGATAACGTGACTAGCCCTGATGACGTCAGTGGAAGGAATGCACATTTTCTGTAAACAACTCGAGGCTGTAAACAACGAACAAAAGCCTGGTGACGTAGTTTTTGCCCCACCTAAACAAAGACTCTGTGTGATTTCCTCCTGGATTGTGAACGTAGCCGGCCGGCAAGAGGTTCACCAAGTGTGAATTTTAACTTTTACACCACCAAAAGTGGTTAAATAACTATTTCAAAATACCAGAAATGTTGGGGCGGTAAGGAATTGAACAGGTGTCATCGGCCGATGGATCGTCGAAAACTGCGTGCGTATAGAACCTGCCCAAAGGTTTTCGTGGGTAGACACGACGGTGTGGGCCCGAAATCGAAGTAAAGAAGGAACAGATTGTGCACGATCGACGAATCTTAGCAGTGCGGTGAGACCTGTCCAATATTTGGTGAGATCGTTCCAATATTTTTCAATATACTATTCAAGTAAATCAACATCATAAAAAAAAATGACCGATCAAAATTTATTCAATAATGAGCTCATAAAATATAATTGTACCAGAGAATGAATGAGAGAGAGAGAGAGAGAGAGAGAGAGAGAGAGAGAGAGAGAGAGAGAGAGAGAGAGAGAGAGAGAGAGAGTGACCAAAATCTTTTAAGTGCTGGGTTGTGCAGATATTGTTTAGTATATTATACTATATTTCATTATGTTTATTATATTTACAATGTTTATTTCTTATTAATGTTTACAAAATAAATGGGACTACGCCCCGAGGCATAGTAACGTGCGTGTTTGGCACATAGTTTAGTAGAATCATTTTCATATGTACGTAGAGTCTTTTTGATAATAAATGTCATTGGTAAAAAATACAAGTACGAGTGAGTTATTTCAGGTATATTTCGCAATTACTGGTTCGTTTAACACAAATTCTGGACCGCAAGGTAAGCCTAATATCATATGTTGGTAATTTCCATCATGGCGCTCGATAATTATACAATGTTTATTAGTAAATTAGTTAATTTTATGTGACACAAATTTAGTAGCTTCACACAATTTGTATTGCGATTATCTTGGCCGCAAGCCAAGTTATGCTTAATCTAACATATACATTTGATTCGTAATTTTTACAATTATAACATATCCAAATCTGAACTTCCTAGCTCACTTACTAAGAAAGTTATTTAAATAAAATGAATTAGCTCATTAATTCTTTAATTATATTTAATAAAATTCGCACACCGTATTCTTAATATTTCGGTAAACATTTTGGCTATTTTGGATTTTGCCTATATTTATTCGTTTCCGATATATTAATGTTTTAAAGTTAGGGCGTGTCTCTAATTTATAACGGTGTGTGTGCGTTACATACACCGCCGGACGTAGCCGCCGGGCGTTTTACAATTGTTTGGAATTGCTCACTACAGCGCGAGATATGGTTCTTTCGATTTAAATTAACTTTATATTTGATTTTTAAAACTTTCTACATATAACCCCAAATCTATGGGATTTGGTACGTTATAATATATATATATATATATGTATATATATATATAATACATAACAAAACACATTTGTCATCAATTATGCTTTTCTCAATGAATTACTATAAGTAGCATAGAGCATAAAGTGAAAAAGGGTGAGAAAAATATACACAAGGGTAGAAACAAACATATATACATTAAACATTGAAATCTATTGTCAAAAGAGAGATGTTATGGTTTGTTTCATTTGTAGAAATAAACACTGTAGACATTAACAATATAAACACTGGTAACATTGTAGATAAGACATTGTTAGACATACTAATTTATTCACATGTTGGTACAATTGTGTTAGCAATCTTCACTATCATCTTCAGCCCGACTGTTCATGACCAGAAATAAGAATATATAACAAGATAAATAATTAAAAATATAAAAATAAAAATATTATGCAAACATGCACGCGGTTTCAGTAAAAGAATTATGAAAGAATGAAAAGAACTCTTAACAACTATCAATGCAAATAGAATAAAAATACACTTGCCAAGGATTTATGAATAACACGAAGTTATCACTCATGATAAAACGATCTTGAATACATCACAAGAATTATACATACTTTCAGCAAAACTTAAACATTAACAAAAATAGAAGAGAAATATCCCACAAAAAACATAAAACAGGTAAACCTACTCACATACTCAGGTAGCAGAATAATTGAAAGAACAGAAGCATAAGTGAATTTTAATTAAAAGAAAAAAACCTAGCTTATGATGATGAGAAAAAAAACAACAATAATAAAAAGATTGGTGTGTTGTATAACGATATACGGACACACAAGGGAGTCATTAATGAATCACACAAGATTTACTGAATTATTCAAAATTACCTGTTGAATGTCTGTATAAACATAATGAACACACCACACAAACACTCAAATCCTGAAGAGAACTACGAAACTACACACATTTGGAAGACAAAGATTACACTTCAGGAAAAAAGAAAAAGATTGCTACATCATTTATAAAGACATTACATGGTTGTAATAAATGGTGTAGAAGAAAAAAAGAAAATAAAACCTGAAATGGAAGGCAAATCTTGAGTACATTAAACAAATGATTAATTAACTTAGGACTGATAGCTAATATGATATGAAAATAACCTATGCACATCCTATTCTCCTAACCGCTAACCTTGCCTACCTCGATCCTCACCGACTCACAGAACGATGAGCTTTACAACTGATCTACCACAGACCTCGCAAAAAAAAACCTCCAACAGAGCTCTGTATGCATTAAACACATTATTCCCTCACCTGGACACCTTCCTAACCAAACTTAATTGGAAATATTCCAGAACGGCCTCACAACACACTTCCCTACAATCAGTAGTCCCATCCATGAACAGAACTGCCCGGAATACCAGTAGACCTTCCTTCCTAATAAATCGTCTCACACAAATACTCCTACATGCTCTACTCTTCCTTCTACGTGCACCTACCTTCTTAACAGCCGGCCTGCACTGGCGTACGACTCCCCACAATCCCTTACTATTTGGCTGAAAGGGGCTTACCTCAGACCACCCCGAGCCTGGTCCTAACAAGGACCAGACTCAAACAATACAAAAAAAAAAAGATTAGGTCGAAAGCCACACTGATATTCACCTACAATTTCTTCAGAATACTGGTCTGCGTAGTGTTGAGTAGTGGACTGAGCTTGTCAAATGTACAATGAAATCTTCAAACCATTATAGCAACATGAAAGAACACATAACAAACTCATTAGTACCTACGGTAATGGGACACTTAGTATGTGATTTGATCAAAGTTCATAAAAAAATGTAACAATACACACAGAACTGTTGACAAAGTAACTTTATCCCTAGAATATAGTAAGGCCGGCAGCCACCAGAACCGGAGCAGAGTGAAGTTGAGCTCAGTGGACTGAGCTTGTCAACTGTAAACAATGTTCTTCCAATGAAAGTGTGGCCACAGAAAGCAGAGCTGAGTGAAGTGGAGTGAAGTGATGTCACATGGGTCTACTCCGCTCAGCTTTGCCTCGGCCAAGGTCAGTTTGGAAGCTGAGTCTGCTTCCCCCACCACACCACCTTCCCACTGACAACCATACTCAATCAGTTAGCAACTAACAATGGCAATGGAAGTTGAGGAAATGCTGATTGACGTGTGAGGGATCAAAAGGTGTTGTACGACCCAAGCGATCCAATCGCCAGCCACAGATAATGTGCCAATATTCACTGATCAACATCCTATTTAGACCCTTAATGATAACTTCGATTACCAGGAATAAGACAGCGAATACTCACAAAATGTTTTTCCGGACAATATATCTAATTCTTCAAGACAATGATTCTTTTTTTAAAGCAACTACATTTCTTTTGTACATTTCTATTGTTGTGATGTAATTAATACATAAATAAAAAATTAATTAAACAAATTGGCAACTTCTCTTTTGGCCCTATTGCCTTCCGATAATTAGTATCACATGCTATTTTATCATTACGAATAATGTCCAGAAGTTCGTTAAAATGATCATATGACATTCTGAAATAATTTTTTAACTGATCAGCAATCAAATCATCAAAAAGAGAATGAAATTCACCGCAGTCATTTTGTCGTTTCAGAAGACTTTCCCACTCTTTCTTGCGCTTAGTAGCTAACATACTCCAAACATGATAATTGCAATCAGTGTTTGAACAATCAGATTCCGAACTAAGCATCGAATATTCCAACTGTTTGAAATTTAGCATGTCTAACGTCGATGAGTCTAACTGACAGTCCTCCGCATTCTATTGTCACCTCCTAAATGACTCAGCTCAACTCCACTCCACTCAACTCTGCTTTGCTATGCTTCACTCCGCATCTGGTGGCCACACAGCTTAAGTCACTGACAATTACTGTTAATCCACACAACATTGAAACAATTTAAGGGTACAGAAAATTAGTGCACAAGACATACCAAAAACACTAACCAGACTCAACTACAAACTGATTGGTGAAGTTTAACCCCCCCCCCCGTCACCAGTTTTATAAGAAGGGTGTCACAAATCAAAATAATTTACAAGGTGTTACAGCTAAAATGTTCACAAGTCACAAAGTAACTTTTATTGGGTTTGGTGCCATGTTTGCAAGAAAATTATGATCATATTTTAATGTTATCACCACCTTTATGAATCAATAATAAAAATAAACTGTTGCCACAGACATAAAACTTGCAAACATGCTAATAGGTATTATGTCACATGCAAGCAGTGTTTCTTGCACATGGTGTTCTCCATCAAAAGACAAATTAAACGCATCTGGTGCATGCTGTACAATGCGAGACTGTTAAAAAATATTATGCCTGGGAAAATCAGGAAGTAATAAAGCAAACGCCAAAAACTACAATAACTGTATATACCCTCTGATTATTTCAGGTAACAAAAACACCGAAGTAATTGATATAATGCCACCACCAGACCTACACTTAATATTTGGTTAGTTAATACTTCATTTAAATACACCCGAATTTGGAATCTGAAGAATTCAATTAACACAATATGAGTTGGACCAACACATGTTACACTGCGTGGAATGTAACTCACGGAATTCCTGCTTTTGCAGATAATGTCCAGAAAATCTTCTTCGATATAGTCGGCATGCTGTGGGCAAACCGCAACGTTGGTTGTTCAAAAATATGACAGGTGTTTAAAACATTTTCACAATGTTGTCAATTCTTCTTTTGATACAGTACTCAATCAGAAGTTTAAAGATTACATAATTCAATTCTAAAAGAGTTTCAACAATTTGAAAATTGATATTACTATGAAAGTTCATACAGCATTTGTGTCATGTCACAGATTTCAGTTCATAAATGCATAGATGATTTGGCTTCTTCAGTGAACAAGCCATGAATCTGTATATCCTGATTTTTTTTAAAAAGTTACCAGTTTCTATCCTAACTATACCAACAAATTACACTATGTGTAGCTGAAGAAATATGTGAGCAAGTGCAACAGAAGTCATGTTTATTTATTTTTTCTGACATTAATATTAGCACAATTTTATGTATTAAAGTTAAAAACATTGTTCATTATTATCAAGTAAATTTATATTACTAATAATTATATGTACCTCATTCTGGAGATATTATTTATTTCAATAAATTAAAATAAAGAAACACATAAATTCAAAAAAAAATAATTCCAATTACACATATTTTGACTGTGAATGAAACAAATAGCAAGATTTACAATGCTTATGGCTAGAAGAATTAGGCTCGATTCACACATCAGGTTTTTTAACGTGCGGTGCCGCTGCGTGAACGTTGCTGCAACACAAAACGCAGGCTTGATGCACACACGCATCATCTAGCTGCAGTCAGCAGCCAGGTTTTGCAACAAACAGCCATGGATTTTTATCATAGAAAACATGTAATGTTCTCTTATTTAGTGTACAGACGTTTCATTTGGAATCGGAGACGGTTTTAGGTGCACCCGTTTACTGATTCAAGACTTACTAGAGGTAGATTTCGTATGGCTTTTGGTGATTTCAGAGAAAATTCTGATAAATTTTTCAATTACTTTCGAATGAGTGTTCATTAAAATTCATTTTAGATTTTAAAATACTGTGCTAAATTTTAATCCCCCAAACTCCTGGGATGTGCCATGACTAGTTTACGAATGAACGAGTGTGTCTGATTAAATAAACATCAACAAGTAAGTAAATTAATCAAGTATATCTTGCAAAATTAAGAATCATACTTATATAATTCATTTTGTTCAGTGTCATCCTTCTGGTCAAAATCTTTCAAAAAAACACGACAAACACCATCTGCTCTCTTTTTCGTTCAACTGTGATACTCTTCTGCAGTGAGATTACAAATTTTGGGATTTTTTTAATTTCACAAATAAACAGCTCTATGTACAAAAGATCTTCAGAATTTGATCCTGTCATAACTACGATTACATCAGCTCACCAGATGTGCGCACTGTTCAATAGACAACAATGTACTGAGAACTGGAATAGTGTGTGCGGTGCCACTGCGATAAGGAGGGGAACTGTGGCAAAGAATGCACTCACAGTGGACGTGCGGTGCTGCAGTGTCGCTGCAACATCACCGGAGGTATGTGTGCAGTGACTCATATGTCTTCCAGTACTCCACGCCGCTCTTGTGGGTACGCAGCGGCACCGCAGGGTAAAAAACTGGATGTATGCATCGAGCCTTAGACAAATACATATTTTTTTTTTTTCAAAACTATGTGAGAAACACATTTTTAACTGTTAAAATAAACTTTTGAAAAAAGCAGATTGGGATATGTTTTAAAAAATCATTCTTAAATTAAATTAAATATAACAAGAAATTAAACAAAGAAAAAAATCCAAAGTGCTCTGGCATTCGCTTTAAACTTGATTCAGTGCACCTGTGAACTGCTCACTCTATATGGTCACCATGAGAATAGTTACTGATGTTTCATTATCTGAAAGAAAAGTGGTTTCCTCTCTCTCTCTCTCTCTCTCTCTCTCTCTCTCTCTCTCTCTCTCTCTCTCTCTCTCTCTCTCTCTCTCTCTCTCTCTCTCTGAATTTACTAAATCACTGCAAATACTACATACCTGGATGGGCGGGTATTGTCGGAGTCCCATCAAGTGCTTGTTTCTGAAAAAAAAATGTTTGTTACACATACATTTAATTACACACACAGAATAAATCATTTACTAAGATATCAGCTGTAAGAACAAATCCGATCTAATGACCATCCTTGTGGCATATATTTGTTTTTTACATTATTCCTTTGTAAGTAACTCGTTGAGTTTCCTGCAGGTCTCTCATGTAATATCATGGGACATTACAACTTCAAGTTGTAATTATTTCAAGATATTACATTTGGTTTTTATTATAGCAATACAGATTATTATTACAGATGTACCTTTATTATAGCAATATTTCTTATAATGATTAAAACCTGCTGTAGCAAATGGATATTACAAGCGCTAAACAATCACCTACTGATTATAACGCTTAAACATAATAATAAACAGGTTTCCTCCATGTACTTAACTTTTCTACAATACTGTACAATATTTCTTATAGCTCAAACAAAATGCACTATAACAACTAGCATATTGGCAATCTGTGTGTACACTTGTCTACTCTGTCCTAATACGAAAAAAGCTAATACAGTATGGAGACAAGGAACAGAAGAAAGCAACAGTTAGGAGCTATCTAGATCACGTCCAAACTGTTCAAAGGTTTTGAAAACAAATAATTGATAAAATTCAATGAAGAAATACCAACTACTATACAAAACCAGATTAAGTGTTGTTCAAATAGCTGAAGATTTTACAAAACAATTTGGGAAATATTTTCAATTCTGTTCATCATGGATTCAACAATTTCAACGTGTTATTCCTTACAGTTCTTGTGCAAATAATTGGTAAATTAGCTGGCATTCCATTTGAAATGTAAAGATTACCTGGAAAAAGTCTGGTCTAAAATAAGAGAAGGATGTACCAACAATCCAAATTTATAATGAAGAGGAGAATGTCCTATTAACCTACTTTTGACAAAATTTTAAAATTCTAAGGTGAAAAGTGTACTCACAGGAAACGCCCTAAAGACAGAATAACAATGTTTATCATGACAAGGAAAATAAACAAGTAACTTATCATTGTAGGAAAACTAGATGTTTTACAGAATACGAAGTCACTCCCTGTTAAATACAAAAATTAATAAAAGCATAGATGAATTCACCGTTATTTGAAAATATTACTTGAATAAACAAGAAACAAAATAATAAAAAACTGAAAATTCTTCTTGTGTGATAATTCCCCTGCTCCACATATTAAAGGACACACTTACAAAATTTACTCACTTGCCAGTAAAACAGCTGTGCTGCAGGGAATGGATCAGGATATTATGAATTCTTCTAAAGTACACTTGGAAAAAGTGCATTCTTCTAAAAAACATACTTGGAAAAAGAAAAGAACTTGACATTTTTGTTCACACTACATAAATTAATTTTGCTTAAAAATGTTACTCTATAGTGTAGACCTATCAGTGTAGCCCTACTTGTGGTATCATTGCTATTATTATTATTTTTGTTATTCGTGTTTTATTGTATTTTAATAAATAATAAACTCAAGATAAGAACAAAACCAAAATAAAGGAAAAGTGGAATAAAAACAGAACACGAGTGGTTACTGATTTAATAACTAGTAGAAATGTGTACAAGCGCTGGTCATTCTCATTTGTACTAGGTACCTACTCATTTTTTGCAACAAATTTTCTTAACACATTTACACAAATTATTAATCAATATATTTTTTTATCAGTACATACACATTTTAAGTTATGTAACGTTTTCCCAATACTCTCCCTTTGGATTCATTGTGGACATTTGTTTACCAGTTGATACGTTATCCGTGCGGAATACTTTCTGGGGAGGCAAGTCTACAGGACTCAAATATTTTCTGAAGTTACTTCAAAATATTTAGAGAACAACACTCACACAGCTCTATATTTAATATTTGTTCAAAAATACGTGTTATTGACCTTTATGGAAGTAATTCGGGGCATATTTGCGCAAATACCAAATTTTCAGAAAAGAAAAACTTTAACCTTACATCATAATCACTGCTAATAAAACTAGAAAAACTTGGAAATAATAGGCACAACATAAGCACAAGCTAATCATTGGTAAATTTGGATTTCATATAGGCTATACATCCAACATCACTCTGGTCGAGCACTAAGGACTGATAAAATTTTGTACAAGTATAACCGTTTCAAGCATTCAAAGTCATAATGCATGGTTGTGTTCAACTCAGCAAACATGGCTACGGTATCTACTCAACGTACCTACAAAAAAATTTTCATACAGAATGTTACATTATTTACATTCCCTACATTGGTTAGTCACCGTTAAGTAGTTCTTCCAAGTTTACGCCTGGGGGGGGGGATTTGCTGGAGTAAAATCTTCTTATTGATAATGTTCTTATCAGTTTAATTACCCCATTATTCTTATCTCTTTTTATTATCTCAGACAATATTTATAGTATACAATTTAGTTAACGACTTAGTATTTTGTTCTTCATGTATCATGGTCATGAAATGGTTTAAGTTGGGGCCTATTTTATGTAAGGGGAAAACATAACGTTACAATATTGTAATTACTTTTATTTCTATAATTACTTATAACATTCACTTTCTGCTACAGTCCGTTTCTTGATGTATATAATACTATAATATTTATGACTAAATTTACCTCAAGATATACTTTTTTCCTTTAGGAACATGTTTCGGGAGATCTTGTTCTCCCATCTTCAGCCTTCGCCATCTTGTTTCTGGTGAAGTATTTGTGTGTTGGCTTATTGAGGTAGTTTGTTGGTCTTTGGTCCTTTAAAGTTGCATTATTGTGTGTGGTTGTGGTATCTGTTTTTGTATTTTGTGTATTTTCGATGTTGAGTGCTTTGAATATTGTGTCATGTTTTGTGTTGATTTGTATTTGTTCTGGTATTAATTTGTTTTGTGTTTTATGTTTGTAAATCTGTAAATTTTCCCAAATGTTCATTATGGTGCCTTTGTGTGGTATATGTTTTATTAGTGTTATATTGGTTATGTCTGGGAATTCATGTCATGCATTTTATGATTTTATTTTATTTTCCATTCACTATTTGTAAAACGTGCTTAAAATTAATATGTGTACGCTTACTATATTGAAATCCAATGTTCACTATCCAATAATTACAAATTTTGTGGAATTGTGAAATTAGTAACACTATGTACTAATGTGTGATTATCAGTTGAATTTCTGAATTCCTTTGATTCATTAATAAATCTTACTAATTTGTTTCTTTATGTCTATAGTGATTTCTTATTAGTTTTTAATCTTTGTGTTTTCATTATTCATTTGTAAATTTTTGCATTTTGTTGTCCATGACATGTTCATTGATTAACTAATTATCATTAAAACACACAGAGGACTGATCCTCTTTTGCAAGATCACAAGTATGTTTCAAGTATGTTTTTAATTTTTTTAATTGTATGCAATGTGGACACATACAGAGGAGTGTCAGTTTTTTAATGTTTTTTCAATAAATAACAGTGAGAGGGGGAGAGAGAGAGAGAGAGAGAGAGAGAGAGAGAGAGAGAGAGAGACCAAAAATAACACGTACAGAAATTACATCAGAACTTTTCCTGACAGTAAACAAATAACTATATAATGAATGGTAAAGAACATTAACAAAATTAATGGAAATTATAGTTATTATTTGTTGTCTAATGAACAGGTACTACTAAAGGCAAACTAATTATTGAATTAATAATTTTCTTTATTGAGTATCCAGTTTATTACTGCAGTATGGAGTATAGGTTTTATCTTTTTTAACAATCTTTAATGCAGTTTACTGGAGTAAAATCTTCTTATTGATAATGTTCTTATCAGTTTCATTACCCCATTATTCTTATCTCTTTTTATTATCTCAGACAATATTTATAGTATACAATTTAGTTAACGACTTAGTATTTTGTTCTTCATGTATCATGGTCATGAAATGGTTTAAGTTGGGGCCTATTTTATGTAAGGGGAAAACATAACTTTACAATATTGTAATTACTTTTATTTCTATAATTACTTATAAGTATTACTTGTACAAACAAAACTGGCTTAGAAATGGGTCTACTTAGGAAATTATGGAATTCTGCTGAAATTTCAAATAGTTCTGGAGGGGAATTGATCCCCTGATAACCCCCCTCCGCAAGTTACTCCACTGATCCCACTCTACACAGTTCCAAGAAATCCTGTATTTAGAAGTTCAAAAGAAAGTGATACAGACTCTAAAGATCTCATTGTAGCATTCACTACTGGGACAGTTCATGGTTTAGAGCTTCCCTTATGTGCCTGGTAAGTGAAGGAGAAGGGATCTATTTAACGTGCAAGTTGAAGAATATATTTAATTATTGCACTTAACTTGATATAAGTACTGATTACATTTCAGGATTATTATTTTCAGAAATAATGTATGTAAACCAGTTTTCCCCATATAAAGTTAATTAAAATTCTTTAATGCATAGCATTCCAGGCATTTACAGTAGTAGATTTGTATTACTAAATTTGAATTTACACAAATAATTCTCTTTGATTAACCAGAGTTACACACATAAACTAAATGCTGAGTGTCCTCCTAGTGTATAAATTCAGCTAAAACAGTATTCCAAAAACTTACCTTGTTACTAGAATATGTGACATGATGAACTTTTCATCATGTGTTCAACTTTGTGTTGGGAGTTAAGCATTTTAATAATTTTTATTTATGCAGGCGTATAGCAAAATCTGATCATCATGGAAAAGGAATAAGGCATTTTGTAATAGCAATTAACTGATTAGTTCCTGCTGTATTACAGAATCATATTACAAGACCAATTTTTGTTTAATTGAAAAGATATATTTTAACTGTTTCTTTTGGTGCAATCTGTAAATTCCATGACACACATCCATAAAGGTTTGAAAATATGCTTACTCCAGTTTGATAGGAATAAATTCTCAAAAAACTAATACAAATTTGTTATGTCTGATCACACCAGCTATCCAGCAATGAGACTTTTATCCAAATTTATCATATAGTATTGTGCCAAGATATTACACTACATTTGTATACTGTAATACAGTAGTGGTAGAATATTATCATTCCACTAATATTACCCTAACATAATAAATGAAAATACATTATATACTCATCTTTTGACATAATCATCCTTTCACTTATCACTTTTTGCCTCTCAATTTATTTGATGAATATATATATTTAACGATTTATGTAAAATACAACAGGTGTTTAACGGATACGTACTATGTGTAGGTCTCTTATTTCCCTCCTCGGCAGGTCGAAGCTCAAGTGGCACTAGAGTTGAGTATGAAATTATACTATGCTCATAGTGTGTGTGTTAGCGGCTAGTGGCATCTTTTGACATTCACTCTAGTCAAATTACAGAGTCGCTAAAGGATGTTCGGAATTTGAATATAAACAAATTAATGTTAAATAATTAATATAACGGAAGTATCACATATATAATGTATATAAATGTAATTGTGAAAAAACGATGTAGGGCCTACTTCATATACAGATCAGAAGTAAATTATGAACTATTCTCTTTATGTAATAAGCCTTGTTACTAAACAATATATATTTTTAAAAGCTTCTTATCATATTGAGATGAAATGAAGTGGCATTTGAAACATGTCTTAGGTATAAAAACAACATAACGACCTTTACAAAATTTGCCGCCAGTTCCCTACTTTGCCTATGCATAAATCTGCCTCTGGAGTACATACTGCACCTGAACAGTAGTAAGAATGACTTAGTATTCTTTTGAGTTATTCACTGTCCTTTTGAAATAACATGTGTCGTTAATTTTAGTAGACTTTAAATTTAATACAGAGAGTGGAGTGTTTAAATTTGTTTTAAAAGTTACCCGTTTTTTCCTAAAGCTCTTGAATTTTGCTTAGAATAGCCAAAGACCAAATGCCATTTGTACAGCATGTGGTAAAATTGTGTTGTTATGATGGCGTTAACCGAAAAGGTTATCATGCTTGTTCACCGAATTTGTTACATTTTAAATCACGTTTTAAAAGTTACCCGTTTTTTCCTAAAGCTCTTGAATTTTGCTTAGAATAGCCAAAGACCAAATGCCATTTGTACAGCACGTGGTAAAATTGTGTTGTTATGATGGCGTTAACCGAAAAGGTTATCATGATTGTTCACCGAATTTGTTACATTTTAAATCAGTGTTGTGTTGGGAGTTTCACATTAATTATTAATTAATTATGATTAGCTACGATGAACTGTCAAGTGTTATTGGTACAGAAGAGGATGCACTTTCTTTTCTTCGAGAAAAAGGTTTGGTTCACAATCCTCGTCAGTGTGGTAATGGACATGATATGATTTTAGCGCTTGGGCAGCAACAGCGTTGGTGTTGCAATAAGAAGACTTGCCGTGAGTATAAGGTAGTTCGCAAGGACACATTTTTAGAGGGGTCCAAATTACCGCTGAGAACAATAATAAAATTTATTTTTGACTGGTGTGAAGGGCGTAGTTGTGTGAAAAACAGTAAAAATCAACTGAAAATTGACGCCGAAACACGCGCGCATTGGACGGCTTACTTAAGACATATCTGTGCCGTAGACATCATGAGCAACCCACAGAAAATTGGAGGACCGAATTTAACAGTTGAAATTGACGAGAGTCTCTTTGCCAAGAGAAAAAATAATGTTGGCCGGGTGTATCCACAACAGTGGGTTTTCGGAGGATTCTGTTGAGAAACAAAGGAATGTTTCTTGTGTCGTGTCGAAGATCGATCAGCAGGTACTCTCCTACCTCTCTTAGTGGCAAATATTGAACCAGGGTCCATTATAATGTCAGATGAGTGGCGTTCATACCGTCAAATTGTTAATTTGCCGCAACAGTACACTCATTTGGCTGTAAACCATAGTTATAACTTTGTGGATCCTCAAACGGGAGCGCATACACAAGGCATAGAAAGCATGTGGCGGTCCTGTAAACGCCGAAACGTGATTGAATGTGGTACAAGAAGGGAACGCTTAGATTCCTATTTAAGTAAGTTCATGTGGCGAACAATAAATGCAAACCAGGATTTGTTCGAGAAAATGCTTGAAGATATAAAAAAATATGAGGCCCCTTTATGATTCTTGTTTTACATGATTTTGGTAAGTATTATCAATTTGGTATGTTCTATTTTAAATACGTAGTTCATAATGATATTGACTTTGAAATCATGTGCTTAGTTTAATTATTCATTGCTCAAGCTTAATCCAATACCATTTTCAAGGATTTTAAGTACTCTGTAAAAGTATTTCATTTCCTTATTGAACACAGTAAATGACACATTAAAAGTATTCAGTACTTAAAAGTAGGTTAGGTTACATTATTATTCTAAATAACTTCACAACAGCTGTAACAAAGTTAATTATAAAATAATAATCATTTTGTATTTTTTCTTTTACAAGTGGATATTAAGCCAAAAAGCTGATATCATATAAAATGTAATAATCATGTTCAGTGTATTATTATGTTTAATATCATAGGTTACAGATTAAACTAACCTTATACTAACAAGGTATAATTGTACTGATTTCACCTGTAAAAGAACGGTTGGCTGAAAATAAGACACAATTGTAACACATATCACAACCTGTGTGTGTGTGTGTGTGTTTTGGTGGATGCATCAATAATCTGTAAACCCTTTAATATTGGTCTCCTAGAATGTTGACTGATTAAACAAAATAATTGATTAATGTTCATATGTCAGTACTTTGTGTGTCCGGTGATGTAATTTATTTTCCTTTGCAGGGATTCGTGATTTAATGCGAAACGTGGCTGTGAATGGAAAAATTGATTACCGTATGTATTCCAGCACTATATTCAGGTTTGTAATTTACACAGTGAAACCAGTCAAAACAAAGTATTAAAATCCTTTGAGAATGTTATTAAAAGCAGGCACATTACATGGTAAGAGATGTGATGAAATAAGTGATACACACTATCATCATTGTATGGTGTTCTGTTGTGTGACAGGTCCCAGATATTACCAATCATCTCCATTCATATGTATTTGGCTTGAACTTTTGAGCTTTCATCTCTACATAAGATACTCCACTTTGCATTTCGTACACAAACTCATCTTCTCTCCTTTCATGGTTCTTTCAAAAACTGGTGTTAATTGTTCATTTTCTCTCAGGATTAAATATACTTATACTTAATATTCAATACTTAAAAGTTGGTTAGGTTACATTATTTAATCTAAACAACTTCACAGCAGCTGTAACAAAGTTATTTATAAAATAATTATCTGCTGTATTTTTTCCTTTACAAATGGGTATTAAACAAAAAACCGATATCATATTCTTATACCATAAGAAGTAATATAATCACGTTATGTTCATGATGAGTTCTATTTCTTGTGTATAGTGTATTTCAGTGTTTGCATTAAACAAAACATTTTTAAATCAGTGTTGAACCTTTGCCAAGTAGTTTGCATGATATTTTCCAACAAATTCGTATACTGTATGAGACTAGACTATTGATGTATACTACTTTACATGTCAGAAGTATAACGATATATTTACAAATTACTTTATTCTATATTCTTATGTTACTATTATTATTCAATAAAAAATAAAATACTTTTTAACAAAAATATACGTTTATTTTAATTATTGTATTGTATTTAATATTACTTCAGAACATAAATATAATTAAAGTAAAAATAAATAGTTGTAATAATTTAATTAAAAAGTATATTTTTGTTAAAAGGAATGTCTTAATTATTCAACAATGATATATAACTCTCTCACTCTTCCCCCTCCCTCTCTCTGTGGGGGGGGTGAATATATGAGTGATAGTTTAATCTTGTTTTCAACAAATTCCAGTTACATTGCAATCTGATAGGTTAGAGTCTGTACTTAAAATGGACAAATTTTTGGTTAAGTGACCAAAATACCAGGTAAAGTAGTAAGTAAACAGCCATTCCATTCTCCTCAGCCTACAAATAGGTATTGTTACATTATTACATTACATTTAATGCAAACAGTCTTCTTTACAATTGAATTAAAGGTACACAATTTAACTATAACGTTAGGTGAGACTGACAAATACAAAAACAATACCAATACATCTATTACAATATAGAATACTACAAGGTAACTACAAGATACTACAGATTTAAAGGTAAGAAAAAGGGATAAACGTTACAATATATATTATTGCCTGTCTTCTTTATTTACAGTGTGGAACAGTAGATCCTGTTACAGTATACTGGATTTAGTTCTGGGTTGAGGCACAGATACTTCCTAAATAATACATCTACTCTACATGAGTGTTGTGGTTGGTTAGGTAATGATAGTACATTGTTGTGTGTAATGATAGTACATTGGGTTTGATGTTTCTTTACAAACCCAATTGACTCTGTAGTGCTGAATTCTACATCTTTTGACCTCACTGTAACTGTTTATTCTCCGTTTCTTCCAGCAATTGTTCATGTAACCTGTCTTGTATGTTACTGTACTAATTAAAAAAAAAAACACTTATGTATCTTGTAGCATAAGCTATTAACCGTAGTACATACTCCTTCTTTATCTAAAAAGTGGTAGATATTGTTAAGCCCCTTACCTTTTACTTCCATGTCCTTAAGGAAATGGAAGTATGGTGATGGCAAAAAAAAATCGTGTTCAAGATTTTTGCAGATTCTGATTGTACTACCCTCAAAACATGAAAAGTCATTTTTCGAAAAGTGTGTGTGTTTGTGTGTAGATTTTTTTCTATGGCAAACGATAACAGCCACAAATTCTAACAGAATCGAATACTTGGATTTTGTTGTCCATGACGTGTCCGTTAATTAACTAAATATAATTATTACACTACGACTCGGAACACAATAGTAGTATAATAATTATATTTAGAATCAAATAATTTTTTACATACAGCCCTGATTTGTATAGTACTCAAGACCTATTGGTTTTGGTGAAGATCGGTTAACGGAAAGGGGTAGTTTACCTGCAACATTTTAACAAGGGTATTTTCTGTGGCAAACAATAAGAGCAGCAAATTCAAACTGAATAAAATAATTTTCTGCGTACAGCCCTGATTTGTAGTGTGCTCAAGACGTATTGTTCTTTGTGAAGATCGGTTAAGGGAAAGGAGTAGTTTATAGTGGTTTGATTATCTGAAATTAATGCTTCTATTACCTTCCAACACTAATATTACCTTAAAACAGGAATTATAGACATGCTACTTTAGAGTTGTGCCTTTATGGCTGGGATTACATTGATTGATGGGATTATTACTTATTACAAACTGGTTTACATTCCATAGTAGTAATTTTTTCCTTAGTTTGTTGACTGATTAATTCTATTTAGTGTGTCTGAGCCTAATTTAGGTATCTATGGTATTTTATACATAATAGTGTGTCTGTTTTCTTACAACCTTTTTCTTCTTTGACAATTCATAATAGCAATAATAGCATAATATTCTTAATAGCAATATTACTAACATTATTACACACAAAACATATTTAAACATAACTAACTCTTAATACAATTAATTAAACAAATTGAACCTTCTAATTGTAGTCTTTTCCCTTGAAACAAATATGGGACTTGGCTTTAAATCCTAATTAATACAATGTTGCTGAACATTCAGAATAATATAAATCATGTCTCCCTTAATCTTACTTATAGTCTATGTTTCTTTTGTTTCATACATTTGGGGTGAATCATTAATTTTAACAGTCTTTTCTGTTATTACTGATCACTCATTATATTACACTTTTTCTTCCTTCACTTAGCACTTTTTTCCACAGTGTTCAGCTTATAATTATTTACAATATTGTTACAGGTAGTCGTGAGTGGTAAGGAGGTGACTCTACATGCTTCTACATTAATACAGCGAGTTAAGTGTCTGTGAATCCCCAGATTGTTCCAGTAACTACACAATTATTGTCGATGCATCACCTGGAAAGATATTCTAGACCTCTGCGGACCTCCACATGAACTCGAACAAATCCTGGTTTGCATTTCTTGTTCGCCACATGAACTCACTTAAATAGGAATCCAAGCGTTCCCTTCTCGTACCACATTCAATCACATTTCGGCGTTTACAGGACCGCCACATGCTTTCTACGCCTTGTGTATGCGCTCCCGTTTGAGGATCCACAAAGTTATAACTATGGTTTACAGTCAAATGAGTGTACTGTTGTGGCAAATTAACAATTTGACGGTATGAACGCCACTCATCTGACATTATAATGGACCCTGGTTCAATATTTGCCACTATGAGAGGTAGGAGGGTAGCTGCTGACCGATCTTCGACATGACACAAGAAACATTCCTTTGTTTCTCAACAGAATCCTCCGAAAACCCACTGTTGTGGATACACCTGGCCAACATTATTTTTTCTCTTGGCAAAGAGACTCTCGTCAATTTCAACTGTTAAATTCGGTCCTCCAATTTTCTGTGGGTTGCTCATGATGTCTACGGCACAGATATGTTTTAAGTAAGCCGTCCAATGTTCGTGTGTTTTGGCGTCGATTTTCAGTTGATTTTTACTGTTTTTCACACTACTACGCTCTTCACACCAGTCAAAAATAAATTTTATTATTGTTCTCAGCGGTAATTTGGACCCCTCTAAAAATGTGTCCTTGCGAACTACCTTATACTCACGGCAAGTCTTCTTATTGCAACACCAACGCTGTTGCTGCCCAAGCGCTAAAATCATATCATGTCCATTACCACATTGACAAGGATTGTGAACCAAATCTTTTTCTTTAAGAAAAGAAACTGCAGCATCCTCGTCTGTACTAATAACACTACCATCGTAGCTAATCACAACACAACACTGATTTAAATGTAACAAAAGAAGTGAACAAGCATGTAACAGCACCAATGAAATATATAATAAATGTAATTTGCAAATTCATATTGTGTTTTATTTTGGTTTCCACTGTACTATGTGACGATCGGTGAGACCGTCGTAACAATTTAACAAAACATCCCAATTAATTCAATATTATACTTTGAGGATTATAATTTTACATAACCCCCTTCCACCTCCACACTCCCCCACACAGCCTACCAACTAGACAAACCGTTACAAGTTCCGGACATTCTGTATCATACCTCGCTGAGGAAGGCGAACACCACACTGAAACATCGTACGAGGAAAATAAACAAAGTAAGTTTCACATGTGAAAGTGTAGTAATTAATATTCATAAAACATTATTAGTATCTAATTTCAAGCTTGCAGAATTCAATCCAAATAAATGATGTCTGAATGTATGTACACACATAAAAGGCAAAATACAAGTGTCCTGTCTTGTCTGCTGTCATAGAAAATATATTCTGTATTTCTTTACGGTTGCAACTTCATTCATGTGAGTAAAAATTAATTTATATAAATTTCAAATCATCACTTGGAATCTATACTGATGACTGTAAACAAATATAATAAATTCCTTTTGTGATCACTTTGGGCCAATATGAATTTAATAGCACTAGCCGAATAATAACAATAACTGATAACAAGATTATGCAAGATTTGCCATTACTTTCCCATACCTGTGATTACAGGCATATTGATATACCTGTTACTATGTATAGAGGTGTTACTATATATATTGTATGTTAAAACTGTTAGGTGTATTTTATAATCTGGAACATTTTA